>CM076569.1:780926013-781526013 GCA_034641835.2 Pinus albicaulis | reverse complement strand
TGTTGATTTCTGATTTGATGTAATTTGATGTACATTGATGGTACATTAATTTTAAAGTGAATGGATTAGCATTGTGCATTAATTTCACTATAAGCAGGCAAAATTATTGACAATGTATTTTTCATGTATTTTTCAATATATTCTTCATATCACATTTGACTAATAAGATAGCTGTATTTGTTATTTAATATATTAATTATTTCATTTTTATGATCACCAAACATATTTATATTAATAACATTTGTTAGAACTTGTATTTCTAATCTTCAAAATTTCAAAGTATGATGTACATGTCAAAAATATACAAAAAATTTAATAATCTGAAAAATGTGACGTTGATGCCTCCAACTAGAATAGAGAGGGAGGGATAGATAGATGGAGTTCGAGGGAAGAATCAATGCATACAGAGCGAGAAGTGGAGAGAGAGAGGGATTGAAAAGGGAGAAATAGAGAGAGCGTCTGTATGTTTTGGGGTGAGATAAATAGAAAAAGGAGACATGGAGGGAATGGGGGGAGAAGGAGAGACGGAGGGATATATTGACAGATTTGGAGGGTGAAGAGAGGGAGAGAGAGGGAAAGAGAGAGATATAGACATGGGAGAGAAAGGGAGAAAGGGGAAGGAAGAGAGAGAGGATGTGAGAGAGTGGAGAGAGGGAAGGAAAGAAAGATGGGGTTGGAGCGGGGAGAGAGGGAAGATGATTTCTTTCACTAGATGCATTGATTTCATTGTGGATGGTGATTTCTAATCCTATTTGATTTCTTGCACTATATGCATTGATTTTAGTGTAGATGTTGAGAGAGAGAGAGAGAGAGCAAGAAAGAGGATTGGAGAGAGAGAGAGAGAGAGAGAGAGAGAGAGAGAGAGAGAGAGGATTGGAGAGAGAGGAAGGACAAGAGAGAAGACTTGAGAGAGAGGAAGAGAGTGATGGGGGAAGAGAGAAAATTGGAGGGAAAATATATATATATATATATAGACGAAGATTTTTTATCATGCATTGATTTCAGTGTAGACAACGATTTTTTATCCTATTTGATTCCTTGCACTAGATGCATTAATTTCAGTGTATATGTTGATTTCTAATTATATTTGACTACTTCCATTAGATGCATTGATTTCTAATGTACATGATTTCTAATTGTATTCGATTGCTTGCACTCAATGCATCGATTTTTATATAGATGGTGATTTCTAATCCTATTTGATTGCTTGCACTAGATGCATTGGTTTCAGTGTTGTTGGTTTCTAATATTATTTTCTTACTTGCACTAGATACATTAATTTCAGTGTAGATGTTTATTTCTAATCCTATTTGATTACCTACATTAGATGCATCCATTTCACTGTAGATGTTGTTTTCTAATCCTATTTCATTATTTGCATTATATTCATTGATTTCAGCGTAAACGTTGATTTCTGATTTGATGTAATTGGATGTAAATTGATGGTACATGAATTTTAAAGTGATTGGATTGACATTGTGCATTAACTTCACTATAAGCAGGAAAAATTATTGAGAATGTATTTTTCATGTATTTTTCAATATATTCTTCATATCACATTTGAATGATATGATAGGTGTATTTGCTATTTAATATATTAATTGTTTCATTTTTACGATCATCAAACATATTTAATTAATAACATTTGTTAGAATTTGTATTTATAATCTTCAAAATTTCAAAGTATGATGTACATCTCAAAAATATACAAAATTTTTAATAATATGAAAAATTTGACATGGATGCCTCCAACTGGAATAGAGAGGGAGGGATAGAGAGATGGAGTTTTAGGGAAGAATAAATACATAGAGAGCGAGAAGTGGAGAGAGAGAGAGGGAGTGAAAAGGGAGAAATAGAGAGAGTGTGTGCATGTTTTGGGGTGAGATAAATAGAAAAAAGAGAGATGGAGGGAATGCAAGGAGAAGGAGACAGGGAGGGATATATTGACAGAGTTGGAGGGTGAAGAGACGGAGAGAGAGGGAAAGAGAGAGATATAGACATGGGAGAGAAAGGGAGAAAGGGGAATGAAGAGAGAGAGGATGTGTGAGAGTGGAGAGAGGGAGGGAAAGAGAGATGGAGTTGGAGCAGGGAGAGAGGGAAGATGATTTATTTCACTAGATGCATTGATTTCATTGTGGATGGCGATTTCTAATCCTATTTGATTTCTTGCACTATATGCATTGATTTTAGTGTAGATGTTGAGAGAGAGAGAGAGAGAGAGAGAGAGAAAGAAAGAAAGAGGATTGGAGAGAGAGAAGGACAATAGAGAGGACTTGAGAGCGAGGAAGAGAGTGATGGGAGAAGAGAGAAAATTGGAGGGAATATATATATATATATATATATATATATATATATATATATATATATATATATAGAAGATGATTTTTTATCATGCATTGATTTCAGTGTAGATGACGATTTTTTATTGTATTTGATTCCTTGCACTAGATGCATTAATTTTAGTGTATATGTTGATTTCTAATTATATTTGACTACTTCCACTAGATGCATTGATTTCAATGTACATGATTTCTAATCCCATTTGATTGCTTGCAATAAATGCATCGATTTTTGTATAGATGGTGATTTCTAATCCTATTTGATTGCTTGCACTATATGCATTGGTTTCAGTGTTGTTGGTTTCTAATATTATTTTCTTACTTGCACTAGATACATTAATGTCAGTGTAGATGTTGATTTCTAATCCTATTTGATTACCTGCATTAGATGCATCCATTTCACTGTAGATGTTGTTTTCTAATCCCACTTCATTGTTTTCATTATATGCATTGATTTCAGTGTAAACATTGATTTCTGATTTGATGTAATTGTATGTACATTGATGGTAAATCAATTTTAAAGTGATTGGATTAATATTGTGCATTAATTTCACTATAAGTAGGCAACATTATTGACAATGTATTTTTCATGTATTTTTCAATATATTCTTCATATCACATTTGAATGATATTATAGGTGTATTTTTTATTTAATATATTAATTATTTCATTTTTATGATCACAAAACATATTTATATTAATAAAATTTGTTAGAATTTGTATTTCTAATCTTCAAAATTTCAAAGTATGATGTACCTCTCAAAAATATACAAAATTTTTAGTAATCTGAAAAATGTGACTTTGATGCCTCCAATTGGAACCAGCCTAGATCCGTCTTACTCTGGATCTATCATGCGCTAAGAGGGATCAAATCTCTCGAGGTTCAAACCTAATTAGATGGATCTAGGCTGATTTCTAATTATATTTGACTAATTCCACCAGATGCATTGGTTTCAATGTACATGATTTCTAATCGTATTTGATTTCTTGCACTAAATTCATCGATTTCTGTATAGATGGTGATTTCTAATCCTATTTGATTTCTTGCACTACACGCATTGGTTTCAGTGATGTTGGTTTCTAATATTATTTTCTTACTTGCACTAGATACATTAATTTTAGTGTAGATGTTGATTTCTAATCCTATTTGATTACCTGCATTAGATGCATCCATTTCACTGTAGATGTTTCTTTCTAATCCTACTTCATTTTTTTCATTATATGCATTGATTTCAGTGTAAACTTTGATTTCTGATCTGATCTAATTGGATGTACATTGATGGTACATTAATTTTAAAGTGATTGGATTAACATTGTGCATTAATTTCACTTTAAGCAGGCAAAATTATTGACAATGTATTATTCATGTATTTTTTAATATATTCTTCATATCACATTTGAATGATATGATAGGTGTATTTGTTATTTAATATATTAATTATTTCATTTTTATGATCACCAAACATATTTATATTAATAAAATTTGTTATAATTTGTATTTATAATCTTCAAAATTTCAAAGTATGATGTACATCTCAAAAATATACAAAAATTTTAATAATCTGAAAAATGTGACGTTGATGCCTCCAATTGGAATAGAGAGGGATCGATAGAGAGATGTAGTTGGAGGGAAGAATAAATACATAGAGAGCAAGAAGTGGAGAGAGAGGGGGAGTGAAAATGGAGAAATAGAGAGAGAATGTGTATGTTTTGGGGTGAGATAAATAGAAAAAGGAGAGATGGAGGGAATGGGGGGAGAAGGAGAGAGGGAGGGATATATTGACAGAGTTGGAGGGTGAAGAGAGGGAGAGAGATTGAAAGAGAGAGATATAGACATGGGAGAGAAAGGGGGAAAGGGGAAGGAAGAGAGAGACGATGTGAGAGAGTGGAGAGAGGGAGGGAAAGAGAGATGGAGTTGGAGAGGGGAGAGAGGGAAGACGATTTATTTCACTAGATGGATTGATTTCATTGTGGATGGTGATTTCTAATCCTATTTGATTTCTTGCACTATATGCATTGATTTTAGTGTAGATGTTGAGAGAGAGAGAGAGAGAGAGAGAGAGAGAGAGGGATTGGAGAGAGAGGAAGAGAGTGATGGTGGAAGAGAGAAAATTGGAGGGGAAAAAAAATAAATATATATATATATATATATATATATATATATATAGACGACGATTTTTTATCATGCATTGATTTCAGTGTAGATGACGATTTTTTATCCTCTTTGACTCCTTGCACTAGATGCATTAATTTCAGTGTAGATGTTGATTTCTAATTATATTTGACTACTTCCACTAGATGCATTGATTTCAATGTACATGATTTCTATTCATATTTGATTTCTTGCACTAAATGCATCGATTCCTGTATAGATGGTGATTTCTAATCCTATTTGATTGGTTGCACTAGATGCATTGGTTTCAGTGATGTTGGTTTCTAATATTATTTGCTTACTTGCACTAGATACATTAATTTCAGTGTAGATGTTGATTTCTAATCCTATTTGATTACATACATTAGATGCATCCATGTCACTGTAGATGTTGTTTTCTAATCCTACTTCATTGTTTGCATTATATGAATTGATTTCAGTGTAAATGTTGATTTTTGATTTGATGTAATTGGATGTACATTTATGGTACATTAATTTTAAAGTGATTGGATTAACATTGTGCATTAATTTCACTATAAGCAAGAAAAATTATTGACAATGTATTTTTCATGTATTTTTCAATATATTCTTCATATCACATTTGAATGATATGATAGGTGTATTTTTTATTTAATATATTAATTATTTCATTTTTATGATCACCAAATATATTTATATTAATAACATTTGTTATAATTTGTATTTCTAATCTTCAAAATTTCAAAGTATGATGTACATCTCAAAAATATACAAAATTTTAATAATCTGAAAAATGTGGCGTTGATGCCTCCAACTGGAACCAACCTAGATCCATCTTACTCTGGATCTATCATGCACCAAGAGGGATCAAATCTCTTGAGGTGCAAACTTGATTAGATGGATCTTGGCTGATTTCTAATTATATTTGACTACTTCCACTAGATGCATTGATTTCAATGTACATGATTTCTAATCGTATTTGAATACTTGCACTAAATGCATCGATTTCTCTATAGATGGTGATTTCTAATCCTATTTGATTGCTTGCACTAGATGCATTGGTTTCAGTGATGTTGGTTTCTAATATTATTTTCTTACATGCACTAGATACATTAATTTCAGTGTAGATGTTGATTTCTAATCCTATTTGATTACCTGCATTAGATGCATCCATTTCACTGTAGATGTTGTTTTCTAATACTACTTCATTGTTTGCATTATATGCATTGATTTTAGTGTAAACGTTGATTTCTGTTTTGATGTAATTGGATGTACATTGATGGTACAATAATATTAAAGTGACTGGATTAACATTGTGCATTAATTTCACTATAAGCAGGAAAAATTATTGACAATGTATTTTTCATGTATTTTTCAATATATTCTTCATATCACATTTGAATGATATGATAGGTGTATTTGTTATTTAATATATTAATTATTTTATTTTTATGATCACCAAAAATATTTATATTAAGAATATTTGTTAGAATTTGTATTTATAATCTTCAAAATTTCAAAGTATGATGTACATCTCAAAAATATACAAAATTTTTAATAATCTGAAAAATGTGACGTTGATGCCTCCAACTGGAACCAGCCTAGATCCATCTTACTCTGGATCTATTATACCCATGAAAGCCCGAGATCAAATCTCTTGAGAGTGAAACGCAATTACGAGTGCAAAAATTGAGGTAAAGTTTGCACCTAAGTTGATCCTCTCAGCATGATAGATCCAGATGAGATGGATTTGGTTCGGTGGTATGTCTCACATTTTGTATATTTTGAGTTGCTTGCATCATACTTGAAATTTTGAAAATTAAATACAAATTCTGCTTAAATGTTATTAATATAAATATGTTTAGTGATCATAAAAATGAAATAATTAATATATTAAATAAGCAAAATCTTTATCATATCATTCAAATGATATGAAATATATTGAAAAAATACATAAGAAAAATACATTGTCGATAATTTTGCGCTAGTGAAATAAATGCACAATGTTAATCCAATCAATTTAAAATTAATGTACCATCAATGTACATCCAATTACATCAAATCAGAAATCAATGTTTACACTGAAATCAATGCATATAATGAAAAGAATGAAGTAGGATTAGAAAAAAACATCTACAGTGAAATGGATGCATCTAATGCAGGTAATAAAATAGGATTAGAAATCAACATCTACACTGAAATTAATGTATCTAGTGCAAGTAAGCAAATAATATTAGAAACCAACATCACTGAAACCAATGCATCTAGTGCAACCAATCAAATAGGATTAGAAATCACCATCTATACAGAAATCAATGCATTTAGTGCAAGAAATCAAATACGATTAGAAATCATGTACATTGAAAACAATGCATCTAGTGGAAGTAGTCAAATATAATTAGAAATCAACATCTACATTGAAATTAATGCATCTAGTGCAAGGAATCAAATAGGATAAAAAATCGTCATCTACACTGAAATCAATGCATGATAAAAAATAGTTGTATATATATATATATATATATTCCCTCCAATTTTCTCTCTTCCGCCATCACTCTCTTCCTCTCTCTCAAGTTCTCTCTCTTGTCCTTCCTCTCTCTCCAATCCTCTCTCTCTCTCTCACAACATCTACACTAAAATCAATGCATATAGTGAAAGAAATCAAATAGCATTAGAAATCACCATCCACAATGAAATCAATGCATCTAGTGAAATAAATCATCTTCCCTCTCTCCCCGCTCCAACTCCATCTCTCTTTCCCTCCCTCTCTCCACTCTCTCACATCCTCTCTCTTCCTTCCCCTTTCTCCCTTTCTCTCCCATGTCTATATCTCTCCCTCTCTTCACTCTCCAACTCTGTCAATATATCCCTCCCTCTCTCCTTCTCCCCCCTTTCCCTCCATCTCCCCTTTTTCTATTTATCTCACCCCAAAACATACACACACTCTCTCTATTTCTCCCTTTTCACTCCCTCTCTCTCTCACCTTCTCGCTCTCTATGCATTTATTCTTCCCTCCAACTCCATATCTCTATCCCTCCCTCTCTATTCCAGTTGGAGGCATCAACGTCACATTTTTCAGATAATTAAAATTTTTGTATATTTTTGAGATGTACATCATACTTTGAAATTTTGAAGATTAGAAATACAAATTCTAACAAATGTTATTAACATAAATATTATTGTTGATCATAAAAATGAAATAATTAATATATTAAATAAAAAATACACCTATCATATCATTCAAATGTGATATGAAGAATATATTGAAAATACATGAAAAATAAATATAATTTTTCCTGCTTATAGTGAAATTAATGCACAATGTTAATCCAATCACTTTAATATTAATGTACCATCAATGTAAATCCAATTACATCAAATCATAAATCAGCATTTACACTGAAATCAATGCATATAATGCAAACAATGAAGTAGGATTAGAAAACAACATCTACAGTGAAATGGATGCATATAATGCAGGCAATCAAATAGGATTAGAAATCAACATCTACACTGAAATTAATGTATCTAGTGCAAGTAAGCAAATAAAATTAGAAACCAACATCACTGAAACCAATGCATCTAGTGCAAGCAATCAAATAGGATTAGAAATCATCGTCTATATAGAAATCGATGCATTTAGTGCAAGCAATCAAATACGATTAGAAATCATGTACATTGAAATCAATGCATCTAGTGGAAGTAGTAAAATATAATTATAAATATGCCTAGATGCATCTAATCAGGTTTCCACCTCAATATATTTGATCCCTCTCAGCGCATGATAGATCCAGAGTAAGATGGATCTAGGCTGGTTCCAGTTGGAGGCATCAACGTCAGATTTTTCAGATTATTAAAAATTTTGTATATTTTCGAGATGTACATCATACTTTGAAATTTTGAAGATTAGAAATACAAATTATAACAAATGTTATTAATATAAATATGTTTGGTGATCATAAAAATGAAATAATTAATATATTAAATAACAAATACACCTATCATATCATTCAAATGTGATATGAAGAATATATTGAAAAATACATGAAAAATACATTGTCAATAATTTTGCCTGCTTATAGTGAAATTAATGCACAATGTTAATCCAATCACTTAAAATTAATGTACCATCAATGTACATCGAATTACATCAAATCAAAAATCAGCTTTTACACTGAAATCAATGCATATAATGAAAACAATGAAGTAGGATTAGAAAACAACATCTACAATGAAATGGATGCATCTAATGCAGGTAATCAAATAGTATTAGAAATCAACATATACACTGAAATTAATGTATCTAGTGCAAGTAAGAAAATAATATTATAAACCAACATCACTAAAACCAATGCATCTAGTGCAACCAATCAAATACGATTAGAAATCATGTACACTGAAATTAATGAATCTAGTGCAAGCAATAAAATAGGATAAAAATTTGTCATCTAGAGTGAAATCAATGCATGATAAAAAATCATCGTCTATATATATATGTATATATATTCCATCCAATTTTCTCTCTTCCCCTATCACTCTCTTCCTCTCTCTCAAGTCCTCTCTCTTGTCATTCCTCTCTCTCCAATCCTCTCTCTCTTTCTCTCTCTCTCTCTCTCTCTCTCTCAACATCTACACTAAAATCAATGCATATAGTGCAAGAAATCAAATAGGATTAGAAATCACCATTCACAATGAAATCAATGCATCTAGTGAAATAAATCCTCTTCCCTCTCTCCCCGCTCCAACTCCATCTCTCTTTCCCTCCCTCTCTCCACTCTATCACATCCTCTCTCTCTTCCTTCCCCTTTCTCTGTTTCTCTCCCATGTCTATATCTCTCTCTTTCCCTCTCTCTCCCTCTCTTCACCCTCCAACTCTGTCAATATATCCCTCCCTCTCTCCTTCTCCCCCCATTCCCTCCATCTCTCCTTTTTCTCTTTATCTCACCCCAAAACATACACATGCTCTCTCTATTTCTCCCTTTTCACTCCCTCTCTCTCTCCACTTCTCGCTCTCTATGTATTTATTCTTCCCTCCAACTCCATCTCTCTATGCCTCCCTCTCTCCTCCTATCTCCCTCCCTCTCTTCTCCTCTCTCTCTTCCTTCCTCTCTCTCCCTTCCTCTCCTACCTCCCTCTCTCTTCCCCCATCTCTCTTTTTTCCCTCTAATCCTCTCTCTTCCCCCATAACTCTCTCTCTCTCTCTCTGCCCTCCAATCCTCTCACTATCTCCATCCCTCTCTCCTCCTCTCCCCCCCCCTCCATATTTATGTCTCCCTCTTCCTCGCGTACCCTTTTCTACCTCTCTCACTCCTCTCCCTCTCTCTCTTCATTCCTCCTCTCCCCTCTCCTTGATTTTATCCCCATCTCTCCCTTCTCACTCCCTTTATCTCTCCACCTCTATCACTCTATGTCTTTGTTCTTCCCTTCCATATATATCTAGAGTTAATATATATCATGATACATTAATGTATATAATAATATAGAAAATTTAATATTGTATTAATCCAAAGTTATTAAATATAATAATATTAATATGAATATTAGATTTAATAATAATAATAATAATATTAATATTTTGATATTAATATTAGGGATAATAATGGTTTTTTGGCATGATATTAATAATAATTTGGCCCATAGTATTTGACCTATAGGATTCACCTAAATAAAACCTATTTTTTGAGTGTTGGTAAATATAAAGAGATTTATAGAGTAAATATAAAAAATTAGGTTTTATTTATTTACCATACCTCTTTTATTTACAATGGTATTTGGCCCATAGACTTGGTATATAATTAGATGTTGATTTATAATGATATTTGATATGTTTTTATATATTTATCATGCCTCTTTATACCTCTTTTATATTGATTTATTTATTTACCATAGCTCTTTTATAAATATGGTATTTAGCCCATGGTATTAATAATAATTTGGCCCATGGTATTTGGCATATAGGCTTCACCTAAATAAAACTTCTTTTTTGGCTTATTGTAAATATAAAGAGGTTTATGGAGTAAATATAAAAAGAGGCTTTATTTATTTAGTGGAAATAGTCAAATATAATTAGAAATCAACATCTACACTGAAATTAATTTTTATCTTTTTTTCAGTGGAAATAGTAAATATCCATATTTATTTTCATCTTTTTTTCTACTGTTTTCTAATGCATAATGTTTTCTTGTTTTCTCGCCCTTTCCAGCTGGTGATAATGGTTTCTATAGTGAGTGCTTTCATAGAAAATTAAATTTGACAAATGATTAAAATCTACAATGATAACCTATATGGGTTTTTTATTCCATTAACTTTTCTAACTCTTTCTTTCAGAATTAAAAGGCATTATTGAGTAATTTTATGAAGAATCAATTACGAAACACATTTTACAATTTTTCCTTGCTATCTTTCAAAACGAGTATTTTCTGCATTTCCTATAAGCACTCTTTTAAATTATAGTTTCTTCAATCTCTGCTCCACCATACAGGTGTCAATCACATAAATAGTGAAAAACTACCATGTAATGAAAATTTTCATACTCCCACCAAAAAAATAAAAATGTTTAGTTTCCATAACGACTCACTCTCGTTCTCCTCCGTTGATAAGAAACTCTAATATTGACAACGTTGAGATGGTTGACACCTCATCAATAGATTCCTCCAACTGGAACCAGCCTAGATCCATCTTACTCTAGATCTATCATGCATCAAGAGGGATCAAATCTCTCAAGGTGCAAACCTTTCCTCAAGTTTTCACTCAAAAAATAGGTTTACACCTCGAGAGATTTGATCCCTCTCGGCACATGATAGATCCAGAGTAATATGGATCTAGGCTAGTTATCCTCAATGCGCTGCTAATCCTTAGAGTCCCATAAGTGCGCATACCGAGCGCCTTCGCATATCCCATCAAGGAGCTCTGGAATGACCGAATCCTCTGATTTGTCCCAGGCAACTAGTGTTATTAGGAATAATAACCATGAATAAAATAAAGATGTCCCATGCTCCTGAGATTCACGGACATTAGTTAGAAATTCTTCGCACAAGTATTGAACCCAATTCAAAAAAACACTCTTCGCGCACTGTCCGGCTAGCTAGATTACATAGGCGGGGACAGTTGCAACCTGGAACCTCCTCATTAGTTTGTAGGCTAAGAGTCGAGTACCCATTTGCGTATTAGGGTTGTTGATGGTTTGGATCAAAAAACCCCACTGATTTCTTTGTACTGCATAGGTATCCCAGACAAACGTAGTGGTAGCGGCTTCATACTTCTTCCCAACTTGTGCTAGTGGGTGTGGCCCTCGCATCGGGAGGCCTGTAATCTTTTGAATCAACACAGCATCAATAGGGACCCTCTCTCGAATCCATAACTAGCCATCGTGAATGAGGGTGAGTAACTGGTGAGCCAACCGATATGTGACGTTGTAATGGCCAAAGTGGGGCATTCAGAGCATATTCAGAAGTCCAGATCCTACCAAGCTGCATATCCATTGCTAAAGTACTACTGTGATTCCATCATCCTTATGGATTGTCTCAAAGTATAATGCAGGGGCCAATTCCGGGAGGGTGTCATGGTCTGCTAGATCGTGGTCATCGAACTTGACCTCATGGAGGCGTCCATAGGGATCACTGAGGATGGGGACCTCTCTTGGGGTCAGTGGGGTTTGTAGGTAGGTGACCAAGCCATCCAATCTTTTCGGCATTCGTGTAGACGGCCTTCGTAGTCGAACAAAAGGGGGTAACCAATTGATCGGGTTATCCAGCAGAGCACCCTCCTGGTCATCTTGTTCTAAGGGCTAGGGCCTGGCACCTCTTAGGGAGCTTCGAGGCCTTCTTGCTGCTTTTGGGGTTTTCCCTGAGCTTTATGCTTTCTCCTTGCCTTTCCTTGTGACCATCGAGGGAGGGATTTCTTCTAACTCAAGCTCATCCTCCAGGACTTCTTCAACCTCAGGCTCGGTCGGGTGGAGGTTTCGACAGGGGTCATAGACGACATCCTGGCGTGGAAAATGAATCCTGGCTCTGGGTGTCCACTATCTGATGGAGGAGGTTGACCATACATGAGAGAGATACTGCTGTTATGAAGAAGCTTGTTGTTCAAATGCTTCCACAATAGGCTTGAAGAAGGCCCATTGTATGAATGAGACAATACCACTAACTGGACTATCCTTCCCCCTTTTAAGAAATTCCAGTCATAGGATGGAGAGGGATATTTTACATGAGGCGGGTTTCCCAAGGAATGGTAAAAATTTCCCATAACTTGTCCTGCCACAGGTGAGGAAGCTGCTTTTCTTAATCGTAACTTCTGCTTTTTACCCATGGGTACAGTGCCAACAGCTAGTTTTTGTGTCCCTCGAGATCTTGGCATACTTTTCACGCTAAGGTTACCTAGTTGTGATAGCTACCCATCTTCCCCCAACATAGGCTTGCCTCCTAAGTAGCTCTTGGCCCAAGACCAAGAAGTTTTTATCATTTTTTCTACTAGCGTCGGAACACACCGCTTGACCCTTAGATGTGTCGCTGTCATAGAGGTGGCACAATGTAGGAGGCTGCTTCTTGCTTAGCCTACAGGTGTCGTAGGGAACATGTTTCCCAGTCATGGATCAACCTGATCTTTGCCCGGTGTGGTTTCGCCGTAGTTGCTCAGGCCTGGCTTAACTCCAGCCCTTTCCTCTGGGACCATTGTGATATGAAGACAATGCAACATAGAGGCTTCACCTAACCATGTCTACCAAGTTTCTAGTTCCTCACTGGGATCCTCAACATCCCCCTCGTAGCACGGTACTGTGTCCTCTATTGGGTTATCCCTATTTCACGCGGTCAACTTATAGATATAATCCCCATCTCCCTATATAGGTTCCATATAACATTTTCCTTCCATAGGGTCTAATGGCACAATGACCCGTGTGCCATTATTTTCAAATACCATGCTTCATTTTCTTTAGGTTAATGATACCGCCCAGGTTGATGGAAAAATCCAACCCCAGTAGGGCAGAGTAGGGGTCCGTATCCCTGAAAATTTGAATGACTTCGAATTCAATCTGGATGCGTACCCCTGCGATATCCACGGGAATCCCAGAGAGCCTCCCCAGAGGTACTATTTTCTGGTAATTAGCCATTCGAAGCTAGATGGTGGATATTTCTAGCTTGGGATCCCCCATGCATTTCCAAGTGTGCTTAGGTAGTATATTGGCATCCGATCCGAGGTTTAAGCCATTCATCTTCGGGATATCCCTAGTAGTGCCATGGTTGGAATGCAGCCCCCGGTCACCACAAGAATTTAGCTAGACTTGGTTAAGCTACCCCACGCATCCATAGAAAGCCTCAATCTTGCTATCTTCCAGGAGCTTTTTCACCACACTCAGTACGCAAACCAACAACTTAATACAGCTGAGCGCACCATTTTGCAGTAGGCTGTTCACTTGATCCAGGCCATGTCATAACAGGCAGAGCTTGAAACTGTGATCCACCAGCTCTACATGGAGGTTACAAATGAATTCCCAGCTGAGGCTACATCTCAGGATAAGGTGGAAAAATTTGTCGCTGCCCTCAAAGCCTCTCGGACATAAATGTACACCGTCAGGACACAGGTGGAACAACATTTTTTGGACTTACAGGCTAGATCACAGCCCGGCACACCCACGAAAGTCCGTGCCTAGCGTAATTCCCTAATCATAGATGCAACAACTACAATTACGGGGAAAATTTCTCAAGGTGCCAAGCTACTGGAGTCAGCCATACAGCTCTGGACCCGAGTCCAGTGCAATCTAGTCCTCCAACAAATCAATCAGGACATACGACAAAAAGAAGAAGTCGCCAAACAAATCAATGCTACGCTGTGTACCATGGTGCCTTCCTAGTGCTTGGCACGATTAAAAAGCAGCAATAACCTCCAGGAAAATATTGCGAAACTTCGGCATAAACAACACATCATGACCAAACATCTAAAGCCCTGGACTACCACAACCCTCCGATTATCACAAGAAATTGATGGCACAATCAAGTGACTTAATCAGATTCTTGAAAGCGTTACCTTGGCCGCTAAAGATGTTCCCTCCCAGAAGCTGGTCGATCTCGCATATAATTCTACTGCCCAAAGTCAGGATATACTCCCTCTACTCAACAATTCTCTTGATACCTTGTGTGTGCAAATCAAGGCCACACCACCATAGTGACTTAGGATGACTCACAATATTGTGTTGGGGGACTGGTGGAACAGGGTCTCCTAAGAAGCTACAAAACTGGTCCATTTTGAATATTTTTTTAGATTTAGTCTAGCACAGGGGTTTTGGGGCGGGTCAAAGCCCCAAACGCATTTTAATGGGTAAAAGAGTAAACTATGGGTCCGAAAATCATGGTTTGCGGACCATAGGAAAGTCTAGGCTAGATTGCTATAAATAGAGGGACATTTTGTATTGTAAAGGATAAGAATGATGAGGTATTGATGTGAATTGTGGTTTAAGCTATCTATTGGGTTTTGGGGAAAGGACTCCTACTGGCTGTGTGTGCGGAGATCCAAGTCCAGCTATGTGCAGACCCTACTGGAAACCTGAAAGAAAGGAAATTGAAGACTGGTTCGAAAGGCAGATCCAAGAATTCGCAATAAAAGAAAATCGCAATCAAAACTTAACAATGGAAAATTTGAAAAATAGGTACATCCTGACAGAGAGCTACGAAATATTCTTTGTGAAATTTTCGATCGAGCTCCAAGAGTGGCTGGCCAGACTGGTCGAATTCCAGAAGCGCTAGAAGGACAACGAGTCACTCAGTGGACCCCGGAGCTAATCCAGCAGCTCGAAAAGACTGATAATACTATCACGTGCACGATAGATCACTGGGTGGATAGTGTGCTTGGAGGATTTGTGACGAAATTTTCCATTGATCAGTTTGTATCATACTTTGAAGCTGAGTGACAATTCTTTAAAGGGTTCCGGGGAAAATTCCTGAGGACTGTGTGAAAAGATCATTCTCTGTAGTCATACTGAATGACCTCGGATGTAGACGGGAGCATGACGTGTAGTGGTAAATACTATCAGACCAACCTTGACGGAGGGAGATCTGCCTATAATCTATTGCAAGAATTAGCTGCGCAAGATCCCCTAGTTACATCGCCACCTAGGCCGCACATAGGTAAGAATTCACCCATACCACCACCCCCCCAAACAGTGATATGGCTACGCACCTAAGACTCCCTACCTTTAAAGGGGTAGGAGATGGGGATATGGATTGGCTGTGGTTCATTGTAGACTCTGGCTGGACAACAAAGAATGTGACAAATGATACAGTAAATAGGGCACAACTGTCTTTGGCATTCGAGGATAGGGCCCTAGACTGGTATATGTGATACATTGCCTAGAACAGGAGCACATCCATTCATGATATCAAGAATGCTTTGAAGCAACAGTTTCGAAAGCCGAAATATTATTCCCAGTTGGTAGCAGAAGTCAAGGACTTCAAACAAGGTGCATTTGAGTCAGTGTGGGAGGATGATCAGCAATTAAAGAATGAAATCAGGGAAGGAGGTTTCGATTATGATGATAGACAGCATACGGAATCGTTCATCGCTATGTTGTTACCTCACCTACGCACGCCAATGAGTCATCAAACCTTTGAATCATAGGAGAAATCTGTGGAGGTCGCTGTGAAACTAGAAGCTACACCCCGCGAGGATACATACGTAAGAGTACAGCAAATCCAGGAACAACTTGGGGCTATGCATATGGAGATATAGAACCTATGAAAGGAGCGAGGAAAGGACAGCTACGCAGATCTATGGTGCATACGATGTCGGGTGTCTGGCCATACAAAGGACTAGTGCCCTCTATTGGTAGATTACATGCAAGCGGAAGGACCTAGTCGGGTGAGACCAGGAGCAATTAGGGAGTCCATTATATCAAGACTAGGATCGAGTGGACTTGCACTGTGGTGTGATGACTATCGTGTAGCAGGACTACATGATACGAACCATTGCCCTCAGTTAGGTGCCTACATTCCCGAACTGAAGCAACAATGGTGCAGGTTCTGCTGCTCGGTGGGACATGATGAGAAAAATTGTCGTACTTATGACTTAATTATAGATCATGGGAAATTTTATAGGGTACACTCATACCTTGTGTTTCCAAGAGGGTCTGCGCACTTTAGAGGATCTCCAGCCCGGGGCAGAGGAAGTCGAGGAGCGAGTGCAGGGTGACGATGGGGGCAGCTAACCTATTATAACTTTAGAGAAATGGGACATTTTGCCAGAGGATACCCAAATCCAACCGGGACATTGTGAAAATATTGTAGGAAGCTAGACCATGTGGTGAAGGATTGCCCAATTTTAATAGCCAAAATGCAGGAAAAGCAACCCACCCCTATGCAGAATGTGCAACAAGTTAAAACTGAACTAAGGAATGCAGATCCGAGCGTAAAGGTCATGAAACGTAGTGGGAGGGTCACCCAGGGGGCAAAGGAGGAGCTTGCCCCCCGGGAAGAAGTGGGCCTCAAAGAACAGGATCCACTGGTAGCTCCTACGCAGCTGCCAACACACCTCAAGATAGAGGAAGGGGTTGAGCCCTTTCTGTAGGCATTTCTGAAGATGTTACGAAACTCGTAGGCCATAGGAAACATTCAAGCACTATTGAATACCTGCGCAGCTTGGTTCAATTTGATCCTTGGGACCAAGGATGTACACAAACTATATAGCTATAGGAAACGCACCGGGAGAGAAATGTGGTTGACTGTGCAGATTGGTGTCTACGAAATTGATCCGATCTTCTTTTATCTGGGATTGGATGCGAATGTAATACCAAAGTAGACATGGCAACAAATGGGAGAGCCTAAATTAGAGTGGTCCACCATCCAGCTGTGAATGTGCAATCAACAAAAAATTATCCCTATAGGTAGGCTACCAAAATTTATGGTTGACATTGCAGGGGTAAGGGTCCTAGCTGACTTTGAAGTAATAGAAATTGTGGAAGATGTGGACCCCTACCATGTGCTCCTCGAACTGGACTGGGCAATAGACATGGGGGGTGTTATCAATCTCAAGAAGCACAACATGGTGTTTGAAAACAAAGGTATGTGCATCATAGTGCCACTAGATCTAGCAGAAGGCGTGCGGTATACAGAGCCAGCCTATGAGGAGGAGGAAATAGATCACATTTATAAATTGACTACACGGGATGAAGATCAGGTTAACCCCACAGACGAAGGAGTGATCTGCTGGGAAAAGGACAATGAATTTTTTTCCAAATCTGATGAGGAGCTGGAGAATTGGAAAGGTCGGTTCAACAAGGTTGTAACTCTACGATGTCTTCAGAACACCAGGAATTTCTATCGCATCTCCACAAAGGAAAGAGACCTGCCTTTCCACGACGACGTAGGAGATAGTAAGAATATTTTTGAACCTAAAATCCCCACGGAACGCAGGCTAGGAACACTGCAACTAACACTGCGTGGAGCACCTGCGCAAGGGCTGGTATTCTTCACTCAGGAGAAGTATTGGAATAGGGTGATCCTGCGCTTAGGGACCCCAATTTCCAGATGGGCTTCGCAGTCAGTCGACCTATGCAGATACTTGCTGACATACAACACTCAAGGGTGCAATCGAACCCTGCCCAGACAGGCTCACTTGGTTACTGTTGGCCCAAGTATGCGTTCGACTATGGACCCACCTGAACCCACATGAAATTGGAATAATTTGCGCTCACTTCAAGTAACAGATGGCACGAGGATGCTTGATGTAGCCCTACTAGACCAGGACGTCCCGCCCGAGGACGAAGAGCATGGCTCGAGAATATTGGTGGCCAACTTGCAGATCTGGTACCTAAACCCTGTTATGGAACACCTAACATCAACCTTAATTCAGGGTACATGAACAACATGCAGGTGTCATTTAGAATCTGACATTCCATGGAAGAGACATCAAACATAAATGAGGACCATAAACAAATCCAAATCTGATAATAAAGGAACCTTACAGGTATGTAAAATAGGCGGCATATCATTAATGTAGCCAATTATGGTAATATTAATCTGAATGGTCGATGGTAAGTTTCACGAACGGGCTAGTAAATCATTAAATAGCTCTGGAACGTGTGCGGTTGGCTGGATGACTTCGCACGAGGCTATTTATTTTCTCTCCACCATCCTCCTGCTATCTGCCTACTAGTTTTTTGAAATCATTAAAATTCTCTGGGACGTCCGTTTTCTTGTTACTAAGATGGACCCTAACCCGTCGAATGATCCATTCCTGAGCTGCTCAGTATTCGTAGACATCATCTTGATAGGGCCTGGGAATGCTGAGTATAGTCAAAGGATTGAGCGCTGGCTTCCTTCAAAAATAATTGGTTGCAAGCCATGGACAGAAAGGCACCAGTATTGCATAATGGGAATAACCGACTTTCGCAATCGAGGGGAAAATGCGGGACCCAACTAGATGGCCTTGATAGAAGAGGAGGGTATGTTAGTACCGCAGTCCCCCGCCTACAGCATCACAGTCAGGTCACTACTGGTTCTGCGCCAAGAAGGAACGCTGAGATACAGGGACATGCTGCGACTTCTGCACCACTCCAGAGTACCACCCAGCAGAAGAAATGTTTGTTCACTCCCTCGCAATGCCCTAAACAATCATGATCCGACTGCTGGGGACATCCAAATAAATTTGGCACAGCTGTCTCGCATAGCACTCCAAGGATTATACACCAGAGTGTTGCAAGAGGTTCGCTACCGTGACCAAACTACGCAAAATAAATCTGACATACCTCCGGACGTATGGGCCCAACAGATTTCATTGGTCACCGATGCAACACATATTATTCAGGAGAAGCTTACACAGGGTGCACAGTTGGTCGAAATAGCTACACAACTATGGATAGTAGTCTAGCACCATTCTATGCTTCAGAATATCTAGAAGGAATTATGGTAGGCAGAGGTTGCCTGAGATTAAGTCAGCGCTTTCTCACCCTCCAACGTCTCCGTGCCACATCTAGTCATCATGGAAAAGATTGAGAACCTTCGCCTCACCAAGCATGTCATCCAAAAATAGTTGAAACCATGGGCCAACACCGCAGTCCAGCTCACCCACGATTTTCAATCCACCATTGGTCGCCTCCACTGACTGCTTGAATGGGTTACTGCGGCACCAGATGGTCCTGCCTCCCTAACACTTGTCAACATTGCACAACAAGTTGTGGCCTGGAATTAGGAATTTCTCCCTCTACTCGTCCACGATATTGCTACCTTGCATGCACAAATAGAAGCCACACCACCGCAGTGACTCGGGATGAGTCACAAGATTGTGTTGGGGGACTATTGGAACAGGGTATCCTAACAAGCTGCAAAACTGGTCCATTTTGAATATTTTTTATTAGATTTAGTCTAGCGCAGGCGTTTTGGAGCGGGTCAAATCCCCAAACGCATTGTAATGGGTAAAAGGGTAAACTAGGGGTCCGAAAACCATTGTTTGCGGACCATAGGAAAGTCTAGGCTAGATTTCTATAAATAGAGGGACATTTTGTATTGTAAAGGACAAGAATGATGAGCTATTGATGCAAATTGTGGTTTAAGCTATCTTTTGGGTTTTGGGGAAAGGACTCCTGCTGGCTGTGTGCACGGAGATCCAAATCCAACTATGTGCGGACCTTGCTGCTATGTACGCAGGTTGGGAAAGGAATTGTAAGGAAGAATTGACGAATGAATGAATAAGAAGGATTGATAGAGAACTGAACTTGTGAGTAGTCTTATGCAAATTGTTGGTAATTGTTGTATTGTGTATTTTTTGTCTTGAAGCTGCAAAGATCTATGTAAGTGTGTTTCTAGATCTGGATCTATTCTGTTATGTTTATATAATGTTGTGTTATTTTCATTAAAGTGTATAACTATAGATCTAGCGCACGTGGATGTGAACAGATACCTAATTAACCCTGCGCAGAATAAGGTAATCTGGGATTACAGGACCTAGCACAGCTCTGCTTGCCTTACCCATCCTTTCTCAGGGTATGGAAACTTGGTTCCGGCACCCACCCATACTACTTTGGGTGAGACTTTGACCTGCGCAAGCAGGTCACTGCTGAAAGGGCCAGTAGTATAAGGGTTTGTTGGCAAACCTTGCACGCCAAACCTAGGTCAGGACCCCTCAAGCCAACAAATGGTTTCATTTCCAGGACCTCAGAAGTCAGAGAAAGGGATCGGGTACTGACAAGCGAATACTGGAGAAGGGCACCTACGACAGGCCCTTAGGAAACCATGGCGGTACACTTGAAATTACTTACTTTCAAAGGCACGACTGGTGAAGACATGGAATGGTTTTGGTTTGTGGTAGAGTCAGTATGGGTTGCACAGGGCATGGTAAGCGATACTATGAAAAAATAACAGCTATCCTTAGCCTTTGATGGAAGGGCTTTGGATTGGTATATTGGTTACATTTCACAAAATAGGGGCGCAACTATCCAAAACATTAAGGACTCCTTGAAACAGCAGTTTCGGAAACCTAAAGTTTACTCTTAGGTTGTAGCAGAGCTAAAATATTTCAAGCAGGGAGCAACTGAGTCTGTATGGGAAGCAGATCAACGCCTAAAAAAAGCTATTAGAGAAGGAGAATTTCAGTACGATGATAGACAACTTATGGAATGGTTCATCGCCACGCTACTCCCTTACCTACGCATACCTATGGGTCACCAGACTTTTGACTCACAAGATAAAGCCTTGGAAGTTGCCATGAAACTAGAAGATATGCATATGAAGGATGCTGCATTGGAGGTATCGCAGATCTAGGTGTAGCTTGGAGCTATGCACCAGGAAATTAAGAATCTACAATGGGAGAAAGGTAGAGAGGCTGGCACGGAACTAGGTCACACGATAGGCCACCTGCGAATACAAGAACATAGTCCAGGCCACCCGGGATCAGGGGCACGTAGTCCAGAACAACAGAGCTGCACTAGGTCCTATAATCCCAGATTACCTTGTTCTGCGCAGGGCTAATTAGGTCTCTGTTGGCATCCACGTGTGCTAGATCTATTGTTATATGGTTTTATGACAATAACACAACATTATATAAACAGAACAGAATAGATCCAGAGCTAGAAGCATACTTACATAGATCTTCATAGATTAAAGAAAAAAAATGCACAATACATCAATTACCAACAATTCACACAAGACTACTCACAGGTTAAGTTCTCTATCAATCTTTCTTATTCATTCATCCATCAATTCTTCTTTACAATTCCCTTCCCAACCTGCACACACAGCAGCAGGGTCTGCACATAGCTAGACTTGGATCTCTGCGCACACAGCCAGCAGGAGTCCTTTCCCCAAAACCCAAAATATAGCTTAAACCAAAATTTGCATCAATAGCTCATCATTCTTGTCCTTTACAATACAAAATGTCCATCTATTTATAGCAATCTACCCTAGACTTTCCTATGGTCCGCAAATTGTCATTCAGGGACCATATATTTATAGAAATATAGCCTAGACTTTCCTACGGACCCCTAGTTTACCCTTGTACCCATTACAATGTGTTTGGGGCTTTGACCCACCACAAAACCTCTGTGCTAGACTAAATCTAATGAAAAATATTCAAAATGGACCAGTTTCACAGCTTGTTAGGAGACCCTGTTCCAACACTTCCCCATGAAAGCTTAAGAGAAAATAGGTGTCGGTAGAGAACCAGGAAAAAGGAATCAAACAAAAGCAACAACCATCAACCAAAAAAAAAATGATAAATCATGTAAATAGGAAAAATCTTAGCTCATGGTACAAAAACACTCATAAATTTTTCTGAAATCAAACAAAAGAGATGACAACAATCAACAAAGCAATGATAAAAATAACTTTCATCATATAAGCTACCCCCCATGAAACAAAACTGAGGGAGTAGTGGCAATTAATAGCTAACAAGTGGAACTTTGTACAATTGCACAACTAATGAAATACAATGATATGAATACCACAAACATTTTTTCACATGATGTCATGGTCATCCATCATTCCAACCACAATCGATCCCGATGGTCGACACTATTCCACGGCTCATTCTTTATTTTTCTTCTATGTGAACAAGAATGTTGATGCTTATGTAATTTACTCTAATCCTTATGAGGATGTTAACAGGGTTGAGTTTTCGTTTTATAGACTCAAATCTATATGTAACAACACTGTCATCTCGAATTACATTAGCAGCCATGTCATTGAGTTTTATACTAGAATGAGTTGGATCATTTTCTTGTAGTACATGAGTCTGAATTCCATCAACAAAAAATGATACCTCTTGAGTCTCAACAAAGCTAGATGTAAGTGATGATTTAGTAGTAGGATAGTATCCAAGAATCTATCTTCATGTCTGCATTATAGGGTTAATAGGAAATGATTCCCTATCCATTCTTCTCAAGTCCTCCTCTAGTATTTCCCATTTTTATCAGCGATCAGGACCCAAAACATCAAGTATGTTTTTTAAAACTAGGTGCAAAAAAAATCATGTGATGTGTCATGATCATCAAGAATAGGCTTCTGGCAATCACATCATGAAGTGTGGAAGAAGGTGAACCTGGAAACTCAATAATAACATTCTCCTTTTGAGCATCTTGAAGGAAACTAAAATCCAATTAAAGATGTGGCTTAGACTCTTGCAACTTTTGAATTCCCTCATCATTGTGAATTGATTTTTATGACAAGGCATCATAATTTTATTTCAAAATTTGATATTGTTCCAACATTGAGGATTTTAAATAGCTAACCTGCATAAGCCACTGATTAGTTTACTCCTCCACTGTCAAAACTTTCTTCTTCAAATTTTTAGTTTATGAGTTAGAAATGGACTCAACTTCTTCCTCCAAGTCATCAACGAGGTCAATCTTCACTTGAAATTAATTTGCAAGCATATGGAAATATGTTCCCATGGCTGATTCCAAATGTTCAATCTTCTTGATTTTCTCAAATATTGATGTTTGCAACCTCTTCTTAAGTGTCACATTCTATCTTTAAAAAATATGTATAACTAACTGCAACTTAAGGACCTCATTACAAAGTTGATTTGTAGCCTTATTTTCACGAAGATCTTGCAATATTTTACCCATCATTATAACACCTAGTTGGAAAATGTGTTTAGGCTTCCAGTAACACAAAAATGACACTAATCCACATAAATTTGCATGGCTATCCAACAGGCAAGCCTTTAAAAACCACCTAACATAAAGACACCAAATGAGTTGCAATGTCAATGAAATAGACATATAATCATATTTTAATTTTCATAGAATTCTAAGTTTAAAAGTAATCCTCAAAAACTTTATAAAAAATCTAGGAATTAATATCCCTTTTTTTTATATTTTTTTTCCCAAAATCAATTTTAAGGAAATAAACTAAAAATTCCTTCTCTTAAAAAAAAAAAAAAAAAACTTGTTTATATAACGTGCCTTTTTTTATTTTTATTTATTTTTAATACCGAAACACCAAGTTTATTGTAAGCTTTTAACCAAAAAATAGAATTTTTTGATGCATAGTAGGACATCGAACTTCAAGCATGCATACAAACATCGAAAGAAAATGAACATGCATTTTCATATTAGATACAATACAACCCATTGAATCCATATAAATGACTAATCCCCGTGAATGTTGTCGTGCAAACATCGAAAAAAAATTGTTGGAATGGAGGTGCAAAATTTCGTAGACCAACTAAGCCAATTTGTCAATGTTTGTCTGTAATGCAATGTGGAAGCCCTGGTCGAAGGAAATGTCCATTGTTTTGATTGTCACAACAAGCTCACATATATCTAGAGCGTGAGATACAGATCACATGGGAGCTTGAAGTTAAGGAATGAGAAACCCCCCAATATTTTTGTTGCCCGCGATAAATGATTGCAACATTAACTTGCAGCGATAAGTCGAACGAAAAGAGAAAAATTGTTGGCATTGTTGTCTAAACAGTGGGCCTCGTATAGGACCTTAATTCCTTAGATCAATGTTCACCATTAGGAAGTTACAAAACCTTGATCTGTATTCAAAACTAGATCTCAAAATACATAGAATAAATCTCAAAAAAAATGTGAAGGAGCTTGCACTCAAGCTCTAATACCATATAAGAGTATAAAAAGTCCCACTGATCATACTGTAAATCCTAACAATCCTTCTACCAAGAGATAAAAAAAATGAAGAATGAAGAGAAATCACTTCAATACTTGGGAAAATATGTGGTACATTCAAACTAAATTTATAGGAGCAAGAAATACTTCTAGTGATAGCTAGAAGATAAGACTCACAACTCAATAGAGAAGGATAAGACTGAAAATGCAACAGATAAGGATAATAATGATACATAATCTTACAAGTTTTAAGGATTTTTCAATTTGAAATCGAACATATGAGAAGATAAAAGTTGCAATATTCTAAAATAGATAGGGTACAACTAAATAAATAACTACAATTTCCATTTCAAAAACATGTATTTAACATGAAGGAAAAAAAATACAAAGTAGAAAGAAAATTGTAGGATATAAAACACAAAATTTCATCAATTGAATTAATATTTGTAACAAGTATATTACTTTTGTTCACAACAACAATTTACAAAATAATTGTAGAAACAGTAACTATGAACATGGTCATAGAAACTGCAAACGAATATACAACAATAGTATCCTACATCCAATGGAGTTTCACTGACAATGAAAACTACAAGCAATAGAGTAGAAGAGACAAGCCAACAAATTTGCAGATATAGTAACATCCAACAAAGTTACAACAATGTACATCGAGAAGAGTTGAAACAATGGACAAGTACATCTGAGTTGCACCAACCATTTATTACAATTATAAAAAAATATTATTTTTTTATTCCACTACTCTATGTTCTTTCTTTTATTGTATTTGTAACATCCTCCTCCCACATATACCCAAGTATTTGGCCAACTAGGGTAAACATGCAAAGAAATGCCACTGTGATCTGATTCAACCTCCTAGGTGATCTTAAGGAAGTGGAATCGATGGAAAAACATCAAAATTACCTTCCACATCAGCAAAAAACTCTCAGGAGCCATCCTAATCACTCAGGTAACCAGCCCGTGGGTCACGTTGGTTGTTTATACCATTAATCCCTTGGAATCTACCTGTATATGGGAAAGGGTGTGTTTGGGAGGCTCTCAACACTCCCACAACATGTGCATGCATGCGTTCAGGAAAATTTTTCCTCAAACTTGTGCCAACTTCCCCAGGATTTGAGCCACTTTTCAGGCCCAGATCCTAGGTCACTACCCAGAACACCATTACACTTTCAAAAATGAAATATAAAATGGGAATAATGATGCAAAAGAAAAAACTTGAACAAGGACTCGACAGGACCCCTACTAGCCATGATAGGAATTTCATCAAACATGTCACAAATATGTGATATATAGGTTTAAATAATAAGTTTGAGCATAATGGTCTCATATTTATCTTAGAGTCACTAAGAAGCATTATTGCCTCATCCCATTAACTGCATTATCATCTATTTGGTCATGGATACATTATTCATCCATTTACAAATCAAAACATAATGAAAGCCATACGTCATCACTGTCATGAAACACATTCATAACCAAATATAAAAAACAGAAATGACAAGAACATAAAAACCACATAATCCACATAATAACAAGCACATTTACCCATCAATACAAGAGGAAAAGAGCTCTTATTGCCATAATTAAAATACAATCAAGTTTTGGACTTCCACGTTCCACCCGACAATAAACATGGTTGAGCCAAATCTCTCTTCAACCAGTCATCCCCATGCTATATTCCAATTTACAAGAATGTGGGATATCATAAACAAAATCCATCAAAATTGAATGAGGGATTCTAAAGGCCAAACCACCTAAAACCTCAACCAGTGATTCCACCTCAGGGTCGGACATCACAACCGTCACCGGATTGGTCTCCACCAAAGTTGTTGAGAGCTCCATAGTGTTTTTTCCAATGAACACTCCAGGACTAGTAACTCAACCCATAGAGGCTACCGGGCTCCAAAGAATTTGTCCCACTAAGACTAATAGACTAGTAACTCAACCCACCAAGGGCTCCAGAGAATTTTTCCAACCAAAGCTCTAGGACTAGTAACTCAACCCAATTTTTTATAGGGATCCATAGCATTTGTCCAATGAAGGCTCAAGGAACTAATAACTCAACCCATAGCTAAAGCAACATGAGAACCAACCAGGAAGAAAAATAATGAAAATGAACCCACAACACCATGGTTATCCATGAAATGAAAAGGCTAGGAAAATCCACTATGAATCTATGCAATCCTCAATGCCAATGCCCGAACATGACCAAGAAACCATGTGAATATTCCATGCATGCCAAAAATATTGAGGAAAACATACATTCAACTCAATGCCTGCAAACAAAACCTGTTGTAGCTTTTGATCCCGATGTCATCTTGTTCTTTCCTGCTCCTCCTTTGCCTTCTTGCTCCAAATATCCAAGTATGCCACACTGTCCAGGAGTGGTGCAAGAAACTGTAAGTGATGAAGACTATGAGAGAGGGAGAAGGAATAGAATGAGAGCTCCAAAACTGCACTGAAAAAAAGCTACCAAATGATCCTTAGAATCCTTTTTATTAATGATGCCTCCAATTTCTTCAATTTTACATTATTTCCCTTCATTTTCCTCCTCACATGCAACTTGTGAGCTTTCACCTTCCTTTTCTCCTATTCTCCATTTTTTTCATAAATAATTGCTAATAAATTCCACTTTTCCTTTCCAAATCCTTAGCTATTGCCTTTGCCACTTTTCATAGCCATAATAAATGCTATGAACACCCGCACTAGCATGTTTTTCCCAAAATTCAGCCTGAAATACATGTCCGATGACCTTGGTTATTATTTTTCCTTTATTAACTTTTATTACATGGAATTTTCACCAGGGATGTTACAACATTCATCCATATTTATACATAACTTTTAGTTGGTTAATAAAATTGAAAATATTAAATTTCCTCATTGTTCATTTCCATTCGAATCTCAATTTTTACAAAAATAGAAAGCTCAAATAAATTATATGGTGGTACTACTACTTCAAATTTCAATGTGTTGTGACGATTGTATCTCTTCATGATTTCATGTTTCCCCTTCATATTTTAACGAGTTTAGGGAGTGGGAACTCCATGATTTTTCCCACTACTGAAATAATGATTATTACTGACATCGTCCCCTTTAATTATTTCACCGAGAAAGAAAGATTTTGTTGTTACATAAAAATATTTTTACGCCATACACACACCTATATTTTTCACATGAATTTGAAATATCTACTTTGCCAAGGGTTTTGTAAATGTCTTTGCAAACGGATCTTCTAATATAAAAAATTCCATACAAATTTCATTTCCTTGGGGTTGTTTCACATAAACATCTTCTTCCAAAAATATGTTTATAAATGCATACTTAACATTCATGTTATACATTTTCTATTTATTTTGTGTTGCAATATCAAACACCATTATTATTGTTTCAAGTCTAGATACATATGAAACAGTTTCATTATAATCAATGATGGGTTGCTTACTAAAACCCTAAGCTACAAGTCTTTATTTAAGTTTCTCAACTTCACCTTTAACATTTAAGTTGGTGTTGTAAGTCCATTTAACACTTAGACTTATTTTTCCTTTAGCAAGATATAAAAGATAGCAAGTATTATTTCTTTCTATGGCATCAATATCTTCATCCATAGACTTTACCAAAACATCTTCTTTAACGACTTCTTAAAAAATTATAGGATCATATGCAATTATTGAAAAATTTGAAACTTGATCTATTTCATCATTATGCTCATATAATTATTTTAAATTTATAGTCTTCTGACCTTTAATTATGTTCGTTAATGTAGCTAACATAATATTTGGTCCATCACTTACCTCTTATCTTGTTGTTTGTTGTTCGACGTAACTTGATGGTTTTCCACGTTCTTGAGTTGTGGATATTCTAAACTGTAATGAGATAAATCATAGTGATTTCCTTATTGAAGTACTTTCAATGAGTCTATATCCATATGGAATCATCCATCCATCTTGTACATATTTCTCATATCCATCTTCATTTACATGAGCGAAATAAAACTCCCTCTACAGTGAATTTATCTATGATTCCATCATAATCCTCTTATATCTTGAACTAATCATCTATATTGACAATATCCATTATGGTGATGGGATTATAGAGTCTATATGCCTTAGACTCTCGATTGTATCCAATAAATATACACTTCTAACTTTTTCATCCAACTTCTTTCTCATTTATTTAGGTACATGTGTCTAAGCTACACACTTGCAAATTATCAAATGTCTATATATTACACCTCTTACCACTCCAAGCTTCTCCAGGAGCTTTTTCCTTCACTTTCTCAGTTAGACTCTTATTGAGAGTACAAACTGAACAAATAATGGCTTTTCCACAATATTCATTTGGTAGATTATTTTCCTTTAAAATTATTCAAGCCATATTCATAATGGTTCGATTCTTCCTTTTAGCTGCTTCATTCTACTGTGGAGTATAAATTATTGTAAATTGTCTCTTGAATCCATGGCATTGACAAAACTCCATGAACCATTTATCATATATTCACCACCTTTATCTCATCTTAAAAATTTATTATGATTTACACTTTCCTTTTTAACCATGACTTTAAACTTTTTAAATACACTAAAAGCTTCTCACTTTTGTTTTAGATGATAAACCCATGTTTTTTAATTGTAATCATTAATAAAATTTAAAAAATAAACATTACTAGCCAGTGAAGGTGCTTGTATATGTCCACATGTATATGTGTTTACAGTTTGCAGTGGAGCTTCCATCATATACAAAACTCCAGATACAAACTTCTCTCTATTATTCTTTGCAAGTATACAACTCTCACATGAGCTTATTGGTTGTTGAATATCATGTAACCCTTTCACCATCTACTTCTTCTGTAGCAAACATAGACAACCAAAACATTAATGACCATACTCTAAATGCGATAACCAATATTGATCCAAACCCTCAATTTTATAAGAATTCAAATAGTCAAATAATTTATTTCTCATTGTAAGTGGAAAAATCCTATTTTTTTCAATCTTCGCCTTTTCCATTAGTTTCCTAATCAATGGAGTGTGCTTAAGGAATTTAACTCTTGTTGGGTGTGGAGCTTGATTATCTTCCTGAATGTTCAGAATTTCTTTTTTTTTCCCAAGCGTGATTGGATCCCTGTCCCTGATGGGGGGGTGTGGCAAAACTTTTTCCCCAACTATTGCCACTAGGGGGGGTCTAAGGGGGCTAGCGGTAGACACCTAGCCCCCCCCAAGGTAGCGAGGGTTCAAGGGCATCCTAAAAGAAAAAAAATAGATGAAAAATTTCTTTGTAAAATATTGTAAGTTCATAGTCAATATGATCCATTCATTAGGAGGAAGATATGATCGTATAAATTATTTAAGTATGAGTGGTTTCCGCAGTGTGTTATATTATATATCATTTTTTTGATTCAACTACGTTAAGTAAGTCATTCATCTATGACCATTTCCATGAGACGTAGTCATAACTGACTAATTTCTCATGATTTTTGAATAGTCCAGTTAGCACTCATTGCATCGGGTGATGCTCACAGGGGTGAAGAAGTGGGGTTTAAACTAGTGAAATGAATCACATAGCATCAATCATCAATTCCAGAGCTTGCACCTAGTAACCAGGACTTCTTGGGAGGTCACCCATCCTAGAATGCCTCTAACTTAAGCACGCTTAACTATAGAGTTTTTCCCCGCAATCAAGCCGACTTAGTTTCCTACCACATTTGCAAAACCTTAGCAAATATTTTTCCTCATGAACCATTCAAGTAGAGATCCCTTTACTCTTTTTATTTGAGTATAAGGGGTTTCCGCAGTTATTCTATTATTCATAAGGCTTTTCTTCTATTTATAGCTACAATTTTTATTTGTGTTTGTTAATTATGGTGGGAGCGTTGTTGGATGTTGCGTTTAGTTTTTTTCCTATTTTTGATGATGTGGGTTCATAAGTAGCCTAATTTTTATTTATAATCAGAATGAATGGTGAACAATTGGGATTCAACATTCTCAAGCAATATCTTGTTATTCATGCATAATTATGGATGTAAAAAAAAGGCACTGGCCCTTGGCATCCTCATTGATCTAGAATTTTTAGCCGAGAAAACATGAGTTACAAGATGATTTGTTTGACCATTGAAGAAACCTGAGATGAATATGGAAAAAGAAAAATAATGTCTAGGAAATCCAGAAAATCAATAAAGATACAAACATTTCTTGATTGTGGAAAGGGACTTTCTTGGAAATTTAAGTAGCTTATGATGATGTTTGTTTCACATACCACTCGGAGGATTTGGATCCATATAAAGAGTTTGATGAATAAATCTACATATGTGATATTTCTTTGGTTTCAAACATGATTATAAACAAAACCATATTGAACTGAACTTTTATAGGCGTCATCATCATCTTCCACAGCCACAACCCTACAATTTGTTCACCCACATACTTGAAAAGGAACTGGAAAATCACCCTTACTTCAACTTGATGTAAAATTTGAGTTGTCGATGTATAATGGCGAATTAAATACATATAAGCTAGATAATTGGATACGTCAATTGGAGGTTTATTTCAGAATTTAGAACCTTCAAGAAGACGACATAAATATTCAATTGGATTCCTTGAGAATGGAGGGATCAACGATTGTATGGTGGGAAGCAAGGACACAAGAAGAGATTAAAAACCAAGGTAAGATCTCAATGTGTTTATTGTTATTTTTATTTTTTGTATCAAGAGGGAAAATGGTAATGAGAACCATACAATCATAGCTTCCACCTAAGATCACATCGCATTGCTTCCAATGAAACCACCCCCCCCCCGACGGCATCATCCCTCACTAAACAATACACAATGATTTTCACAGGCTTACGCTTGATGGGCACCAACGGGGTTTAAGCCGGTAACCTTTACAAATGAGTGCCTAACAGAACATGCAATCACCAACAAGCCACCACCCCATGGTTTATGCCTTGGTCAATTTTTATTGCTGCCATCAAAAGGAAATTTTATCCTCTAGTTTACATACAAAAATCCATTATGGACTAGAAAAATTTTAGACAATTGAAAGGACAAAGTCTGCAAGATTATACTCATGAATTTAGAAGAAGAGCTCTTATTTTGGGTGTCAATTTTTTTTCTCAATAAACTTTGTTAAATTATATCAGGGGTTTGCATAGTTATCTTAGACATACTATTGTCATGTTCAATCCCACAAACTTAGATGAGGTTTGTGCTCAATTCATACATCTAGAAGCAAGAGGTAAACATAGTGAAGATGAGAAAAAATATAGTTTCCTTGAGTATGAGGGTAAAGGAAAGGGAAAGTTTAATGGAGGAGGAAAGAATAATAGTTCTATAAAAATAAAAAAAGGGAAAATCACAGGTAAACATTGTTCTAAAAATGGCCAAGATTAAGACCATTGTTGGCAACTCCATCCCGAGTTGAAGCCAAACAAACTTAAAGCCAAATAGAAGGGGACAATAGTTGCAATCATTGAACATGAATTAGGTTCATATTCACGATATGAAACTACGATTACAACAATGGGTCTGAAAGGTAATAACATAGAAAGCACTAGTTCTTCAAGTTATTCTAATGTACCTTAAGATGAAGATACTAGAATTGAACTCTTTCATATTAGAGTCGTTTCAAAGCATACCAAGATAGACACAATCTTTGATAGTGGTTCTCAAGATAATTTTATTTCTGAAGACTTAGTTAAGAAGTTAAATATTGTGTTACACATCCAAGACCTTATCCTTTAGGGTGGATATGCAAGAATGAAAATTTGCAAGTAACAAAAAAGTGTGTCCTAAGGTTTGCAATTAGTTCAAGCTTTATTAACGAAGTTGAACTTTATGTAGTGTCGCTTGAGATTTCAGGTATTGTTTTGGGCAATCCTTATCTTTTATATAGGAAAGAAATATTTCATCGCCATGAGAATAAGTATCACTTGTTTAAGGATGTGATTGAGCACATAGTTAGAGAGCATAAGAAGAAGAGAAGTGTGTTTCTTATACATGCAAGAGAAATGAAGAGAATAATGAATGAAAGTCAAAATTTGACTTTCTTAATGTTCAAGCATAGAGATGTTTTGAATGAGACCTTTCAAAAATATGTATCGAATGAACAATTTTATTTCATTGAAGTTGATAATGCTTGCAATAAGATGTTTCAGGACTCTAACAGGTTACCTTTGAAATGAGGTAAACACAATGTGAAATATTTGCAGCAATCAACATCAGTGTTCAGCAGTGTTGGAAACAAGACGCCATGCAAGGGAGTGAAAAGTTCAAAGACAAAGCCCTGAATAAATTTGACAAAGAAGGCATAGGTTCCGTGAATAATTATTTTTGGTTTCAAAAGGGTACATTGCAATGGCAAAAACACTTGGTCAAAAGTCGACGCAAGTACAAGGAAAGAAAAGCTAAAAATTTCCATGTGGACAATGTTCGAGACAAGACAGTTTTCAAGTTTCCTTTGATTGACGACTGAGGTGGAAAAAAGTTTATTTCTAAAAGAACATCTTCTTGCTTTGCAAATTTAGGGAAATTGCAGCATGACGGTGTCTACAACAGCAAGACAGGGTCTCGAAAGTCAAGTAAAAAGACTAGTTTTCGTGAAAATCTCAAATTGATGAATTTGGGAAAATTCCAATCGATTGAGACTGGACGGGTGAGGGAACTATACCCTCATCCATATGTTCAGTAATGAAAGAGCTTTTGGAGTCTAAATGGTTTCCAATGTGGAGGAATGATTAGGTAGTTTTATGCTCAAAAATCAAAGTTCTCATACTTGCTTAGAACCTGAATGACCACGTAGTTCTCATCGTTCTAAATCCGGCACACTTTGTTTCCGGAGAAAATGGTCGGCATATACTCTCAGAAATGAGATTTGTTTGCTTGGATAAACTTGTAAATTTTGTGATAGGGATGCTAACTAGGCATCCGTACAGTCTAGTCAGCAAAAGGTATATTCCAAGAACCTTGGAATATTCTTAGAATATTCCCTCGGGTGGAATATTCTCAAAATTCTCAGATTGGATGGTTGGTTTGAAGTTGACCAATTAGGTGAGGACATGTGGCAAGCTTGGAGGCCGCCATGTGCCCCCCGTGGCAGTTTGGTTTTATAAAAATTTATGTCAAATTCTAGGCTGAGATCGGGGTTCGACCCGTAGACCTCCCCCACAACACACGCAAGACTTACCACCTTTGTTATACAATGGTTCTTAAATATATATGGCACCCATATATATTTATATAAGACTATGTTATATAGTGGGGGTAAGCAGGGACGAGCCCCCAGTCCATGGGACCATACGCCTGAACCACCAGTGGAGCTCCAAACAAATGTGCAGAGTTTATGACTTAACCCATGTTTATTAACTCTTAAACATATATAATAAGCACTAATCCAAAATTAAAATTAGATTTACTTAAGCATTGGCTTAGTGCACTAAGTGCACTTAATTAGTGCTTAAATCCACTTAAAATTAATTCCACACTAATCGGCGAAACTACAGATTCGGGGAAACTGCTAGTTTTAACTGCAGTTAACTAGTTTATGGCCAAATTTAGTGGGAAAATTTGAAGAAGCCATAACTTTTGAAATTTTCAACCATTTCAGGCTCTGAAAGAGGCTAGATAGCAATTTTGAGCCATTCTTGACTCATTGGAGTGGGTTACAGGAGAAAAGGGGCACTATAAATAGGTCAATTTGACAATTTGAGCATAATATAGAGGCTTAATCCATGGAAGTTGGACCAAGGAGATGTAGCCCAGGAGGGGTGAACTCCTTCATCAAATACCCGTGTTAATGTTATGTATGGTGATGTTCTTTACTTCTATTTTTGTTGTTCAACTCTTAATTTTATGTTAAATTTCTCACTAAATTGACATGAAAAACACATATGAGACTTGATAATTTGTAAGAAACATTAACCCCTTAAGCACACATAAGACATTGAATTTATAATTTGAATGAGTTATTAGTACAACAACAGTAACATACTCCATTCTGATCAATCACTTAATGCTAAAACTAAAATTACTTGAAATAGAAAATGCTAAAAATAGGTAATGACCCCAAATGGTAGAGAAATTCTAGTAGTGAAAGAAAAGTGGTAATATGTTGTGTTATTGATGTATAAAAAAGAATATAATTATTGTGTGTCTTTGTTAATGTGTGGTCATCAATGGCCACATTTACATTATTGATCCACGTCTACTTGTATAATTATGACAAGAGATTACAAGTGTAAATTCTATTACTACATTAGTGAGTTGACCGAACTAACTCTCTACTTGGTTAACTACAGTTCACAAATGAATTACTATTTTCAATGGCCAATCCTTTAGCCTATCTAATTGGTCAACTAGGTCCCTCAACATCACCCCAAAGCTCAAAGCAGTCTTCATCCGAAAAAAGGCAGCTTTTGGAGATTAAATAAAATTATAACAAAACAAAATTACTTGTAGATTTGGATGTTGGCGATATATGCTGATGACTTTGGAATAACTAAATGGAGAATTTGGATAATGGTTATGGAGGTGATGCTAAAGGGATCCATTTAGATCATGGTTATGGAGGTGATGCTAACGGGGAAATCCTTTGCTACTTCTACACAAGTGGTATAATTGTGTGGAGTAATTTTCTTTACTTTATTTCGAAAATCCCTCCAATCATTCATTTCCTCCTACTCCACTTTGATAGACATTAATGTAACCTCAATGTGTATTTGAAAAAAAATTATAAAATACATAGAAATCCAAGATGTAATGTTATGTTCTCTATTAAATGAAAAAATCCAAAAGATGGTAGCACTATTATTGAAAACAAGTAGTCATCTCTATTAATATTGTATTATCTTGACCATTACAACAAGCTAAACTTTTTATTGGAGATATTTGAAATAAAAATGGAGAAGAAATTTTCCATTTCACTCTTAAACATGAAAAGTTTTTCATGTATTATAAAGTATAACTATTTTTTATATTTATATTATAACTATTGTTGAGAATCACTTTGTCGTTAAACCAAATCTCGCAAGTGTTAGGTAACAATCATATCGTGAGAGATAAAGATCCACGAGAGACACTTAGGAAACTTGATTGTGGTTAAACCAAAACCCACAAGTGTTAGTAAGCAATCACATGGCCAAAAATAAAGATCCACAACAGGCAGTTAGTCCATGTCATGAAACACACATGAAGCATTGATTTATCTAATGTCCAACAACTATTAAAAAACTCTATAACAATTCTAACAAATTTGGAAATTATAATCATCAAATTTTACCTAATATTAAAAATAAATATAAATCATTATAAATAAGAGTTTGGTCACTAAGATGAATGCAATAGCTGCTCATTCTAAGAGATCAATTTATAACCGTTTAATAACTTTTCATATTCAATTTATTCCATTCCGATTATTCAATTTATAATATATATATATTTTTTAAATGGCTTTATGTTCAATTATTTCCTTGTAAATTTTCGATTCATATATTAATGTTTGTGGTTAGTGAATTGATAACAAATATATCGTACCTGTATTTTTTTTATAGAGATTCATGCTACCGTAGCTGCGTTTTAAATGTTTCAAAATTTCAGATCTTTCCTATGTTGGCCATAAAGTTATGTGATAATCAATCGGATAGGAACAATTCAATGTTATCTGATTATGATGTGAAAATGCATTAAAAACGGAATTATATAGATTTAATTGTGTAGATGATAAGCATGTATGTCAATTTCTTATGAGAACACTCTCTCCATCTCCAAACTCCTTGGATGACATTAAACGAAACGTTTCCGCTTGTGCAATAAGTTAATGAGAGATCCATACCTCATACATTTAATATTATGTAATCTCAATTATCTACAAATTCATAATTTATGAAATCACATTATTGTTATTGTTATATTATTTAATATCAATTATCTACAATAAATTAAATCACACTATTGATTACCTTATTGTTATTGTTATATTATTTAATGTCAATTATCTACAATTTCATAATTTATGAAATCACACTAATGATTACCTTGTTATGATAATTTAATTATCAAATACTGTCAATATTTGCTCTATTACATTCAGAAATTATTACATTCAGAAATTAAACGCTTCAGCATGGACGATTGTATCTATATTTTGAAGCCAACTCATTCCTATATTTTTAGTTTTCAGAGATATTTTTCTATAAGAGTAGATCAGGATCACTATCTAGCCTAGGAAATATAAACTTGAATTTATGAATGTTTGCGGCTTATGTCCAAATTTTTCTAAATTCAGGAAAAATTATGTTTCGGATGTAAAGAATAAAATCATGATGGTGTCACATTCCATTCAAAATGAAAAAAAGGTTGTAAATTGTTATAAACAAAATGTTTACGCTGTGTTTTTATTTTTACCTTATTCTATAGTGACTATCGTTTAATGGGTATTAAAATATCATATTTACCAAAATTTGTATTTATTAAATTCCACAAATCACTCCTGTAGTTTTAGTTTTCATATCTTTTTCTTATAAGTGTAGATCGGGATCACTATCTAGCCTAGCAAATGTAAATTTGAATTTATGAATTTTCGGGGGCTTATCGTCATATTTCTCTAAATTTAAAAGAAATTATATTTCGGATTAAAGACATGGTTGTGTGACACTGCATTTTAATATAGTATTAAAAAAAATGTTATAAACAAAATGTTTAAGATGTGCTTTTAGTTTTATGGTATTCTATATAGATCATCATTTAGTGAGTATTAAAAGATAAATATCTTGGCTATAATTTAGTGACCCAGTGCAAATTTCACTAGAGAAAATATCAGCCAAGATAAATTGTTTTTAGCTTGTAATATGGATGAAGAAAAGAGTGAAGATTTATGGTTTCTAGACTCAGGTTGCAGTAACAATATGACAGGAAACATAGCCATGTTTTCTATGTTATATGAGAATGTGAAGTCACAAGTCACATTAGGGACAGATAGTAAAGTTTTTGTTATGGGAAAAGAGATGTAAACGTCTTAACAAGGAAAGGAGAAAAGAAATCCATAGAAGCTGTTTATTATGTTCTTGGAATGAAATGTAACCTCTTAAGTATTGTACAGCGTGTTCAAAAGGAGTACAATGTTTTCTTTGAAGATGATATATGTACCATCATGGATAAACCACCAAGTAAACAATGTATTTCTGAAGTGAAGATGACAAGGAATAGAATGTTCTCTCTCAGAAAGAGACCAGATTTGAAGAATGGAGAAGAAATGGCAGTAGTCTCACAAGAGGTTTTCCAAAGAGAAACAAAAGATGAGAATTGGTTGTGGCACTTGAGATTTGGACATCTCAACTTTGAAGGTCTTAACTTCTTGCACAGAAAAGGAATGGTAAGAGGATTGTCATTGATTGAGAAATTGGACAACCTTTGTGAAGGTTATATCTTGGGTAAACAACATGGAGAAAGTTTTCCATCTGGGAAAAGCATAAGGGCAAAAACACCCTTAGAAATTGTCCACTCAGATTTATGTGGATCAATGCAAACACCATCACTTGCAAGGAACCACTATATGTTAACTTTTATAGATGATTTTACAAGAAAAACTTGGGTTTACTTTTAAAAAAATAAAATTCAAGTGTTTGAAAGATTCTGCAATTTCAAAGCACTCGTGGAGAAACAAAGTGGGCTACATATCAAAGTCCTAAGAACTGATAGAGGAGGTGAATATATTTCTAAAGAATTTCTGCGTTTTTGCAAAGAAAATGGGATTCATAAGCAATTTACAGCAAGGTACACTCCGCAGCAAAATGGAGTTGTCGAAAGGAAAAATACGACAATCATGGATATGGTAAGGAGTATGCTAAAGGCAAAACATTTGCCGAATTATTATTGGGCTGAAGCTGTACATTGTGCTGCATATATCTTGAATAGATGCCCAAAAAAAATAGCCATGAACAATGTTCTAGAAGAAGCATGGAGTGGGACAAAGCAAGGAGTCACCCACATGATTTTTTTTGGTTGTGTGGCTTATGCACACATTCCATATCAACGAAGAAAGAATTTGGATAGTAAGGGGGAGAAATGTATCTTTATTCGATACAGTGAGGAATCCAAAGCTTACAGGTTGTATAACCCATCCACCATAAAGTTTATTGTGAGCAGAGATGTTCAGTTTATTGAAGAGGAACCTTTGGATGGAACCATAGAGAAAACAATGATCGTTAAAAAACGTTTGTCTCATGATGAAGATGATGAAGAGATGACTGAAATACATCCCTCAATAGTAGCACCAACACAAGGACAACAAGGGACACCCTTGAGGAGAAATGAAAGTGCTTCTCCAAGCACACCACAAGGAGGAGATTCGAGTGCTACTTCAAGCACTTGTACACCAAATGAAATAGGAACAAAGTTCAGAAATTTAAATGAAATTTATGAGAAAGAGGCAGCAAATAAAGGTATGAACCCTTTGTTTCCTTTATATTGTGATGTTGATGATCCTATTCATTTTGAGAAAGCTATTAAAGATAGGAAATGGATAGAAGCTATGGATGAAGAAATTAATGCCATAGAAAGAAATAAAACATGGGATTTAGTTGAACTCCCAAAAGGTAAAAAAGTTATTCGAGTTAAATGGGTCTACAAGACCAAAAGTAATGCTGAAGGAAAAATTGAGAGACACAAGGCCAGACTTGTTGTCAAAGGGTATAAGCAGCAGCATGGGAGATATTATGAGGAAACTTTCGTACCAGTTGCAAGAATGGAAACCGTGAGAGAAATGTTGTCAATAGCAGCACAAAACAAGTGGAAAGTTTACCAAATGGATGTGAAGTCAGCATTCCTAAATGGAGTGTTAATGGAAGAGGTTTATATTGAAAAACCTCTAGGCTACGAGAAGAAAGGCCAAGAGCACAAAGTGTGTAGATTGAAGAAAGCTCTTTACGGGATGAAGCAAGTGCCAAGAGCATGGTACAATAGGATAGATTCCTATCTACTGGAAAATGGATTTGAAAAATGTGAGGGAGAACCCACCCTATACATTAAAGAAAAAGATGGTAAGATGCTCATTGTGGTTTTATATGTTGATAATGTGATCTTTACAGGTAATTATGATTACCTTGTTGAAAATTTTAAAACAGTCATGAAAGATGAATTTGAAATGACTGATATGGGTTTGCCGAAATACTTCTTAGGAATAGAAGTAAAGCAAAATGAAGGTACAATTTTTATTTCTCAAGAAAAATATGTTAATGAGGTTTTGGAGAGATTTAACATGTAGGATTGCAAGGCAGCAATTACTCCCACAGTGATGGGACTAAAACTCAGCAAAGAGAACAGGAGTAAGGATTTTGATCCTAGTTTGTACAAGAGCATAGTTGGAAGTCTCATTTATTTGACTGCAACTAGGCCAGATATTATGCATGCTATTAGTTTGATTTCCAGATTCATGGAGAGGCCAAAAGAAGCACTTTGGCAGGCAGCAAAAATGATTCTAAGGTATGTTAAAGGAACTAAAAGGTTTGGTATTTTGTATAGCACTTCAGAAAATTCAGATTTAATTGGATACAATGACAGTGATTGAGCTGGACGTGTAGATGACCTGAAAAGTACTTCTGGTTATGTTTTTCACATGGGTTCAAGAGCTATTTCATGGGCTTCTAAAAAATAGCCTATTGTAGCATTATCTACAGCAGAGGCAGAGTATGTGGCAGCTACAACAGCAGTGTGTCAAGCAGTGTGGATGAGAAGGATGTTGAGGATTTTATGCCAAGAACATGTAAAAGGCACATTGATTTATTGTGACAATATCTCAGCTATTGCATTATCGAAGAATTATGTGTTTCATAAAAAAGCAAAACACATTGACACAAAGTTTCACTACATCAGAGAATTGGTGAAAAATGGAGAAATTGTTTTAGAGCACTGCAGAACTCAGGAGTAGTTTGCGGACATTCTAACCAAGCCATTGGGGCAGAAGAGTTTTGAGTTTTTAAGGAAATGTTTGGGTATGAATGATAACCCAGCAGCTGAATTTAAGGGGGAGTGTTGAAAATGTAAATCCATCTACAAATTCTGCGCAGAGGACACACAGTCGCTTGCTATCTTTGTTTGAAGAATTTCTGACTGCAGCTGCTTTCCAAATTTGTTGCATATTCATTTTTAGTTTGAAACCATACAATCCTCTGTACATTCAGAACAGAGTTTACAATGAAAAATAGGGCATTTTTATACATATGAGAGTTTTGAACGCGGGAGACTATTTTTTTGTTTAAAGACTAGTGGTCCCCGCAGCCACGACATCAGCCAAGTCAAAGGACCACGTGGAGAAATTGCATTGGCTCACGTTTTATTTTGGGCTGTCCCTGAAAGACATTTCCAGATGTGATGTGGTTTATGAACTCAATTGAAATGTTCATCGCGCATTCAAAAACCTCCATACCCAAAACCATTTGGCGGACGCGATGAGCTATTATAAGCTCAATTGAATATCTCATCACGCGTCCAAGCATTGACGTCACAGGAGCAATTTTTTAATGCGAAATGTTCCATTGCATTTCAGTTTTATGTTTTTGAAGTCCGACGGAAAGGGTTCGCGATAGGTTTGTTAAGTTATGTTTTGTTATGGTTATAAGGTTTTGTTATAATGTTTTAATGTTTTACAATGAAATGTTTTACATATCGCGCGAAAGGTTTTAAATCTTGGAATATAACATATGCACCTTTGTAATAGTTGAAATATATCCGCGAAAATGTAATATGGGCCCCGGGATGTCTTTTAAAATATATTTTATTTTTAGTTTTTTGTTTTATTAAAAAGGTTTGCGCTATATTGTAAGGTTGTTGTTTTACATACACAACAGACAGTGTATTGTAATTACATTACATAGCAGTGTATCAAAAAGATAGACAGAGAGTATTTTCTATAAGAAAAACAGAGTGTGCATTTTTTGTTTGAGACAGAGTGCATTTGTGAGACAAAGTTGTTTTTAGCATTGTGTTTATGCATCAGTCCTTTTGTAATCCTTCTGTGTGAAGAAGTTTTTTGTAATAGTTTTTGTTTATGAAATAGAAAGTTTTCAAAGTGTTGAAACTTTGTCGCTGTGAAGAAAATTTTTAATCTCTCTGTGTTAATGAGAGTATTATTGTCTCTATGTTTTGTTCTAGAATTCTCAGAAATTCTAATAGTCTCTTCGGCCTTGACTAATCTACCAGTATTTTTTTAACAATTAAGATATACATGCAATCCAATCATATTACACATCTTCCTATCTTCCAGTAACAAACCATGTTGACAGTTCTTTCAAAGTCTACGAGTGAGTTGTGACAGACGTGTGGTTTCCTCTTCAACAGAACACGAACCGTCTTTTTCAACGCGATTTTCGTCATTGGCTGATTTGAAGCAATATTTTAAATTTTAAATAGTATGTGAAACATACTTTATAGTGAAATTTTAAATTCATTTTGCCTTTTTTTAATAAAATCATAATTTAAATATATCTGCAACCAAATCATTGTTCCTGTCTTCCTCCATCGTCAAGTAAGAACCGATATCGATAGACATCGGATTTCCCCCTAGGTTCAGCAGAAACCACACTGTCAAATGTTATTTTCAGTATTGATTAATCTGCTGCGATATTTTGAATTTTGAATAATATGTTAATCCTAGTTTATAGTGAAACTGTGTAATTGCAAGAAGCCTTCCGCACCTTCATCTTGCACTGTTAGCAATAGATATTGACAGGTCCTCTCAAAGTCGACTCTGAGGGCACTGCATCTCAACTCACGTGCTTGGAAGCTAATTTTACAATGTGAAGAGATGCAAAAGCTGAGTGAAGTAATTTTAAGTTTAGGTAAATGTTCCGTTCGTTGCTTAATTCAAAGCCCCGCGGTCACTATAGTGATGGAAGAATGAGACACTAATAAGAATGGGGTTGTTGATGTTTTACTTTTAGTCGAGCTTGTATTGTTGTATGTTGCGTGAATCTTTTGATTCAAAAGGGGGCCCGATCGTGATTGGAATTTGGAAATGGATGTCATTTTTCAATTTCTTTTAAGTGTATTCTTCCTTGCCTCTATCTATGTACATGGTTGATGAGAGGATGAAAGCCGCGATTTTATGAAAGAGAGAGGGTACAAGCTACAAAAACCATTGCACCAACAATAATAGCGAACATAGTCATAGCAAGAAGCCAACATAGCTTATACAACAACAATATCCTACAACCAATAGAATTGCAGCCACAATAATAGCTACATCCAACAGAGCTGAAACAGCAAGCTAATGGAGTTGCAACAACACTAACACAATAAGAAAAACCTTCTTTTAGCACCATAAGTTAGCACCACTTATGTTATGTGGTGCTAATGTCGTGTAAATATTTATGTATCATATTAAAAGGAAATATGTCACTATATTTGATGGACAAGTTAGCACCATTCTTACGACGTCTTGTTAAAGTGGAGTAAATTTTTATTGATCTTATTGGAAGTGGACTATATGACCATATATTTAAAGAAGTGGTGGATGCGATATTGGTAAGTTCTATAAAGTAGGGAAGCTAACTTTGTGTTTGTCATATTGACATGTACAAGTGGATTTATTTATGTGAATGTAAACATAAAAAATTTACAAATATTTATATTAAGAATACATAAATTAGAACTAAGCACACAAATATTTATTTTATAATATTTATTTGTTTGTCATGTTTAGATGTAAAACTAAAATTCATTTGTGTAAGTCAAAGTAATTGTTTTCTAAATATTTTATTTCAATTGTTTACTTTTTATATTGTTCTCATGAGAAAATGAATAAACAAAATCATAATGCATAATTATTTATTTTATGAATAAGCCAATTAAGATAAATATCTTTTATATTATTGTTATTTCAAAATAAAATAAGGGTGAATGGATGGAGTTGGGTTACTCTTTTTTTGAAGAACTTGTGTTCCAAAGGTTGAAAATGTATCTTTGTGAGTGTATTTTTTAAGCCCTCCATAAAGCTTTTAAAAGGTCCATCTAGGACTAAATAAAACCCTCAATTAAACTACATAACTCCATCGTGCTATGGAGCTTGATGGAGACACATAGCTTGATAAAGCTATAATATGTACACGTGCCATTAAATTTTTCTTCAACTTAATCATAGTGTTTTATGGGCTCATGGAATTAAGAAGCCATAATTATTGCACATGGTATAGTATGGTTTTCATTTTACATTATACTTAGTATATTTTTTATTATTTCATTACATATATGTATATATGTAATTTTATAATTTATTATTGTTATTAATTTTATACATTTTATAGTGTCTTTTTGTAATGTTGGTAGAACTCCTTTTTCATTCATTTTATTAACAACAAACAACCAGATTTACCAGTTTGGTGGCCTCAAACTGCCCTGAGTGGGAAACCTAGTATGTTGGCCACCTCATGGTGTGGTATGCCATCCAAAAAAATAAGGTTTTGAGTCTGTCATACCAAGCAAACAAAGTCTGGATACTCACACATATACAATTTTTCATAGATTGACTAACATATTTACTCGACACTTGAAATTTAAATTCTAGCTACATATAAATACTAAGCAAGAAGACAGATTAAAACAGTCATGGACTAATCAACCTCATCTCAAACCGAGGCTGGCTCCCCTAGTACCAGATCCTGATCGAAGGTGCTAGCCTGCTCGAGGCGCCCATCATGTTTGAGGGCTTAATTAGGGGTAATGGGGTTAAGGTGTCAAGTATTAGGCGAATATAGTCTAAGGGGCCAGGGGTTAGGTCATATTAAAGGGTTAAGGTTGGCTAATGGTTTAAAGGTTAGGGGTGGGTTAATAGGTAGGGATTAGAGGGAAATTTTCCATCGATGTCAAAACTCACATGGTCATCAAGTAAAATCAAGGAATAATATGACATAATAATGAAGGTAAAATAAGAATAGGTTATTTTCGTGGTTGTGACTATATATCTCTCAAAGTGTATCTCTTTCTACATGTCATGAAAAGCAACAATTTCCCTAAAAAATTTCAATATATTTCATAAACATCTTGATAAATTGCACAAAATTCACCACTTATTTGTTATTTTGTTTCTCGCTCTCACCAAATTTGGTTTCTCCGTCTAGACTACCAACTCCTAAGTACCCCTAACGCTTGGATGACAATAACCTCTTACCCCTAATTCGTTAACCCGAGCTAATAATTCAACTATGAACCCCTTATAAATTAAACCATGGTCTCCATGATTTGGGCCAGGAAACGTCTCCATCCACATCAAACTTGTGGTCTCTAAGTGAAATCAATAAAGAATATGACACAATGATGAAGGTGAAATAAGAATACATTTTTTTTTGTTGGTTGTGAGTATATATCTGACAAAATGTTTCTCTTTCTAAAATCAAGAAAACTAAAAATCTTCCTATATATTTTCAAAATATTCATAAACATATTGATAAATCACACAAGCTTCACCATTGATTTGTTGCCTTTTTTTCTCACACTCGCCTACAGTGTCTTTGTCATTTTCTTTTTTGGCATTTTTTTCCTATACTATATTTTAGATGTTTGTATCACTTTATTATTTTTTATATACATTAATATTACTTGATTATTTGTAATTATAAATAAACAATTCTCTATGGCACTAGCCATGGAAGAGGATGACATGGCCATTATAAATGGGCATGTTCATGAACATGGCGTGAATATTGAAGATCAAGTTAATGATCCTATGGAAGAATATTGTGAGGCTAGTAACATATTTGAGGATGAGGGGAAAAATATATTGATCCAACAGACATTTAATAATGTTGGAATGGATGAGAATGACGACTAGGTAGCTGGTGTTCTGATAGACCTATAATTGAGAAGGAAGCATAACTTCTTTATCAAGGCTACAAAATAAGTGTTCTCTCTGTCATATTATTTCCAGTGAGTTTAAAGGTTATGAATGGTTTTTTCTACACTTGTTGAACATAGCTCCTAAGGTATGTAATATATTTTGTGACATTTAGGACATGATACTAAAGGTTTTATTTTTTCCTCTATTTCTATTATTAGTTTATCGTATTTAAAATTTGGATGCAATATGTATGATTAATATTCTTTACATTAAGAAATATTGAATTTTTAACTATGTTGAGTATTGTTGGATGAGTTATTGTTACCATCATCAAATGTTTTACCACACACATACTAAGATTTACATACCATTATGAAAGGTATTGGAATGGAGTATCAATATATTCATGCATGTACCGGTGATTATTTTTTGTATTATGGAGAACATGCATTGAGAGCAGAATGCCTGAAATGCCAATGTAGTAGATATCAAATCGATCAAGCAACATAAAAAGTGCCTCGCAAGGTTCTTCATTATATTTTCATAATTCCATATTTGCAATGATCGTTCATGTGCAAAAGTATAAAAAAAATTATGAATTTCCATGTAAAGAATAGTTATATCAAAGATGATGTTCTTTTAATGGCTACAAATGGATATGAATTTAAGAAGATAGAGGAATTATGGCCACTTTTTATCTCCAATAAATTTTGATTAAGGGGGTCATTTTCATACTTCTACACATCGTTGGGAAGGTATTTCTAAGAACTATCCATCTGAGAAATTTCCAATTGCAATTGAGCTAATCTTTTGAATAAAAAATGGCTCCAAATATTAGGAACCTTAGTCACCTTTATCATGCTTCTTGATGCCACTTTTATCAATGATCCAACATCTTTGACATGCTGTAAAATACACATGTCACATCAACATTGCATAAAAAACAACACTTGTTCAATCATTATCCCAATGTTTGATATTCCTTTTTCAGAAATATCACAAGTCTATTCTAGAGATAGACTGTGGGGGCATTTTTCCAGATATGTCACCTCTAAACAGAGGGTGAGATCCATAGGCTACCTTGCCCTTCATAGACTCTGTCTATAGCTATGTGATATTTCCTATTAGGAACAAGCTACTCTATTGAGAATACCTCAAGATAGAGCTACAACAATAAGCAAATACACCAATTGACAAATAGCAGTGACACATACTCATAAAATGTGAGAGGAATCCATAGCTATCTCATTATAATAATAGAAGTAACACATGTATACAATATCTTGAGGGAAATGATACTCAACATGTACAATGCCAAGCCTCAAGAGAAGAGTACATAAATCATGAAAGAAACTCTACTACACATATAAACCCTAGCTATGAAAACACAGTTTTAAAGAGCAACTGCATGCTACAAATGGAAAATGCATAGATATACAATTATATGGTACAAAATAACGTTAGGAGTGAAGAAATCAACTCCCAAAGGCTACCTCCTATCAATCCTGGAAGGATTGATCATAGAACCCAAAATCTGCAAAATGTCGGAGTTGCTGGGTAGCAGCTTCAACTTAGAAATAGAACTGGATGGAGATGGTTGTAGATGATGCCCAATCTGAATATGCATCCTCCAATGGATATTTTAAATGAAAGGCTGATCACTTCATCAAAGAATCTCTCCCTCCAACAATCTGCAAGAGCCCCACTACAAATGCTCTCAGGAAAATAATGCAGACACTGGGTGAACTGCACTGTGGGGGCAAGGAATGAGATGGCCTTAGTGCCAAAGTCTGCAATAATGTTCTGAAATCTTCCTTGCTAAATCCTCAAAGGGATAGGGACTCCCTTCCTCTGAAAACTAGCTCCGGAAGTGGTGTAGATGTCCTCCACTACAATTCTCTTCAATGCAACAACACTCTTGAACAAGAATAACACTATCACTGGAGATAGTAGCTTTGGCCTTGAGCCATGAAATGTGGAGAATGAAGAACAACCTTCAAGAGGCCTCTCAAGAAGGGGAAGGAATCATAAACAAGAATTCCTCTGGAAATTCTTACTAACCAGCAAGAAGCTGCTGTAAGTCCACCAAACCAAAGATGAATAAAACTCAACATGATCTCTAATGGCTACCTTTCCCTCCTTTTAAACAATGTGAGATCCATCTCGATGGACCCCACTCATTAGGGTTTCATTCCTCTAGAATCTTCCCTCCTCATCCCACTGCACTGGCCAACAATGTGCTCTCCACCTCATGCTACTACACAGTTTGACTTGGCCAAACCCAGCCTAGCCTTCTTTCATAAGCCCCTTTCACACATGGATATGTGAAATAAAGCTCCAAAAGTTATACTCCTTCATACCAAGAGGATGTTTATTACCTATTCATCAAATGAATGGGTCTCCTACCCATTTTATTTATCTTCTATATGCAAATAGCAAAATTTAATGTTCCATATAAATTGGGAACATTACAGTCCTCCCCTCTCAAAGATTGCTTGTCCTAAATCAAGTACAAGGATAGACTGATTTATTTCCTCTTACTTTCCCTGTAGCATCCATGCATGATAAAATCCTCCAAGAAAAGGATTCCATATCATCAATCAAGTGTTCAAGTTGTCCCTCCAACATATGTAATCTAGCCTTTGGTGAGCATCCCCAATGGCTGTCATGTAGAAACAAATATCCATGAAGGAAAAAATGGGTTGTCTAAGGGCCTCCTTTAGGCATGATATCTGATATAAAGTGGGTTTCATCATCCCCATATGAATCTCCCATCCCCAAGAAATCATCCATACAACATGAGCTGCCTCCAAACATGGCAACTCATAGGAAAAACTCTCCACCTTGAGCTCCGGAAAATAAGGTGGGATGAAAATATGAATATGGCAAGCTCCATAGCTCACCCCATGTTGTGTGGAGTCTTTTTTGATCAAGGGCTAAGAGTGTATTGCCTTCAAGTGGCAACATGAAGAGTAATCCTCCAGGGATCTCTCCTCCATCAATGAAAATCCAGCTGGCCTAAGATATGTCATCCATGATGAGTAGGACATGATCATCATAGAATAACCCAATGACATGTTTGTTGTAGGTTATACGATATGCAGCAAGGTACAAACAATGTCTCATAGGGCTACAACGCAACCTCATCCAATGTAGCTGCAGAAAATAGCATGGCAAGCATTTTACAAAAAAATTCACCTCTCCTACTGGATAGTAAATAGATGATTGAATCAGCAATACAAAATCAATTACATGCCCATATACATATAATGGATGGATATTATCATCAGTCTCATGGTCCACCTCCAAAGAAAGAAAATAAGTAGTTGTGGTGACCATGTCTCTCCTCATGTTCCCATTACAGCATGCCATGCAAAAACTGTGAGAATCACCTTCCCTCAAGGACACACTAACTTCATGTGTCAATATTCTGATCATGCTCCCAATAATATGGACAATATTAGAAAATGGAAACATGCTCACCATAAAAATAGAGGAAGTAGTGATGGTTTCATATGGTGTTAGAAAGTACCAACAGTCTCCCAAGGGTGCATAACGCAGTTTTGCAAACTGCTGCTCAAGAAATATATAAGGAAATTTTTTTTGAGATGTAATGCTAATCATATGAGTTAGTTGAACATGTGTAGAATGGAAGAACATTTGCGCAGGGCCTTGTAAAAGATGGTTGTCTCTGTCATATGGTCTAGCCCAACTTTGCTCATGGAGTAACATGAAAAATCTACCCCTTTGAGGAGCCATGCACTGCAACATAATGATAAGAGCATGTAGATTAGAAAATGTAAACACAAGACTCTTACCATAATTTTGAAGTAAGATGGTGGATGGATCCATGTATATGATCCTCCTCCCAAGTGTCAGCGCTATGAGCTCAGGTAAAAAGGCTCTTTCCCATGCCAATCTCTGTTTCCTGACATGCTCCTTGTCAAGAACATCTCTGGTGATGCTGCTGCAAATGTGAAGCTCTTCCCAAGATGGAAATTCCTCCCAATCAATCCAAGCCAAAGAGTAATCCCTTTGCACTATGAGAGTGCCCTCCTCCACTCTTGCAACACCATAAATCATATGAGAGCAAATCTTCTTGTGCTATCTCCAGGATAGCTCAAGCAACCCAAGTGCTTTCTACCTCCTCATGCTCACATCATGTAACTCATGTGATGAAGGTACCATGACTGATATATATGCCATATAAGCTCCATGTATCCCTTCTCTCTTCTGCCCAATGATGCAAACATCCTGCCACCTTTCCTCTACTCCCATCCTTCTGGAAAAAGAGTGCTCCAAGTGATGGCCAAACTCCTTAGAGAGGAGCCAGGGTAGCCAAGCCTCTTGCTACCCTGTATCAACACTGTTACCGATGAAATAGGTAACCTGACCTCAAAATGGGAAATCTAGCCCAAAAAGTCTCAAAAAACATGAAAAAACACCCCAAAAACAAAAAGTGTGTCTTCCAGAACGCACTTGGTTTTTCTTGAAGGTCAAATTTCAACATTTTATAAAATTATGCTAAAAAAAAATTGTTTGTTGAAAAAAGCATTGAAAAAACACCCTCAAACAAAACCAGTTGATGCTGGAATAACAAAAAAAAATTGTGTCATGATTTTGACACTTGTAACAATGGAATTAAAGACAACATATTAGGACATTTTTTAAAATCATTAATTTCTAACATTTTTGATAGATGATGTTAAAGATAAACAAATACATGTCTGAAGGGCTTATCATTTCGAACAATTTTCATCCATGTTGTTAAACACAAAATATCTTGACTCTAAACAACCCCAAAATTGTAATTATTGTCAACCATAGCATTAAAGATAAAATTTGGTAGTGCATAAAAACCATAATGACAAGTTGTAAATCTAAAGTTTTTCAATCTTAAGTGTTCAACATACTTGAACAATGAAATTATGGAGAAATTATAAGACTTATACAATTTAAAAAAATGAACAAGTAAATGAAAAAATTATCATTGAACAGAAACAAGTAAGAGTAATTTTAATTTTAAAGGATAAAAACTTATCTTTTTTCAAATCTTAGCATAAGACAAATTTAAACCTAATTTCAACCAAAACCTAAAAATCAAGCATCAAAACAAAGTGTTCCCTTTCAATGACGCATATAATTATTAAAAATTTTAAAAGTATCTTATACCAAATGGTAACAATACATAATATCATGGTAATATCACTACATAATCTAAAAATTCAACATTAGTTTCTATTTTCTATTTTACTTATAAATAAAATATCAACATTGGTACATTGAATATAACATAAATTATTTTTGTAATTCATTGTTGCATTGTCGATATTCTAAAGAGATGAATTCTTCATAATTAAAACATATAATCCAGCAAACATATAAATGTCTCATAACTTCATGAAAAATGAGATGGAGGTCAAAAATTTTATTTCAAGTTACCATGCAAACATCAATTACATAAAAGTGTCTTAGATAGTTATTCAAAATCAACCATAGGTTCTGGCACACCATCATAACCTACATTTTCAGATGAATGCCTTGATGCAGATGAAGATGATCCATATTCTTCTCTTTCATCAACTAGTGCTCCATCTAAGTCAACATGCATGCCCACCATTTTAAAGTTAAAAAGTCTTGTAGATCTACTTCTACATTCTGTAGAGTCCCATCTCAACAGTAATTGTTCTGGTAGCAATTTCTTCAAAATATTTATGGTCTGCAACCAAAGGGTTCCTCTCTTTGTCAAATTGAAGTCATACAAAAGTATGTCAACATCCTCCAATTTTAAGACATCTGTGCAGCGACGATTTATATTTGTGCCCTTTCTTTTTCTCTTTCTGCCAATTCTTTTTTCCACTACCATCTCTGGCTTGTACACACCATTGAAAGGGTGGGTACTTGTGGCATACCAATGTACATAAATAGTTGTAATCTCTTCATTTTCATTAATGAACTTTATAACCTTGGAAATCTAGAATGGATAGCCAAGTGGATCTTCATTTTCTAACACTATTATCACGCAAGCCTCCTTAAGATCCTGCACAGAACCCCTGTAAAGGTCTTCCATGGCTTCATGTTGTGCACGTGATCTTCTAGAACCAATATAGATTTCTCTTGCCTCTACCTGTGGGGAATTAATAATAGCCTGAGGTTGTTGTTGTTCAACATTGTGTGTTTCCTGATGTTCATGTTCATTTAGCATACTTTGTGGCAAAAAAAGGGAGTCTTCAAAAGCGTATCCCCATTTATTGATCTTGAAATCATATCACTTTGATTAATGAAAAAATACTCCCACCAAACTGAATCAGCAACATCGAAGTACTAATATGTATCTCTAATACATATTTTAATTTCCTCTAGACATTCAGAATAATTTATGTCTCTCTTCTGCCTTCGTGCATTATGGAGTTCAACAACTGACTGCAATAACAATATCTTTGATGAAAATATTTCATGCTCTGGAATGAACTTCAAAAATGCTAAACGTGATGATGGTCCCCATTCTTCAACAGTTGAATACTTCTTTCCCCATATAAGTGCTATCCCATCAATTTTTTTGATATGAAATTGATGCTGGAAGCTAATGTCGTTAAGTTGTTCAATGCATTTCTTCTCACCATGCGATCCCAAAATAAACCTTCGCATGTCAATAGTTTCTTCCAACACATGAAAAACAAGCTTTGGAATGTACGATTTCTTAATACATTCAATTAATCATGGCAGGCTCCCAACACCTTTCCTCCTCAATGTTACTGAAAAACGACTGAACATTTGATCAATATGATCATGAGTATGCCCAAGAAGAAGGAAACCAACCTTTATATTTTTAAAAATCCCCAATTAAATGAGCATGTTTAGATACCCAAAAAGAACTTGATTTTTGTTCTCATGACTTGTGTTGTCTAATTGCAAATACAAAACTTCAGGAAGAATCCCAGACCAATGAGTAAGCACATCATGTATTATAGTTATGGTCAGATTTGCATCATTGTGAATATTTGGAGTTGTGAAGAAAACTCTTGGAAACATCTTCTCATTAAATACCATACAACCAACCAAGTGAAACTGAATGAAATTTTCCTCCTATAATTTTTTTGGCGTACAGACAAAATGTGGAAGAAGTGTTTTCTTTTGGTCCATACCATCAATTATCAATCCCAGATATTTATTTGGATGATCATAACACTTCTTTCGATGTTTATACAACTTTTGCCTTTCACTTGTTTGTTGATTGCGATAGTCTCGAAGTTCTTTGACAACAGAATCTGTACATAAAATAAAATAAACATATGAATAAATATATTTTCATAGTTTATAAGTATCACATTTTAAAAAACAATGTTTTGAACACATACCTCTTTCTACCCCTTGAAATTTATCTCTTTTTTCTTTAAGAGAAGCACATGTGCTGCAAATCCTCATCCTTGCCTTCTTAGGAATACGAATATTGTTGAATTCAGTTTTCCATATCCTTGTAAAATAAGAATATGTAATAAAATTACCAATTCCTTCAACAGCTTCTGCATAATCTTTGTATAACATGAATATTTCTCGTCTCGAGAAATTATCTGGAATATGTATTGTGTCTTTATTTGGCATACACTCTCCTTCATTTGAAAAGAATTATTTCATCCATGTGTTCGCAGTATTTGCAAATGGCCCCACCTCCCATTTATAATGTGGTTTTGAATAATATGTGGGATCCCTTTCCAATCTATCTTGGATTGTTGACAAATGACAATTACCAATTGAATGCAACATTTTGAACGTCTTTCTGCAAAGCAATACATTCCCAATATGATAATCATAACTTGCTAGTGTAGATTGCATGCAACCCACTAAATATGAATTTTGCATGCTTTTATTCATTAACATATATGTTGTACTTTTCTCCAAAACAATGTTGAAATCCATATTTTTCAAGCAATCCCTTCGACAACATTCACTTGAAATCAAATGAACGAAAAAACTTCTTTTTGTGAGATATTTTGTCCTTGCCCTTGTATAACTGGAATGCTTTGGATTGATATGAAAAGGTCTACTCCTACTCCTAGTTGCAATATTTGCTTGCAACAGCTTCATCATTCCATCATCCTTTGTAAAAGTAGTTTCATCACCATTAGAAGGAATATTATCCCCACTATCATCATCCTCAACATAGTTAAGAAATTCATCAACATCATTGCATGGAAAATTTTCTTTACCATCATCAGTTGAAGAAAACATTTCACAAGAATCATCGACACTTTTGTAACCCTAACTCAAAAGAAATTCTTCACCATCTTGACCCATGCTTTCAAATTCTTCCCTGGGAGGATTCAATTCTTCATCACCATGAGTGTCTTTGAAATGGCCACTTGGAGAAAATGCAATATTCAGATCTGTGCCTCTAAAATTATCATTTGCAAGAAACTCTTCATCCTCCCCTTCCTCAGTGGCGCTCTCATAATCCTTGGGATTAGGCATAAGTGGAAGCTTTGAATTTGTATTCACTAGAATTTCTTCATCCTACCCCTCCCCTTCCTCACTAAAGCTCTCATAGTCCTTAGGATTGGGAATAAGTGAATGCCTTGAATCTATATTTATTGGAAATTCTTCATCCCCCCCTTCATCGGTGGTTAAATTATAATCGTTATGATTAGGATGAAGTGAAAATTTTAGCTTTGGAAATTCATCCCCGTCTTCATCAGTGGTGCTGGCATAATCCTTAGGATTAGGACGAAGTGGATATTTTGACGCTGCAAATTCTTCATTCCCCTCTTCCTCTGTGGTGCTGACATAATCCTTAGGATTAGGATGAAGTGCATATTTTGACTCTGCAAATTCTTCATTCCCCTCTTCATCTGTGGTGCTGACATAATTTTTAGGATTAAGACGAAGTGGAAATTTTGACTCTGGAATTTTTTTGTCCCCCTCTTCATCAGTGGTGCTTGCATAATCCTTAGGATTAGGATGGAGTGGATATTTTGACACTATAAATTTTTCATTTTCCTCTTCATCAGTGATGCTGGCATAACCCTTAAGATTGGGACGAAGTGGATGTTTTGACTCTGAAACATTATCATTCCCCTCTTCATCAGTGGTGCTCGCATAATCCTTACGATTAGGACGAATTTGATATTTTGACTCTGGAAATTTTACATCACCCTTTTCATCAGTGGCGTTGGCATGCTCCTCAGGATTAGGACAGAGTGGATATTTTGACTCTGCAGATTCTTTATTCCCCTCTTCATTTTTTGTTCTCGCATAATCCTTAGGATTAAGCTGAAGTGGATATTCTTCATCTCCCTCTTCAGCAATGGTGTCCTCATAATCCTTGGGATTAGGATGAAGTGAAACTTTTGACTCTGAAAATGCTTCATCGTGTCCTTCATCATTGTTGCTTTCATAATCCTTAGGATTAAGAGTAAGTGGTATAACTGGCGCTCGATTTACAGAATTTTCATTTTTCCGCGCCTCATCAATTTTCTTCTCATCATCTTTAGGATTACGACCAAGTCAATTTTTTGACTCTCTATTCATGGTGAACGAACTCCTGTTGTATTCATCACTCTGAATAGAGTTGCTGCATGACGAAGATGTTGATGTTGTACAAAGAAAAAATTTTCTATAAGAAGAAACCATGGCTTTCAACAAGAATAGGTTGAATGATACAAATTCCTCTCCCACTTACAATATATAGCTTAAAGACTGAAAATTTTCCTCCAAATTTTCCCTGCAAAAAAAATCGCAAAAACATTTCCCTCCAAAATTCCCCCCCAAAAAAATTTCGCAAAGAACTTTCCCTCCAAAATTTTCATTTCAAATATTTGGTACAAATATTAGTCAAGAAATGTATTTAACATTTTTTAATAAACTGTTTGTGTTGAAATATTTCACCGATATTTATATTCAAAATATCCACAAAATATTTCTATCATGGATGCTTTCCAAACTAAAATAATGTTTTTATTTCAATGATTTAACATTGACTAGATGTAAGTATTAACTATAATATTTCTATAATATCTACATGCAAATATTAACTATTTTAATTATAATGACTACATGTAAATATTTTAAATTTTAAATTTTAAATTTTAAAATTACGTTATATTCATCTAAAATATATTTCAAAATTTATTAATAAACTGTTGGTCTTCAAATATTTCACCATACTTTCTATTCAAAATATCCACAAAATATTCCTTTCATGCATGCCTTCGAAACTAAAATAATTTTCTTATTTGAATGGTTTAAGATTGACTACATGTAAATATTTACAAAAATAACATGTAAATATTAACTATTTAAACTATAATATTAACTATAATTAACTACATGTAAATATTTTAGATTTTTAAATTTAATCCCATGATTTTAAACATTGAGTACATGTAAATATTAACTATGATAACTAAATGCAAATATTAACTATTTTATCTATAATATTAATTATAATTAACTACATGTAAGTATTTCATATTTTAATTTTTAATCTGAGATTATATTTGAATTATTCAACACTTAGTACATGTAAATATTAAATAAAATATTAACTATGATAACTACATGCAAATATTAAGTATTTTAACTATAGTATGAACTATAATAAACTAAATGTAAATATTTTAAATTTGAAATTTTAATCCCACATTCGTTAAACAGTAAACCAATCAGATAATATTCGCTATATAATAATAATGATTGTTTCTATTCATCACATCACATCAATTTTTCTGATATTTGTTAGAGAAAATTTCTCGAGGTGTTGCGTTGGCATTGGTAACTTCATGGAGGCATTGCATTGGCATTGGAGGCGTTGTGTTGCTATTGGTAATTTTGTGGAGGTGTTGCATTGGCATTGGAGGCATTGTGTTGCTATTCGTAATTTTGTGGAGGCGTTGTGTTGGCATTGGTGACAGCAGTGTTTTGCATTGAAAAGGTTAGTTTTCCTTCTATTCTATCAATTTAAAGACGCTTTTGGGGAAAATCTGTTTTTCTATAGTTTTTTGTGTCCAAAAAATATTTTTTTAAGGTTTTTAGGTTCAAAAACCATAATTTTTTAATTATTTTTTAGTGAAGAAAATGCAAAAAGAACTAAATTTTTAAGGGTTTAAAGGACAAAAATTTAGAAATTTTTTTCTTTTTTAAGACTTATAGGTTCATCTAGACAGAAAAATCCATAAAACGACCATGCACATAAAAAAAAATAATAATATTATAACATTTTTTATTTGTTTTTTTTTATCATAAATATATCAGTCGTTTCATTATTTAAAATGTTTCTTTTTTGTTTTTATTTAAGAATTTTTTGATTTTATGTTTTATTTTTTATTTTTTTTTTAAATTTTAAATCTTAGTTTTATTCTTTTCAATTTTAAATCTTCAATTTTTATTTTCTTTATTGTTTTGTTATATATCATTTTTTTTATTGTATGTTATATAGTTTTTTTTTTTAATTTATTGTATTGTTATATTAAAACAAATGTTTTATTTATTTATTTATTATATTGTATTTTTTTTTTCTTTTAACTATATAATGTTTAAAAACAAAACATAATTGTTATTTAATAATTTTTTTTTAATATATTTGTTATATTTTGATATTTTAAACAATTATTTTTTTTTCAAATAATGTTTTAATAATTATTTATTAATTGTATTATATCAAAAGAAAAATTTAAAAGCAAAATTAAAAAAAAAAAAATTAAAAATTAAAATTAAAATAAAAAATAAAATAAAATGCGATGGGCCATAGACAGAGCGCGACCGCGGGGCACTGCGGTTGGCTGGGCAGTCCCCATGGTGCCGCCCGCTGACCTTCGGTGCCCTGTGGGTGCGGTCTGTCGCAGACTGCGCCCCCGGAATCGGCCTCCCCGCCCAGCAAGGGCCCTGCAGCCGGCTGGGCAGCCCCCCTGGCACCGTCTGTCGGCCTCCGGCGCCCCACGGGCGCGCTCTGTCTACGGCCCATCGCATTTTATTTTTATTTTTATTTTTATTTATTTTTATTTTATTTTTTTTAATTTCTTTTAAAAAAAAAAATTATTTTGTTTTTTAAATTTGTTTTTTTTTTTTAAATTTTTTTTAATTAATTTGTTTTAATAAAAAATTAAAAATAACTAAAAACATTCTTATATATAAAAATAATTAAAAAATTGTTATATGATATAATAAAAACATTGTTATATAATAATTGTTAAAAATATCAAAATATAACAAATATATTAAAAAAAATAAAAATTATTAAATAACAATTATGTTTTGTTTTTTAACATTATATAGTTAAAGAAAAAAACAATACAATATAATAAATAAATAAAAACATTTGTTTTAATATAACAATATAATAAATTAAAAAAAAAAAACTATATAACAATCCAATTAAAAAAATTAAAAAAAATATATAATGTTATAACATTCGTTTTTATCATTTAAATATTTTTTTTTTTTAAATTTAAATATTAAAACAACATTATAAAAAATTAAATTTTTTCTTTTATTCTGTTTAATTGCTTTCATTTTATTTTGTTTATTTTTATTTAATTACTATGTAATGTGAAATAGAAATTTGTAATTTTCAAATATATTAAAAGATTATATAAATTTATAAATTTTTATATTAATTTTTTATAATTTTAAGTTTATAATTTTTTCTTTAATTTCTATGTAAAGTAAAATATTTTTTTTTTTTTTAATTTTGTTTTGTTAATTTTTATTCAATTGCTATGTGATGTAAAATTAAATTTTAAAATTTTAAAATATATTAAAAGATTATAAGTTCTTTTAATAAAATCATTGCCTTGAAAAAAATAAAATTTAATTTTAAGATTTGTTATAAATAGTTAGTAATTTTTTTGTTTTTTTTTAAATATTAAAGAAAAACTGAAATTTGAAAATAATAGTTTATTTTTTAAAAATTGTTTTATACAATTTAAACACATTTTAAAATTTTTTATAAAATGTATTCAAAACATATTATATAGATATATATACATATCATTTATAATATTTTGTTTTTAAACGAAAATTTTTATAGTTAATTTTACTGCTTTAATTTCAAGCTATTTAGTTTTAGAAATAAATTTTTTTTATTAAATTTATTTTCTCTGCATTATTTTTCCATTAACTAATATATATATATATATATATATATATATATATATATATATATATATAAGGAAAATGGCATCAAAAAAGATTTCTGTGAATGTTTCTGCACCTAGGGTAGCAACTCCCAAATATAAAGTTGCAGCTGGACGCACTATGGACACTATTGGACACAATAAGGACATTGTTGCACACACTAATAAAAGTCAAGCAAGTGGGGCACCAAGTTCATTAAAGCTTATTTCTGATTGGAAGAATGCTGAGGAAATAGATAAAACTGATTTCTCATGGTATCTTGAAGACAGTGAAACGGAGGCTGATATACTCATCTATCTGATTTGTGGTATGATTGACTTAAATGAGCCATATGATGTGATGGGTAGAGTATGAGACATATGTATGGTCCCGAATACAAACACTATTTATGTTCTTGCAAGGAAGGGTCAGAAACGTGATAAGGTTAGATATCGTCTATCAATCGTCAAGTATGACACAGCTGAAATATCTTCAAAATTTTCTGGAGAAATATCAAGCAACATTGCAAATAACATTGTAAGTATGCTTATTTTTATTTCCTTTATGCATTATTGTAAGGATGATTCCTTTTTTTATAAATTATTGATCATTGACATGTTTTATTTTGTTTCATAGGATTTTGTTCCGAGTATTTAAAACATGTTTGAAGGTATTTATATGTTGGTGCCAAATGTTATGGATGTGATCGACACTTTCCACAAAGACAAAGGAAAGGAGATTGAAGCAAAGAGCAATAGCTCGTGACACTGCAATAGTACAAAGAGGGGATCAACCAAGAGTCACTAAGGTGGGTCAATCTAGTAAACTTAAACATGTTTCTTTTGAAGGTGTCGAACATGAAACATAAAATTATGATAGAATTAGTGAGGAGGAGAGTAGAACTGTTGTGAAAAAGAAGAAAACAGATCAGACACCAAAAAGAAAAATCACCAAAGATGTCTCTCTTTTACCTCATGAAGGAGAGCTTGTTTATAAAAAAACTGATATGTTATCCAATAAGACTATGAAATGAAATATTGGTGAACCTGTAAAGGTCGTGAGAAGTAGTGAAGAACAAACTGAAAGCTCTCACAGAAGCAGAGAAATCATAACACGAGGTGCTGAGTTAGTGGATGGCGTTATTAAAACAAAACAAAATGCTATTCGACAAGAGTTGAGGAAGAATAAATTAATTCTTGGTGGCCAAACATTTGAGCTTAATGTTAACCAATTTTATAGCCCAGATGAAGGACAATCTCAATATCAAATTAGAAAGGTCCATCATCTACATGTATATAATTTGAAAACATTGTTCAGGTTCAATCCATATGCGCATGTGGTGGATTATGTGGTTCTTTTCGATCCACGTCAGGTTCCCAACAAACAAGCATTTGACAAGACAAAATGTTTTGACTATAAATATTATGTAATTGGAGGGAACCATTTGATAGAGGCTAAGAGACAATTGATTGCAGAATATCCCAATAAATATCGTTTTCAAACAGTTAAATGCATCATTTACGTTGGCTTAACAAAAATAGAATCAAAGTTATTAGCATGGGATCATAATGCAGATAATGAGTACAGAATGAAAATGAATTTCATCCAAAGGGTTAGATTTAGTCATAATGAATTCGTAGAAAAATGTGGTGGGGATAAGACACAAGTTAGTGTAGCATTTTGAAAGGAATGTTTAATGGAAACAGGTTATCAAATTGATGAAAAAAAGAAAAAGATGGAAAATTGAATACAAATTTCTTGAGAGGCACAGATAACATTTTTCATTTGGCATTTAGAACTAGGGAGGTATGGGATTTGATTGACGAGATTTTTGATCGGTGGGAGAATATTTCCATAAAAAATCAGAAGGTTATAAAGAGTAAACCCATAATATGTACCAACAGTAAGGCAGGTCCTGAAATGAAGCAGCTTCTAGAGGATATGACTATCACAACTTGGAGAACAATGCAATGTGTGAAGGATGATAAATTAGTCAAATCTGTATTAGCCCGTGTGAAGTCGGGTGAATTATCAATGGAAGAAAAGTGTGCAGAATTTCAAAAGTAAGTTTCTTGAATTGTTTCTTATTTTTCTTTCATTATAATTTTCTTTTAAATAAAACATAATGATGTTGGTATAATTTGTTATACATGTCAGTATATTAATGCTTTTAACCTGATTTATTCAGTCAGAATTTTTTTATGAAAATACAGAACGCATGGTTAGAATGTTGAATGAAGGCAGTTGGGATGATGTTGTACACAACTACCCAGAAGCAAGTTCTACATCAACACTAAAAGACTTTTATATTGCATTCAATAAGGTATGTTGATTTATAAATTAATTTTATTCATATTTAAACTATTTTTATTTTCTTACTTATATATATCTGTGTGTGTGTGTGTGTGTGTCATTAAAGATGTCGAAGAAGGATGGAAATGGAGTACCAGATACTTTCAAAAGCTTTATTAAAAAAATTAAGATGGAGAACATGAGAAGGAAGCGTCTTATGAATGTTGAACTTGATCCTACTCTTAATCATTACATTTGGAATGGGCTCGAGAGTGTCCAATATCAAATAATACAAGGTGACTGTGAAGACATTGCATCACTAATACCTAAAAGGGAATATGGCCTAGTTATTGTAGATATTCCTCATGGTTTCAATTTCCCAGACATTGAATATGATAGAAAACCATATACTTATCAAGCTTTTAGTAAAGTGGTTACGGGTTTTCAAGAAGTGACAACATCACCACTTTGGCGATTGTGAAATTTCATTCAGACACACAGTTTCCAATGTTATTAACAAGCTTCAAGGGTAAAGAAAACTCAAGTATGCAACTTACATGGTAAGACTTTGAAATTGTATGTTTGATTCCTCCTAAATTTTTTTATTCATGTAAAATTTAATTGAGCTTTTATTATGTTATGTTACAGGCAAAAGTCAAATATTGTTTCTTTCGAAGATCAACCTATTATAAATGATTGTGAGTTCATCCATGTTGAATGTTGGACAAAAGACGATAGCTATAGGCATATTATTATGAATCGAGTAGATGGGAAGAGTCATAGTCAAGTATTGGTTTATGATGCAGTTGTAAGAAAACTAACATATGAGGATAAAGATGCAAAAGGAGATATAGTTAACATTTATCAAAAACCACAAGAATTGATTAACTATATTATAGATCTATGTTCAAATGAAGGAGAATGCATTTTGGATTTATTCTCAGGTTCAGGTAAGTTTTATTATACAAATTTAAATTTAAATATTTTCTTTTTTACTTTTTATGTCTCCATACTAATTTTCTTACTTAATTTTTTTGTGCTTGATGATTAGGTAAAACACTAGCATGTTGCCTACAAAAAAGAATAAATTGCATTGTCATTGAGAAATACCCAGTTCAATGCAAATTTATTCAACAAAGAATTAATGCTCTTAAATTCCTTCCAGATGCGAAGAAAGAAGTTGGTTTGAGGAAAGGAGATTTTAATGAATCACGTGTGGAAAAAAAAGAAAAGGAACCTCAACCACCATTATATGGAATGATTGGAAAGGGAAACTTTGGAATATTTGATGACATGAAAGATCCATTAGAAGACGACAATGATAAAAATCAAGAAGAAAATGTTGCGCAAGAAGCCATCAATGCTGTTCTAGATGATGTCGAAGATGTATTAGTTGATATTGTTGATGATGTTTAAGTTATGCTTGCAAACAAAGCTTATTTTTTAGAACTATTAATTAGTTTTACTTGTAATGTTTAGACTTTGATATTTTATGAGAAAAACCCTTATTTTTTTGCAAAAAACATGTGATTGCTATTATTTTTTGACATAAAATTCAATAAAAATGTTATTTTCTTAAGTTTTTTTGTTAATATTCTCCCAAAAATTTAGTTTATTTAACATGTTTTTTCCAACAAAAAGTCTGTAAAAGTGTGTTTTTTGCATTGTATTTATATTGAAAAATTGTATCTTTTTGTCATATGGTTCAAAATATTGGTTTTTTAGCGATAATTATTTGATGTGCATTGAAAAATTATTTAACAATACATAAACATGTAGAAAATATAAACTTTAGAATATTGACCCCTTTTCCCATCTTTTATCTATGTGAAAAAGTGAAGATATCATTACAAGTTTTTATTTTAAGAAAAATTAAATTTTTTTTTTTTTAAAACACAAGTACATTAATGCACTTAAAAATAAACATCTCACAGAAGAAGAAGACATTAGAAAATCTATAGTGTCAAAATCAATCCTATAAAAAAACGTTGGTTATGATACACCACTACTATTCAAAATCGACATAAAAAACATCGCAATAAAAAATAAAAAAAATAAAAAAATAAAAAAAAATTTAAAAAAGAAGAAAACAAAATGAAAAAAGCTTAAAGTGCCAAAAACATGCTCAATTTTTTTTTCTTGATTCTACATCGCCACTTTTTCAAAATCAGGTGTTTTTCTTGATGCTTCAAAAAGTAGGTAACAATGAGGTTACCTATTTCATCGGTAACAATGTTTATCATATATTTGCAAGTGGCAAATCATCCCCTTGCTTCTCATCCATATCCACTCAGCTCCTTGTGGATGTCTTCCCCTTCTTCCTCCTTTGGTACTCCTCCCATGAGGGCTACCATCGTCCAAAATCAAATTACACTCTTTGCATTTCATGAGAGTTTGAAATGAAGCTTATTGGAGACATTTTAGGAAAGATATCTCACACATGACTATGTTGGATCCATGAGGATCCAAATATGATGGAGGTAATATCTCCTCTCCACCCATGTTTGACAGTGTTGCTAATTCCTCCAATAGTGTAGCAGTTGTTTCATCCTCCGGTTCAAGGTTTGTTCCTTGATTTATCATAAAGGTTCCATGGTTTATTTCATCCTCCAATGGTTCACATCCCAACCTCAAGGGCTGAATGAGACTCATCAAAAATACCTGAGGATGAGGGTTTATCTCTTCCTTAAAACCTTTGCACACCGCAGTGCAATCTTGGTGCTCTGGAATAGCAAAATATGTAGATCGTGGGATCTTTAAAGATGAATTTCCACAATTATCTAACTTGTTTGCTGAAATGAAAAGTGGAACTTCACTTATACCTTGATGGATCCTTGGGTCTTCTTGTGTGGTTGCAGCAGTTGCCTCCTCTAATGCCATAGCTTCCTCCTCCATAGCTAAAAAAGGTTTCTCTTACTTAGTCCTCTCTCCATCAAAGGTTTGGATCAACCTTTGAGAAAAGTCTTCAAAAGAGCTTACCCTTGAATGGACCAAGGGTTTGAGCTACCAAACAAAGGCTTCACCCTCTATGTCTAGTGCTGCAATCTCCACTACTTCTTCCTCTGCCACTGGATGTAGCAAGAAAAAGGCTTCTAGATTTTTCACCCAAGCTCTAGCTGAAGTGTCCCCATCAAATGTAGACAATAGAAACCTAGTTCCTCTGATTTATCTTCTACTGCAGGGCCTTCTCTCCTCCTTCTGCTAAATAAACTATGGGAATGTTGTACCTTCCCTGAATGCTACAGAATTGAATTTATATTCATCCAGGTATTGATTTAGAACCAGATGATCCAAGCATCTCTCATGCTTGCTTCCTTTTTTGAGAATAGGAAGTGCATGTGCCTTCCTCTTCTTCTCTTTTCTTCTCCTCCTTGGCGAGGTTCTTCTTTGTTCTGAAAATAGATGAGATCAAGCTCATCTTCTACATCATCATATTCTTCCTCTTTCTTGGGCTTGAAGGCCATAGGCTGAGCCAAGAAAGGTGCTCTGATACCACTGTAATATTCCTTTTTTAGAAATAGCACAAGTCTATTCCAGAGATAGACTGTGGGGGAATTTTTCCAGATCTGTCACCTCTAAAGAGAGGGTGAGATCCATAGGCTACCTAGCCCTTCACAAACTATGTATATATCTATGTGATATTTCCTATTAGGAACAATCTACTCTATTGAGAATGCCTCAAGATAGAGCTACAACAATGAGAAAATACACCAATTCACAAATAGTAGTGACACATACTCATAAAATGTGAGAGGAATCCATAGCTATCTCATTATAATAATAGTAGCAACACATGCATACAAAATATTTATGGAAATGATACTCAAGATGTACAATGCCAAGCCTCAAGATAAGAGTACATAAATCATGAAAGAAACTCTGCTGCACATATAAACCCTAGATATGACACCGCGATTTTAAAGAGCAACTACATGCTACAAATGAAAAATTCATATATATAAAATGATATGGTACAATATAACATTATGAGTGAAGACATCAACTCCCAAAGGCTACCTCCTATCAATCCTGGAAGGATTGATCATAGAACCCAAAATCTGCAAAGTGCCGGAGTTGTTGGGTAGTAGCTGCAAATCAGAAATAGAACTGGATGGGGATGGCTGTAGATGATGCCCAATCTGAATATTCCTCCTCCAATGGATATTTTGATTGAAATTCTGATCCCTTCATCAAATAATATCTCCCTCCAACAGTATGGAATTGCCCCACTACAAATGCTCTCAAGAAAATAACGTAGTCACTGGGTGAACTGCGTTGTGTCGACAAGGAATGAGATGGCCTTACTGCCAAAGTCTGCAATAATGTTCTAAAATCTCCCTCACTAAATCCTCAAAGGGATAGGGACTCCCTTCCTCAGAAAACTAGCTACGGAAGCGGTGTAGATGTCCTCCACTACAATTCTCTTCAATGCAACAACACTCTTGAACAAGAATAATGTTGTCACTAGAGATAGTAGCTTTGGCCTTGAGCCATAAAATATGGATAATTAAGAACAACCTTCAAGAGGCCTCTCAAGAAGGGGAAGGAATCCTAAACAGGAATTCCTCTGGCAATTCTTGCTAAGTAGCATGAATCTACTGTAAGCCCACCGGACCAAAGATGAATAATACTCAACATGATCTCCAATGGCTACCTTGCCCTCCTTTTAAAAAAGGTGAGCTCCATCTCAGTGGACCCCACTCATTAGGGTTTCCTTCCTCTAGAATCTTCCCTCCTTATCCCACTGCGCTGCCCCACAATGTGCTCTCCACCTCATGCTACTGCGCAATTTGATTTGGTCAAACTTGGCCTAGCCTTCTTCCATAAGCCCCTTTCACACATGGATATATGAAATAAAGCTCCAAAAGTGATCCTCCTTCATACCAAGAGGATTTTTATTACCTATTCATCAAATTAATGTGTCTCCTACCCATTTTATTTATCTTCTATATGAAAATAGAAAAATTTAATGTTCCATAAAAATTGGGAACATTACATAATGTTAACAACACCTTTGACATCATTGATAACATATTTACAACATATTGTCTTCCTCTTATAACTAGGGTATATTTGTAACTAGGGATGATTTGTAAATAACCCTTCTCCATTTCATATGAATATTTTATTTTAACTGAGTTCGAATGTGGTTGAGGACTTTTGTCTTGAATTCTAGGGCTCATTCAAGGTTGGTCTTTCACCATAGCTTTGATACCATGTTGATTTTTCGGGAATCTCCTTATTTTATAATTACTTATTATGATTTATTATATTAATATCTATTTTAATCACATTCATCATAAATAAATTACACATAATATCTCAAGAGTAGAAACAAAATTCTAGTAGAATCATAAAGAGATAACCAAATACAAGACACAAGAGTTTTACCTTGGGAAAATCCACATGGGGGGGAACGCAACAACCTTTTCCTTAGAGAAAGTATTTAGTTAAACAAAGATACATATAATTCCTCTGTTCAAGCATAAATCCAAACTAAATAGTAACATATCCCTGGTCACACCTAGTAAAATACACTCTAGACAAGTGAATTTTCTATCCAAACAAGTTGGCCTGCTCTGGTCAGAATTGAACCTTATTAGATATTTTGAATTTTATTTAAGTGTCTTCAATATTCCCTAGATAAATCTTGTTCTACTACTTCTCAAATGTGAATATAAGGAATATAATCAATCACAATTTCTTTCCAAGTGATGAAATCTAATGAGTATATATAGTGATTAGATGAACCTTAAGTGGTGTGTCTAAAGGGCCTAGTTGTCTTGATATTTTGGAGGGATGACTTGATATTTGGAGGGGCATAAAAATTGAATTTGAAAAATTTAAATTATATTTTTGAACCCGACATCAAAAACATGTTTTATATTAATTATTACACATATTTTAAGGGCTAAAATATTAATCATGAAGACCAAACATAACTTCAAATCTCACCACTATTTCCATCCTCTATATGTTTATCTTATAAAGACTCATAATGGATGTAGGTGATATACTAGGATTATATGCCCATCCACTACAAAATATGTCATGTGCATAGATACCTATTCAAAAAATTTCTCTTCTCAACCGCTCAATCCCTTACTGTCTAATGTTTGAAAGGACACATAAAGAAATGACCATAGAGAGAGCATGTTGGACCCTTGGATGTTAGGACACTAGGAGTGATTACCACAAAGAAAAAAATTTAATCCATGGTATACCCAAATGAGGTAATCCCTTACCCAAACTGGAACATACCCACCAATATCCCTCCCATGCAAGAAATACTAGGAATTCTCGCGAAGAAGGAAATAAAACCTGAATGAGACCTGACTCGGTAATGACAACCAAAATGAAAAGGTGGTGATAGAAGAACATGAAAAAATTCTATATGAAGGAAAGGACATGGATTTTGAAGGTATATATTTATAAAAAAATAAAATATCCCATCAAAAGGAATAAATTCATTTTATCCCTCCTAACCATCCAATAAGAGTAAAAAAAAATTGACTATCTAATTTAAAAGTTTTAGCCCCCATTAGTCAGCCTACTATGAGTGCCTCAACTATCCTAGTAATAATCATAAATAAGGGTAAATAAATGAAGAAAACTTAAAAATATGATAAGAAAGGGGCCAAAATATCAAATTTGTGGTTACTTAGGCAAATTGGGGACTTGCAAGTAAACCTTGGTGAAATTCTTTGATAACGAATCTTTCTCTTCCTTTTTCATTAAAGCTCAACAATTATGATCTTTTACCGGAAAATATGATGGATAAATGGTAATATCAAAAAAATAATTTTTAGAAACAAGATTTTCTAGGAAATCAAACATATTATTACTTTAAGAGATCAAAATTTCTTCAACAATAACGTGGATCCTTCATAAAATTCCTTAGGTAAATTGTAGCTATGTAGCTCTAGATGCCAATGATTTTTTAATGGGTTTAGGTGGACATCTAACATGGTAATCACTTCATATTTATTTTCCATAAGTAATAATACATTAGTGTACTTCTAATTTATATGAATCACTAGGAAAGACATCATTACTAATCATTATGGACCTCAAGCTTCCATATAAAATCATGATTTTATGTATATTTATGTGACTTGCTACCTGGTAATAGAAAAGTATACTTGGATAATGAGGAATATTTTGAGTTCATAACAAAACTGAAGAATTAATTAGCAGGATTTGGGTTTTTTTATCCATACATGAATGTATTTTTAAATTTATTCAAGACATTAAGCTACTTTCTATTGAAATCATCAATGGAATCTAGACACAAAATAATGAGAGAGGAGGAAAAAGATAAAATCCAGTACATTAGAAAAATTACTAATTTCAAAATCATTATTTCTTTCCAAATATTCTTTTGAATAAAACATCCTTACAATAGTTGTATCTTACCATTTACCACAATCTCATATGGGATAGCCCAAACATCCTCAAAAAATGGCCCCTTCATTTCAAAAAATTTTGGGTGGAGCACTAAGATTTCCAACAAAACATAAAAATATTAGTCGATGGAACTTGAAATCCCTTATGACACTATAATTTCTAATTTCTAATAGTTCTTAAAAAATCTAAGTAAAGAATAAAAATATGGAAAATTAATAATTTTTGGAAACATATTTTAGGATCAAAAGGACGTAGAAACTTCGATGGGGGAAATCTAGCATGAAATAATGTCAAAGAGAAAATGGTGAGAACTAGAAGTTAAGGAGAAATAAATTTTTTGGTTACGAGAATATTTATTCCATCAAGAAGAAATTCTTTGGAGGAAAAAATTTCAAAATTATTAGCTAAAGTAGAACTCCAAGTTCTCTGATAGATGCTTGAGTCAAAGCTAACAAAACAAAAGAATCAACTCTATTATATATTCTAAAGGCAAATTTTTTCCTACCCACTCAAAACTAACCAATTCCTTTAACTCTCTCTTGGAGGAACCTAAATATGATCAATCAACAACTATCTTAGAATAACCAAACATATCCCTCTTCTTGTTGCAGATGAACACAATGATATTTGAATGAATCCAATCATTCTTATAGAGGTGTAAAATGTTGTTATGGACGTCCTACTTGGTAAGTATTATGTACCAAATGGACTCACTTCTAACTCCTTTTGTTTCTATGGAACATGACCAAAAATGATGTTTTGAAACTTGTGGAAAAATCAAGGAAAATATAAATGGTTATGCTTATTCTCAATGCTACCCCCATCACCCTTATTCCTAAAAAACATGAAAGATCAAACCCTGGAAAATTTCACCCTATATCTCTGTATAATGTGATTTACAAAATTATCTCAAAACTTATCACCAACCATTTGAAACCCCTTATTACCCTCTCTTAATGCTTTTAAGAAATATGGTCACATGGAAGGTTTGTAAAATCTTTAGAACCATTTTGGATACCTTAGTTTCCCACTCTTTCAAAATAATGAAAACTCCAAGAACGATTATAAAAATATATATGTTTAAAGAAACTGATATGCATAGTTGGAAGGATTCATTTATACATGGTTTTCTTTATTGATAATTCCTCTTGATGTTTTAAATTATCTTCTAGCGCATTCTTAAACATAATTACATCATTAAGAAAATTATAAATAATACATCAATGATAAAATGATAGTAGAATAAAAAAGAAGAAACCACACAAGTAACACAAGATATTACCTTAGGAAAAACCATAATGGGGAAATACCCATCCAACCTTTTCCTTATAGATTCAATGCAACAATAGATACATCATATTCAGCTAACCAAAAATATGACCAACCCCCCAAGACCATGTTAGTCCCCCACCATTTTGTCTAAATAATATCATCAAGTAACTCAAGGTATTGTCCTCAAAATATGCCTCTAAACTCGCACTATGCCACAAATATCAACCTATTTCCATAATGATTAATCACATGATTCTCAACCTCCTTTCCTCATATATAAATCTGAAGGTATCGGACCCTTTTCCATAGAAATATATCTCAGGATTTCATTTCCTTTCCACAAACTTACATGCTTAAGAGTATCGATGCTTTACCTCAGGAAGATGCCTTAGGGTCTCAACCCTTTACCTTAGTAATATGCCTGAGGGTCCTAGCCCTTTACCTTAGGAATATGCCTCAAGGTCTCGCCACTTTACCTCAAGAATCTCACATATGCTCCACCGAGATACAGTGCCTCAGACTTCGTATGTGTACCTTAGCCTAGATCATCCAATTTTTGTCCTTCGGGAGAGAAAATGGGCTCTATTTATATTTTATCATCCATGCATAGGGCCACGTCTCTTGGGTAAGATGACTTGGTTGTTGGAGGATTGACTTGGTCTTTGTGGAGATAAAATTCAAATTCAAAATTTTTCATTTTCCTACTCTTTGATGAGCCTTATAATACTTTTCTTTTGAATAAAAAATAATTATTTTTCTTTCAAGTTTGAAAAATGTGCTTCATATAATTTTCTTTTAAAAATATCTATACAAATAAAGGTTGACCATAGCTAAAAAAATTCAACACTGCCTCTTAGCTAGGGAGGTATTCATAATGGTTATCAAGATGTTATCTATATACATGATCTATATAAGGAAAGGTTCAACTCATTGATAGTATTATCATCTAGGTCAACACCCTTGACCTAGATCAATATTATCTTATCATCATCATCTTCTACCATCAAAATCAGTTAGTGGCCATATCTGGGGTGGTACGAAAACCATGGCATATAATCAACATATCAGGGCTCATTGTTCTGAAGTAGTCATTCCTAGGACTCAATCTCCCAAACTGATCAATCCTCAAATCTAGGACTTATTCAAAGTGACCAGTCCTCTCAATAGGCCAATATTCTAAAATAATGCAACTAGCAAGCACGCTCTCACCCTTTCTAGTGAGAAATTTGGGCCAGGAGCTCATGCAACCCCTCTTGGTTTGTCATCAGGTATATATGCTGAAATAGCTCACCACACCCTCCCTAGTGTGTGATCAGGTCTAGGACCTCACTCAACCCTTCCCTAGTTGGTGATCAAGTTTATATACTAAAGGACCTCACTACACCTTCCGTAGTTGTAATAGGGTACAAGACCTCGAACAACCTTTCCTTTTTTGGTGATCAGGTCTAGATGTTGAAGAAATCGCTACACCTTATTTGGTGTGTGATCCAGTCTAGGAGCTCAATACACTCTTCGGTATGTGCTCGTGTCTAGATAGTGATAGACCACAATACACCCTTATGGTGTGCGATCAGGTCTAAGACCTCACTACACCCTTCTAGTGTGTTATTGGGCCCACTCAAAGAGGAACTCACTCAATCCTACATGTTGAGTACTCTCATCATCTCATACCATTCTCCCTCTCAAGATAATGTCCATTCATGTTGCAATCATATTAGCACTTCCTCTTAGTGAGACGGCTAATCTCCACAAGCCCCATATTTTCTCTAAATTTAAAAATATTTTCTTTGGCTGATCCAGGTGGATATTGGTGGCCACCCACTTATTCCATTTGGACCCCCACCATCGGTTCTTTCATATTTTCACTTTCAGTAGAGCTTACTATTTCTAGCAGGTTTTTGAGTCCTAAACTTCTAGAGTTATTTTGAGGCCCTAATGATCCAGGTGGATATTGGTGGCCCCACCATCAGTTCTTTCAGTTTTTCAATTTTATCACACCTTACTATTTCTAGCAGTTTTTCAGGTCCTAAACTTACGGAGCCATTTTGAGGCCCTAAACGATGTTTTTTGGGAAAATCAAGAGCATGCTATCTCCAAAGTTGTATTCCTTGGATACATATTTCTAACAAGGAATTTAGGGCATCAAACGGAGATCATATTCCAAGGTTACGTCCCCAGGGAGATTGGTGTACCAATTTCCCCAAATGGGGCCCACATTTTTGGCACTTCATCTCCTAAGGTTAGGTTTTTGGATGTTTATTGGTTTTCGTTGTTTCTAAACAATAAATAGGCCTTCAAGCCTCATTGTAACACATTTCATAGGCTTATAGCCACCACATATCTTCTCAGAGATAATCTACCAGCGCCCTAGCTAGTTTATTTCTGTTATGTCTGTAAGCATATTTAAATTATTTGATATTAATGAAATGAAGTATTATTTGTGTTGCATCTCTATGTTTATGTATATTTATGTATTTTATTATGTTCCTACATAAATCCAGATCAATGTTATCATAGCATCTACTGTTTCTCTATTTTTCTTTGCATGTCCCCAACGAGGTCATGATATAAGAAGTTAGGGCTCCATCTAGTTGAACCCTTGCAAGATCAGCCTCGCAAACCCTGACGACCTCCCATGCCGGAAGAAAAGAAAGATGAGGGAGAAGGATATCCTATAAAAATATTGCTAGAGGAGGCCATCAAGAAACAAAGTAACGCGATGATGGATAAATTTTCTTAGGTCCTTCAATGTCTACCCACCTACCATGCATCTGCATCCAAAAACCACTCTGGAGGCGCCACTCCCTTCAAGGTACAGGTAAAATTTGACATTCATGTATTTGAAGGCCAGATAGATGCAGACGTCATAGATATATGGTTGAATTTTCTAGAAGGTTATTTCTCGATCCATGATTTCTCCAACCGAGAAAAGATTATTTTTTCACTCCTCAAAGCTGCCCCCATGTCAAAGACTGGTGGGAAACCTATTGTGAGAAAAAGGATGAGAGGGAACCCTCTCTGTTCTTGGCCGCACCGACTTGGAAACCATTCCGAGATGGCATTAAGGAATAATATTACCCCATGGGGAGCTATGAGGACAAGTACATCCAATGGACCATGTTACAGAAGCAAAGGGATCAATATGTGCAGGAACTAACGAATTATTTTCATACTTTGCGCACAAAGTTGGGTAATAAGGATTCAGAGAGACATTTGGTGCTCAAGTACCTCAGTTTTATGCACAGAAAAATTCAGGAGGAAATTGAGTTCCTCGACATTACCTTGCTTGGCACGACATATCACTGTGACGCCAATATCAAGCAGAAATTTAAGCAGAAGAAGCGAGACTTCGGATCGGCAGATCGAAAGCTAGGGAAAGGCACCCCCGAACCATAGAACATGGTGCAAGCCAAAGCAAGGAAAATTAGAACAAAAACATATATCCAAATAAGGACATGATGAATTGGTGTGAATTTCATAACAACCCCACTCACAACACAAACGAGTGTTAGGCCAAACAGTCGTTGGTGGTCGAACTAAAGGCACTCGAATCAAATGCACGTTCTTATCCTGAGCCAGAACCAAACAAGGGAGATGAAAAAGGGAAGAAAATCATTGATGCAGATTCCAGTGCCATTGTTGCCACCACCAATATTCAGAGGGAGGATCTCGAGGATCCCAAGGAGGCGTAGCACCTCTTCCATTCGCAAATGTGGGTGAAGGCTTCTCTACTACAATTCATTGTCGATAGCGGTAGCCAAAAGTACTACATATCAACATAGGTCATGAAGCAGCTTGGCCTACCGACCATGGCACACCCACAGTCGTGTACCATCGAGTGGCTTCACTCATGGAGAGATCTCCACGTCTGCCAGCAGTGCCACCTTTCGTACAACATCAAGCCATTGACAAATGAGGTATTATGTGATGTTGCTCCTGTTGATGTACCCGATGTATTATTGAACCAATCATACTTGTGGAAGAAACATGATACATATTATTCTAGGCCTCGTTCTATTGTTATTACTTTGGGAAATAAATTGTACAGGATACCAGAGGTAGTACTGCTTCCTACCATCTCCTTGACTTTTGCAAAAAAACGCAGTAATATTGTTTCCCAAACCAAGAAATTTATTTTCCTTACAGCTCGTTCAGAGGGAAATAAGAATATTTTGGCCACAATATCAAAAAGGGGCTCCCCTTCAAAGCTGCAGCAGATGGAAAAATTCAAGGAGGAATACGAGGACATTTTCTCCTCACCCAGAGAGGTTCCTCTAAACTGTCAGGTCAAGGACTCCATTCATCTAACCCCAGGCGTACCGTCGCCTGATATTTCCATACATCATGTGAACACACACACAGAATCTATACATGTACTTTCTGAGGCTAATAAAGAAACCAAATTTATTGAACGCATCCAGCTTGTCCGCCCCTGCTTCCTTGACATCTTCCACAAATACAATACCTAGTTCATCATAATTTTCCTCATCTCATGGAGGATCTCAATGCAATGGGACCATTGCTTCCTAAGGGGGGAGGAATGATCCAGGTGGATATTGGTGGCCACCCACCTATTCCATTTGGAACCCCACCATCGGTTCTTTCATGTTTTCATTTTCAGTAGAGCTTACTATTTTTAGCTGGTTTTCGAATCTTGAACTTCTGGAGCAATTTTGAATCCCTAATGATCTAGGTGGATATTCATGGCCACCCACTTATTCCATTTGAACCCCCACCCTCAACTCTTTTAGTCTTTCAGTTTCAGCACAACTTACTATTTTTAGTATTTTTTCGTGTCCTAAACTTCCGGAGCCGTTGTGAGACCCTAAACGACATTTTTTGGGAAACCCAGGAGCAACATGGCTCTATAGATTGATGTTTCTCACTCAAAATTTGTAGTCCTTCGATAGATATTTCTAATGAGGCATTGAGCATGTCAAACAGAGATCATATGCAAAATTTATTTCCCTGGGGAGATTGATGTACCAATTTACCCAAACGGGGCCCACTGGTTTAGTGCTTCATCTCCTACGGTTAGGTTTTTGTATGTTTAGGGTTTTTCATTGTTTCTCAAAAATAAATAGGCATTGAAGCCTCATTGTAACATATTTCAGAGGCCTTTAGCCGCCACATCTCTTCTCAGAGATAAGCTACCAGTGCCCTGGTAGTTTATTTCCATTATGTTTGTAAGAATATTTATGTTATTTGATATTAATGAAATGAAGTATTATTTCCACTGAATCTAGATGTTTATGTATATTTATGTATCTTATTGTGTTCCTGTATAAATCTGGATCATTGGGAAACGACTTCATCAGAACATTAGCTGGATGCTCATCAATGTAGATGTACTTGAGACTTATTTCTCCCCTCTTAACCATATGAATGATGTATATACTAGATCTCAAGGTTCCCTTACTTGTCATCATGTTTTCACCTACACATGATCAATAAGTCTTGCAAGATATAATAATATTTCTTCAAATCTCACCTTTCAAACTACAACATACTAAAAATTTGAGTGTAATAGATGACTTTCTTCCTACTAATCCTCAATATCAAAGCCCAATTAGAAGCAATATACAAGTTTCCTCTTTTTTCAGCACTCCTTTCCTTGTAGTTGAACTTTTATGTTTTAGACATTTCTTAAACCATAACTAATTGTGCCATGATATAATGTAGCATGTTGATACCTTGATATATACGATGAGCTACATGCCTTGGCTCATTCATAAATTTATCTACTTCCTTTACTTCACCCAACATCTTGGTTATATAAATTACCCTAATTAGGTATTCTTTTTGAAGGATATCCTATCATAACAATGTTGATTTTATCCCTTTGTCATTGAAGTTATTAACTATCTTGTCAACATATTTCATATTGAATTCATAGGTTCATCTCCCTTTCAAGTTGAGAAAGGGTTTCTAGAGAGATATTGACTTCCTCCTTTAGAAACCATATTCTAGTCAATGCAACTTTCTCTAACATATAAGCTTTTCTGCTTCCAATCCAAGTACATCAACTCTGAGGAGCCTATACAAAGCCTTCCTTTTGCTTACAAGTGTAGGAATTCTCCATGTACCTCACCATATTGAGGTAGTTCATACACTTCTTCAAGAAAAATTTCCCTTAATAGTCATTTTTTAATCTCACTAAGGTAATCCTTTTCCTAGTACTTCTTTCCATCCAATCGTATTTTTTCTTGACATAAATCAAATGAATTATGCTCCCTCTAAGTTAAAATTCTAACTTGAACAATATCTCTTAATACAAGTTGCCTTGCCACAACCTTTATTATTCAATCCTTCTTCATCTACTTCCAGAACCTTGGAAGTCTTCATTGAGTACACACAATCCTCGCCAGGAGTCCATGGGAGAACAATTGCAATAAAGTAAATATTAAAGGACAAGAAAATAAATACTATTAGAAATGAATATCATTAGCTATAATGAAATAAGAGAGATATAGGATGCTTATATTAGAATAAGAATGAAAACTCCCTCTTGATATATGGATTTCTTGCATACATATGCAAGTTTGTCAGCTTCATCCACATCATCGTCATGATTTCATTTCTTTATTTTATGATATATGGTTTCTACTTATAACGAAAGCATATAATCCTAGGGTTTTTCCATAGACCCTAGGGATTTTCTTGTTCAAAACCCTTAGTATACTAGGGATTAAAAACCCTAAATATAACATGTTGTCCTTGGCATAGATAAACCAATCATCTATAGTCAAATAGCATGACTTATTCAAAGAAATTCTTACAATGTGTATGGAGTAAATCATTTAAAAATTCAAATACCCATCGTACTTGATAATTTCTTTAGCATTTCTAAATTTTAACCCATAATATCTTCCAACTACTCATCTCTCTTGAGAGACCTTTCTATTCTTAAATTTAAAGTAGGACATGGCTTATGATGAAATGGAAATCCCCTACAATATTTCCAAATAAAGCATTCTAATAACTTGGTGCATGTCACTTCAGGTCTTTAGTGATACAAGCAAGCTCATGTTCTTGACAATATTCTTTCCCTTCAAAAACCTGAAGGAGTACATATGTCAATCATCTTGGATCTTTGCCATAAGAAACCCATAAAGATGCATACCAATATAATATAGTTTTTCTCCCACATCAAACAATTTAGCTCCCTACATTTTGTCCCACTTTTATGAATATAACATGGTCCATTTTGAATTTATCATCAAATTAAAATTTTACTAAAACCCTTTCTTTTTAATCACAAATTCTGAGAAATAGAGACTTAGGAAACTTAGGTTTCTATAATATTTCTCATCCTCTATCCTTGAAGACTGTTATGTCAAATATCAAAGGTTTCTTACAATTCCCTTGATCTGATGAGATGGGACAATATTAGATCTAAATATGACTTTGACTCGATCTTATGACCTCATCATTTGCTATCTCCAATCATGTAAGTTTCCTCCTTATTCCATGATGATGTTTGTGAAAACAAATGTTAGCTCTTAATATTTTTTCTAATGTTAGTAATTTTATGGATACATACTTTTCAAGAGAGTGAGATAACCATATTTCTACCTTTTTCACTTTATATATAGATATTTCAAGTCTTCTGATATATAAGAATGATGATATATCTTCTTTGAGAATATTTTAACAATAATTCATAGTTCTTATTCTAGGAGTCATTAAACTCTAGCATGAAACTTGAAGGATACACGAGTCAATGATGCTTAAGGTCTTTTGTGTCTAGTCTTGATTGTGAAATTCACTAGGTGAATTTTGAGGTCTAAAATGGGCCTCCTAAGGAAATTATAAAATAATAGTGGAAATAATAAAATAATATTAGATTACATCATCAAATTTTAGAGGGGAAAAAAACTACTTTTTTCAACTCATATTTTCAACTTATCTCCCTATGAGTTTACTCAAATTTCGAGGGCGAACACTCGTTGGATGCAAAATTTTATTCCTCATCAAAGGAGTACCCATGTTTCATACTTTAGATGGACTCTTCTACATGAAAAAATTATAAATACATGAAAAACACAATTCCAATCACATTTTTTCATGTATTTCTCAATTTTCGTATAGAAAGGTCCATCTAAAGTATGCAACATGGGTACTCCTTGGATGAGGAATTAAATTTTGCATCCCCGATTGAAATTTGAGTAAAACCATAGGGAGATAATTTGAAAATACAAATTGAAAAAGTAGTTTTATTATTTTATTATTTTTTAATCTTTTAACTTTTTTACCCAAAAAATCATGAATCATCCCCCATGGTTGACATCATATTCTTGAATCCTATTGGTTCTTATAAATTTTATTTTGGTTGTACAATTTTCTTAGGAGGCCTAGTTTAGACCTCAAAATTTCTCTAATGGGATTTTAGTGAAAATATGCTTATACAAACATAGACCTTATCTTAAACAAAAATAACATACATTGTAATATGTTGGAACCTTTCATTTTATTATCAGCGTAAGAAGGGTGATCCTCCTTGGTAATGATTTATTTGACCTTTAAGTTCATTCAATCTACAAGAACCTTCTATGATCCAATAACAATATACCAAAAATAAGGTGTAAAGGTATTTCAACCTACTTTGACAGAGGTTTATAATGAGAGATATTTTATCTTATCTGTTTACACTTTAAATATGTGTTTAGTATTGCATTAATGTTTTCATATCATGGAATTCATAATTTTGAAATTTATGAATACTAAGGCATGGAAGGTCATTCATTCTCCTAGACTTGATATCTTTCAACCTATTAGAATAGAGGATTTCAACCTTTAGAGACTGGTGGTATTAGTTCATCCTATTCAATTCACTGAGGGATTTTAACAATCATATCAATTCTCCAAATATTATATCTCCAACAAGGCATTCAAGAATTCACGATAGCTCTAATACCATATTGATTTATATATGGTCTTCTTTACTGATAGTTCCTTTTCATGTTTTAAATGATATTCTAGCACATTCTTAAACATAATTACATCATTAAGAAAATCATAAAGAAGATATTAAATGAGACAATAATAGTATAGTAAAAAATAAGAAGCCACACTGGCAACACAAGATATTACCTTCGGAAAACCCATAATGGGGAAAAAGCCAACCAAAATTTTCCTTAGAGAATCAATGCAATGAGAGATACATCACAGTTAAATAACCAACAATAATACCAACCTCTTATGACCAAGTCAACTCCCCACCATTTTGTCCAAATAATCTCTAAAATTAATTCCATAGAGATCAACCTCTTTCCATAGTGATTAACAACATTATTCTCAACCTTATTTCATCAGGCATAAACCTTAGGGTCTTGACCCTTTTTCTACAAAAACACATATAATGGTTTCTTCTCCTCTCCAAATAATTTTGTCCTCGGGATGTTGGCACTTTACCTAAATAATATGCCTCAGGGGCCCATCCATTTACCTCAAAATATACCCAAATTTCTTGTCCCTTTAACACAGGAAGATGCCTCAGGGTCTCGGCCCTTTACCTTGGAAATTTTGCATATGTTCCACCAAAATATAGTGCCTCAATGTTTGCATGTGTGCCTCATATTAGATTATCCTAGTTGTGTCCTTTGGGAGAGTGAATCAACTATATTTATAGTTGATTTTCCATGCAAAGGGGAACGTCACTTGGGAAAGCCAACTTGATCCTTAGAGAGTTGACCTAGTCTTCCTGGAGATAAAATTAAAATTCATTTTTTTTCATTTTCCCCCTCTTTGATGAGCCTTATAATAATTTTATTTTGAATACAAAATAGTTCTTTTTCTTGCAATCATGAGGAATATTCTTCAAATAATTTTATTTTACAAAAATATATATAAATGAATATCGACCATAGTTACAAAATTAAATAGGAAGTATATCTAATCCATTCTCCTCACTTATATATTACATGACTCATGGGTAAATTGTGTCTTTGAGCTCATTTCCTTTGCTTTTTTTTCGATTATCATCAATGGCTCTCTAACATCCCCCTTCTCTCCTAAATCTGGCATTCATCAAGGTGTTCCTTTTTACCCTTAATTTTCATCATGATGGAAGAGGGCCAAAGAATAAGAATCAAATATTCTGTAAAATATAACAAAATATAAGGTATAATTATGCACTCCATGTGTTTCCCCATTTCCCACAGTCAATTTGTCGATGACACCATGCTAATGGTATTTCTAATAAAAAATGAGGATGGAACCCTGAAACCCTATCTCGATTATTTTATGGATGCCTCTATAACCTCCATTAATAACTTTAAATCATAGATATTCTTTTTTAATACCCCTTTCTCCATTCAATTTCACATCTCTAAAATTTTGGACTTCTGTAGGGGCTTCCTTTTGTCCAGATATTTAGGAGTATCTCAATGCTCATTTCCTCTTAGTAATAAATTATTTAAAAGTTACCCTATAAACTCTCCTACAAGACCTTATATGTTCTAAATTTGGGAGAGAAATTGACCCTTCTCAAGTAAATCCTTAAAGTTATCCCTTTGTACATCCTCTTTACATTAGAATCCCTAAAGACTAATCTTAAAGTAACTCACAATACACAATGAAATTTTCTCTAGAAATGGACAAAAATACCTATATATGGGATGTGATAGCTTGGAAAACCATTTTCTTCCCCAAAAGAGAAGGTGGCCTTCATGTGTGAGATCCTGAAACATTTTACAATCTCCTCAGAGCTAAAATATGGTGGAGGTGGTTTTAGGGAAAAGATGAATTAGGGATTATCCTATAAAGGCATAATTATAGTTTGGATACCATTACTTGAGAATTTACACATATCCATGAAGCAAACACAATAATTTTAATATGGTGTACATGGAAGAATAAATCCTTCATCTAAGCTCACAACTTCTATAAGGCTAGAAATGTGGAGCGACACTCTTCTAGAATGACTCATTGAAGCAAATTTCTAGGTGAAAATATGACTTGAAGTTGAGTATATTACAACATATTTCCCTATTAATGGTCATGGATAGGTATAAAAATTCTAAAGTTTATATATTCCTAATTTAAAATAGTATAATTGAATAATATCCCCTAATCATGTTCCTTTATAATGCAGTATCTATTCACAATATACCCTTAGACATATCAAATGATCAAAGGATGATCTTCAATGCTCACCACCTGAATCCAATATTCTTTGTAAGTGGGAGATATCTTCCTTTGACTTTCCCCTTCAACCTCCCACCACCACCCCCACACCCCCTCTCGCCCCCCCTCCTTGCTTTATTTTCTTCTCCCTCATCCTATTCCTCTCCTCCCCAAAGCATTATCGAGAAATATTTTGATGGAGAAGCATAAAGAAATCAAACCCTAGCAAGATTTTGTGTCAACTTTAGGGATTTTAAAGGTGAAATATTAGAATCTACTCCAACAATTCCTTTGAATTTTGGGCCCTTATATTCTTCCTAAAGATAGTAATACAAATGATTATAGTAAAATTATTATATAATGATACTCAATGAATTCTTTCAATTCTTTGAAATATCCAAAACGACCATTCATTAAAAATTTTCTCATCCTGCAAGAGAGTAGAAGCTAATTTGGATCTTTGTAATATCCTGAACAGTGAAATAATCAACATATATGGCACATCTAGGTGTTCTAGTTAAAAATAATTGCAATCAAAACATTGAACATAACACGATTTGGAAATGTATCCTTTATTTATATTATTAAATCAAGAAATGAGTACATTCCCATACAAAAATATCAGATCCCCTGTAATGGCATGCTTGACTACTCATTGAAAGAGAAAACAAAGACTCAAGCACAATCGTAGATCTTGGATGGATGCACCACAAAAAATAATACCCATGGGGTTTTTATCCTTGGGATGAATCTAGAACTGGCCATACCAAGTTCTCAATAAAAACACATTAAGATAGATAAACCCGAATTATTCCTATTTCCTATCTTATATCCCCTTTTATAGGCTTGATGGACGCTCTAGAGACCTTATTTTATTATTTTCCCTCAAAAGCCGAAGGAAAATACCATGGGCTGATAACATGGGAAAATACCATGGAAATATTTCATCTGTTTTGACCAGATCAAGAAAGGGAATATTGAAAATCCTCCCACAAAAATATTTTGTTATTTGATACAACCAATTTTTTTATTTGATACCTCCATGCTAAATGATCATGAATGGATGCTTCGATACCTGGATCCTAAACAATCCTCTGACTAATCCTTCCATCGATAGATTCTTTTGGATCCCAAACACTACTCCATCCAATCCTACCCCTATTAGATTATCTTGGATCCCACTGCAACCTGTCTTGGGACCTATGGATTATGGTACCATCCCATCCCTCCATCATTGTTCATGCCAAAGGGCCCAAGCTACAATATGCCCTTCGATGTGAGTATCCTCATAGGAGTCAACCCATAAATAGAGTACCAAACTACAATATCTCGCCAATCCATGCCTTGGGAAGGATGAATACCTGCAAATCAACTATGTTGGTGTTGCTTGATGCTCAACTCATGTTGCTCCACACTCTCACCCAACATGATGCATATGGATAACTATGCCCTGCTCTCCCCAATGTATAAAGGTCGGTTGGTAGTGTTGTAAGCCTTATATATGTACCCTTGTAGAGGGTTGCTTTTGAACTACGAGTTGTAATCCTCTTACTATCTTGTGAGGGACATGAGTCGTTCCTCGACACTAGATATATCGGTCATTGATTCGACACACACCCATATGAGATACTCCATTTTCCTATTCTTATGTAAGACAAAGTCTCAGACTATCCAGAATCTCTTCTTTAACATCATAACATCTGTCTTGAAATGCATGATATTTTCCTGAGAGTCCTCTACTGGCAATTATGGTTCCCATTTGAATTCCTTTATATCAGTCTACATCGAATGTTCAACTACAATAGTTCTAGCTTGAACCTTTAACTGAATCTCCAGAAATGGCTCATCCTTCATACTATATTTATCATGCTACCACTCATGATCATGCTCATCATGATGGTTTATTACAACTCGCTCCTCACTTAGGTCTCCTTGAATATCTTCTTCCTGAAATTTTCCATGTGTGGGGATAATCTGTTGTTCTCCCTCTCTAGTTGTCAAATCTACACATGATTTCCCATAATCTTTATGGATGTACTCATAGATATCTATGGAATCAATTGTGTAATATTTTACCGCATTCTTAGGAGGAATTACCTCCTTCCTTTCCCCATGCAATTTTTAAAGCTAACTGATTATCATCATCTTGTCCTGCAAGTATCTCTAAAAACATGGTGTTGTTGTTCACCATCTGTACTTGACTGCTTCGATCCTTCATAGTTTCTCTTCTGAAAACTAATGAACCGAACTACAGATGAATGCCCATGATCTGAAGAAGTCTCTAAAACTGTTCTTCCCTTGTTTCCTCCTAACACCTGGACATGAATGGTTAAGGGCCCAAGGTCCCTTGCAGATAAATCATATTCATCTCCTCCTTAGTTCATTCTTGTTGTAGATTTTTTCTTGCTTCCTCCATCAATCCTTGTGAACTCCTTCCTAGTTAGCACCCTTCTGAGCAATTTTATGTTTCTCCTAACCAACTTCTCAACTACATCACAAGAAATTGGTTATCCCTGTGGTTCTTTCTGTTAGGGTCTCGTGATTTGGAAGATTGGCAAGTCAAATGATAGGGTAACATCAAACCAACTTTGGAACCCTAGGACCTAGCCTTCCTGGACTCAGAGAGGGCTCTCTCTATTTGTGTAGAGGATGTAAACTTGTTTGCTTTCTATGTATTTGATTTTAGGCTAGTTGTTAAGCATGTTTTGGTTTGTTTTATGTTTTTTGAGGGAGAACTGATCAAAGGATAAATAGATAAAAATATTGTCATATCAACTGGGCTATGTGGTCAAAAAGGTCGAGAATACCTCAAATGGTGGACAAGGTATATGGCAAGGCTGATTTGGTCGAGATAAATGGATTCTTTCAGGTGAAGTGAAATGAGATCGACACTAATTTTGTGAGAGACAAAGAGATTTTAAGCATAGATAGTTTTACAGCAAAAATCCATGTGGTAGGGCCAACCATTAATCACTATAAATGAAAATCAAACTGATAGATGCATAAAATAAACATTCAAGTGATACATAGAAGTATAAGACCCTATAACTTTGGGAAAATCACCTTCACACTTTCAGGAAAACAAATAAGACAAACAAACAACTCAATATATGAAGAGGGAACTCCTAAACATCATATTTTGAGCTATCAGGAACTTTGAAATAAGATTACAGAGCATGGGCAAAGGGCAAGATCGAAACAAGACCTCTTTGGTTTAACTAAGACAATCAAATATTCAGAGAAAGGTTTCAGTGATGAGGTTTTGGTTAGCTATGATTAAGTAGGGCATACCATGAATCATACTAGATAGCATACATATTAACCATTAATGAAATTGATAACAAGTTCTTATGGTATCAAAGAGAAGTTAAGAATTCTTTGACATAACCAAGAAAGAAGAAAAACATAGAAGTTGTAATGGATCAGGAAACTTGAGGTGCCTTCATGGGCATGTCTCAAATATGTTATTTACTGACCTACAGCAAGAAAGAAGCATGAAAACATGTATGATAAATTAAGGAAAAATAACAGATCAGGAACACAAAACCATTCACCAAGCCATGGAATCCTACAAACAGTCATCTTCCACCATCCAAGTCAAACAAGAAATCATCCACTTCATGAGACAAAGTATTTCTTCAAAGCTTGTAATAATATGTATTGCTCTATAACATCAAGTTCAGCCTATTGTTACAATGAATTCTCTTGGAATATATATGCAAAAGAGAAAGAAACTATCCTAGATCATCTAGAAGGCCATTGGCCTAATACAAATATCTGATTTTGTCCTTAAGGCTTTGCAAAGCCCAAGGCAAAAAATATCTTCAAAAATATCTTTTTAATCTAATAATGGAAAGAAAATTTACTTTCAATCACTGACAAGGAGACAAAAATAGATAAACGCACATTTGGAGGAGCATATTCAGAAAACTGTCTTTTTAGCCAAAATGCTACAGGAGCGTAGCAGCAGAAATAAGCCTGTTTTGAAGACAACTTTTGGGGGATATCCCATTGTCAAAAAGAGGCCTGTGATAGCTCGTTGGAAATCCCTAGATGTCTAGTTTCTGGAAATACTTGATTTTTCTCAAACAGATCCCTAGAAGTCTGTCAAAAGGTGGACGGAGTGAAAAAACCCAGGGGGGTCTCATCTGCTGATATGTGAGGCAGAAAGGTGAATTTTGACTGATTTTTACCTCTTTGGGGGACCAAAACACGTCCTTTAGATCTTAAATTTTGTGAGTAGCTGCCCCAAAATTTAATCCATCCAAAACAATGAGTTTCATGAGCTGAGGATGCTCCTAGCACCCATGGCAGTGCCTAGAAAAATGTGCAATTAGGGCCAAAAAACACAAAAAACAAAATCATGTCAAAATTTTCTCAATTTTGGCGAGCAAGCCCCTTATGGGTTCTTAGAAGCATGAAAGGAAGCTGAGGCCAATATTTCAAGCCTAGAGATTTAGTTCTACACTTTTTCTACCGGGCGCCTCTTTCGGGTAGTTTTGAGCCTTTCTTGAGCAAGTTTGAGCTTTCTTCGGGAAAATTGGTTCAATTTCTTGTAGTGCCCAGTCATCTTCCTCTGCAGATCCAAGTCTCTATTTTCTTTCTCTAATTTATCCTCCAAATTATTGTTGGCTCTTTCAAGCCATGATTCTTTATCATTTTCTATTTCTTGGGCGAGCAATTGTGTGAGAGGATAAGATCGAAGAAGGGCTACTTCTTCTTCATTCTTTTTCTCCAAAGCTTTCCTAAGACCCATTGTCCTAGGCCTCTTTCTCATTGGCTGCTCTTCTTCTTCAGTATCATCAAATTCGCCCATACACTCTTCAAGCTTGATTTGTGCGTGTAGGCTTCCCTTTGTTATTTGAAAGCCCAGGCCTCATAAAATTCCATTTGACCACTCATTTGTTTATTTTGTATTTGTAGAACATGTATGAGGTCTTTTGACCTTTCTAGATCAGCTTCTAAGTCATGAATTTGGGCCTCTCTATTTTGCAAAAGAGCCTCAATAATTCAAGCTTCATCATCTCCAGCATCACTATCTATCTGTATGATGTCAAACTCCCTTTCCTTTTCATGACTACTCTCCTGTTGTTCCTATTTTTCTTTACCCTTTCCTTGGATATAATTCTTTGTCCTTTTCCTCTTTCGCAATTCAACAATACTCTTCTTAGGAAATTTGCCTCTACTTCTTAGCACTCTTATGAAATTGCTAGTCACTACTGGAGTGATTTTCTTCTTAGTGGATTTAGTGTTTTTAGGCTTCACCACTTTTGGAGGAAGAGTCATGACCCCTTGCCTAGGAGAGGTAGCTAGCACATGCTCTTGACTGTGTTGAGGAGAAGAGAGAGGAGGTTTCATTACTTGCACTTGTTCAGCTTGATTTTTCACATTGCTGCCTTCATCATCACTACTTTTCACCTCTTCTTCCTCATTGTTTCCTTGATCATTTTCACTTCTCTGTTTAGGGTTGTTGGGCTCTTCATCCTCACTAATTTTCTGATCATGGTCACTGCCCCATTTGTCTTCATCATCACTAATTTTTTGCTCGTGGTCACTGCCATGTTTGTCTTCACCATCACTAGTTTACTGCTCATGGTCACTGCCCTGTTTGTCTTCATCATCACTAATTTTCTGCTCATGGTCAATGTCCTATTTCTATTCACCGTCACTAGTTTTCTGCTCATGGTCACTGCCTTGTGATTTGTCACTTGGTTCATGCTCACTAATTTTCTTAGTGTACCTATGTTTCTAATCACCACTAACCTCATGCCTGCTTTCAAAAGACTGCTCTTTTTCACTGTCAATCATGGGTGATGTTTTCCTTTGAGGAGTATTTTGACTTGATGGAGGAGAGACATAGCGAGTGGAGGGTCAAGACGATATGTGAGATGGGCCATGAGATGAAGATGCAATTGCAAAATCTGGATGAGAAACGAAAGTCTCCCAAGACACTCCTTTCTTTTCAAGCTGGTGAAGGATGATGATTTTGATGAGGGAATGATGGAAAAGATTGGCTTTTTGCTGAGCAAGAGGTCTCTTTTGAACAAGGGAGGACATCTTGTATATGCTTTTGCAGAGGAAGAAAGGTAGGTTCAACAACTGAGTTCTTGTGAAATGCATGAGAAGCCTGATGTGATAGGAATAAATTCGAGAAAACCTCCCTTCACATGTGAAATACTTCATGTTGACTCTCATGAGGGGGGCATAGCTGCTCAATAAGTGAGAAAAAGGAAATATAGCTTGGCAAGAATCCTAATGGTCTAGTTTTAAGAAAGTTTTATAGTGATTCAGATCTAGGTATGCTTGTTTGAACAAATTGTCTCCTATATAGGGGATCTTAGTTGCTTTGGAGACAACCCTAGGAGTGAGTTTAAAGTCTAGACCTGCTAAGTGGACATGCTTTCCTTGCAGCCTCAGGGAAAAAATTTATGTTAAGGGAGGGTAATTGGTGACCTCCTGGACTTTTTGGAAAAAATCAAGGTAGCCCACCTCATGTAAGTTAAAAAGAATTGAAGGGGATTCATTTACTTCCTGAGTTGTAACAGGATCAAATATTTTGTGAAATCCACCCCTGCTGACTTTATTTGGAAGCATAGCTTTGTTTTAGGCTTTCTTTCACTCTTTTATCAAAACATTCCTTCAAACTAAACTAAAAATAAAACTCCTCTTTGAACACTACATATCTTTCTTAACTAGCAACCAAGTTATTTTGAATGAAAATAGTTTTGCCCCCTAAGAACTGTGCCCTTTCTTCTTTGAAAATACTGAGTTCTCCTTTTAACCTTTAACACCAAACAAATTTTTTGAACTGATAATAAGCGCCTTCTTCCTCAAACGTTGTCTTGTTGTATCTAGAAAACATGATGTTTTTTAAGAACCAACAGATTTTTATTTCATTGGACTGTGCCCTGGTTTTTTAAGAAAAACATGCCTCTCAATTTGGACTAAAATATAACTCTCCTTTGAGGACTGCTTCTCTATTTTAAAACTATGTTTGACTTTTTAAACTAAAATAGGCCTTTTCAAATGATATCAATATTTTATCTTAAAAACTGGGTTTTTTATCTTTACTTAACAAACAGACCTCTTGTAGCCAGACAATATACCTTTTCCTTAATAATTCTTTTGTTTCCTCTTTGTAAACATGGTGGTTTTTAGCATAAACAGTGTTTTTTCCCTTAACAAGACTGTGTTTTTTCTTCTCAACCAAATTGACTCTTAACCCTCTCAAACTCAAGAACTCAGGTGAAGAGCACAGTAAATGCCTCTTAAAATGTATGTGTGCTTTTTTGGAAAAATATTCATCTTGAAAAAAAAATCAGTTTTGAGGAGAGATGGAGGATGTTTGAGAGGTGCTACGCTCTTATGCACATGCGCGTAGCACCTGCACACCGCAGTTTGTTGTCAGGTCGGGCCCTGGGTGCCTGTTAAACACCGGGCGGGCTGGTCGGTTGACACGCACAGGCACGTTGCAAGCTATTACAAGCACGTCGCGTCCTCAATTCTCTGCAAATGCTCACCCAAGGCTTCGAAGAAAATATTTTTTCTCTTCCCTTGCGCTCAATAGAAATGAATTTTGACTTGGAGGGCTTTTATAGCTTTTTATAAAAATGTTTTGAACGCCTTTTTTCCCTCATTTTTGATTTCTCACTTTCACTTTGTATTTGTAAAGAAAAAAATGGGTTTTTTCTGTTTGCTGGAGGGCTTTCCTTTTACCAATTTCTTTATCCTTTTTTGAAAAGTGTAATCACAACAAAACCATTTAAACTCAGTATTTTCCCTCTGCTCATCTCTGGGAGGAGGCATAAACATGTGTTTATGCCCTCCTTGCTTTGAATAGACCACTAGACATTCTTGAATACCTTTAAATAAACTGACCCTCTCCTTTTTGTGAAGGAGGCCTTTAAACAGTGAAAGTTTCACCTATCTTAACAATGTGCCCTCTATTTTTTAAATGATCTGGAAAAGTTACTCTTGACGCTTGCCCTTTTGTTCATCACTTGGAGGGAGTATCTTTGATAAACCATAATGGATTTGTTTAAATGAAAAATTCTCTTTTCACATCAACCATTTGTGTGGATTGTTCCTTTATATCAGTTACAGAAGTCACTGGAAATAGAGATTAGTCTAATGCTTTTACCATTCAGATGAGGCTACTTTAATCAAAATTATAACCTCTGATTCATCCTTTGAAGAAGGTTTTCTTAAACATAAGAAAATAGACATGTTAGCATCATTATGTCAATCTTTGGCTTTTGATGTGAAAGAGGCCTTTAACTTATCATCTTTCATTTGTTTTACCACTGTTTCTCAACCTTTCTTTGCCACAAGAAACCTTTCTCAAACACAATTTTAATCTTGGTGATGTATCCTCTGTTCAACTTTGGAGGAAGTGGCACAAATCAAACTCTAAATTTTCTTAAAAACATGATGACCCTCTTCTTGTTTGTGAAGGAGGTCACAACAATGTTTTTCTAACCCTCTACTTTTTGAAGGAGGTTTCCATCATTGTTCTTCTAACCCTCTGCTTTTGAAGGAGGTTCTATTAAACATAGAATCTTCGGCTATTTCAAAATTGTGCCTTTGTATGTTTGCTTGAAGAATACTAATAGAAAAGAAAGTGAAATTTTTCCATTTAGCATTGATAAAATCACTTGAACCTAATGCTCTCTTTCTTTATAAGGCCCTGTCTGTGGTGTATATCCCTTTTGTAAAATATCATTGTGAAATCTAGAGCAGAGGCAATGTGATTGGTATATGAAGAGTGTTCACTGCTAGACATCATTGAACTAACTTTTCTCTTGATTGTGTTTTTAGAGGTATATTGAAAGTGCCTTTGACTAATTTTCACGTCCCAGTTTCAAGGTGACATAAGAAGTAGCTATGTTCTTATGCCCTACATGATGATGCCCTTTGGAAATATTATGCAGCACTGCCTTTGGAGGAGATTATGGATCACTGATGATCAACATCACTCAGTCTTTTGTGTTCGTTTGATTTGAGGAATGATCTCTGCTCTTCAGGAAGCCTTTGGATTTAAACCATGTACACTTGCTGCTCTTTACTTTACAACTCTCCATTTGATTATTGAAGGAAAAGTATTTCAGTATGAGAAAAATTTTCAGTTGATCCGTTGCTCCCATTTTCACATTGATCGTCTTTCAATTACATCCCTGCAGAGATGTAAAAATATATGCTTTTGAATCTTGGAGAGCTCCTTTGGTGTTTCATGGAGATTTTTCCTGATCTAAGCATATTTCTTCAGACAGTGAAAATCCTCATCTTTTCCTGATTTGGATCTTTGTTGAGCTTCTTCTTAAATGAGACAAAGTGACCTCTTAGTGCTGCGCGACCTATGGATAGATAAAGGCTTGTTTTGCAAACTAGGGAAAGATTCATGGCTGACTAGTACTAGACATAGGATTTTTGGCTTAGGATATCTTAGCCAAGGAAAAACTCCCTAAACACCACTATCTAACTTAGAGACAATAGTCACAGATTCTGAATGTTTTCTTAGGCATGATCAGATTGTCATATGACAAGATGATCAGGGATAGAGGAGAAGATACTTTTTCAACTTTCGGATAGTGACTAGCATGAGAAATAAGGGAAAATGATAGTAGAGAAGCTAAGTTATGACAACTGTAGACAGGGAGACATTACTGAAGCAAGATATGACTTGAAAACTAAATATTGTGCTCATCATAGACTGACAGGGAGGGGTAGGAGGACAAAAATTTGTTTGGGGTGTTTTCTAGATGAAAATTTGACATATTGAGATTAGTTTCTAGAAAACTCAGCTAAGGAAACTAGTCATCAACAACAGGTAAAAAATATTGATGACTAACAGTGGCTCCATTTGGGGAGGGTAGCTCCTTTTCAGGAGGTGCACAGAATTGCAGATCTCTGGCTTGTGAAGACCAGTGCCTTATCTATTGGCGCAAATTTCTCTCTTTCTTGATGCTATTTCTGAAAATTGACAGCATGATTAGCATCAAAGTCATCTCTACCTACCCAACTATATTTCCTAGCATTTTTTCTTCTTTAGGTGTGCGTGGACTAGCAACCCTTTGACATGATATTTTTGAAAAAAGGAAAACTATCTACTTCTACACTTATATCTTCCAGGAGTTCAGATTAGACTGATGAAATCCTTTGATTCTATACCTATGCTAGATCGACTATCAAGATTAAGCTGTTTGAAAGGATTTTCACTAAACTAAAACATGAAATTGAAAAATGACCAAATCAAGATTAGACAGTCTGATTTTTCATGTGTTTGTGGCATAAAAGACAAGTTGCACACAAAATGAGGTTTAGAAAAATCAGGGCTAGGATACATAGTTTGTTTTTCATCCCTGTTTTCCTCTTTGGTTTTGTTTTGAGCATGTGAAACCAATATCTTTTCCTAATCTATTTTCTTTGACAAGTCAAGCTTACACATTTTGACTATCACTTCATTCACTGACTTATCAACAATCAATTTAAAACATGTTCAGTTATGATTAGGCTATATAACTGAATAAGATATTTTTTGGGCACTAGTAGTGGCATTTAGACTTGCGCACTTTCAGCATGACTATTTTTTAACATGGGGCTTTTCTGCTATCTTCTAAAACTGCCCTCTTTTCAACTTTTCTACTGTTTTTTGTATTTTTTGTTTTTGATTTATTTCATCAAACAGTGATATGTACAATGATTGAAAATGTTTTTGAAACTAGAAATTTTGAAAATGGTGGAACTTGAGCATTTTGTCTTCAAAGGGATCTCCCAATGCTCTTGGTCTGGTCATCTCTTGAAAATAAAAGTTTGGAAAATTTTCCCTTTCAAGCAAAACATAAGGGTTCTTGCAAGAATCTTTGAAAAATTTTGTATCTGCTTGCTGCTTTTCTCTATACCTTTGATTTTCGCTCTCGCCTTTGTTGTACATCTTCTTTAGGTAATACAAATACTCTTTGTCATTTTTAAAACAGATGATGACATCATCAAGGTACATCATAATGAATAAATTTAGAACTGGAAACATGGCCTTCAGGAACGTGTCTTTGGTGTCTTGCGGTTTTGCAACTCTAGGTTGCAATTTGGAACTGCTTCTAGTGTATTTGAAAAAATCTTCAAGTTGTTTGCTTTGAAGAGGAATTAACTGATCATATCCTGAAACATAACTTTGCAAAGACATATGATTAGAAAATCATAGCTTCTATATGGTATGATCTATTTTGGGAAGGATGTAAGTGTTGTTCTGGGGAGGTTTATCTGTGTTCCTAAAATCTACATATATCCTATGTCCACTTGCTTTGTCTTTAATTGTTAATGTTTGACCAAGATTTTTCATTTCTTTCTGTAAGGCTTACTTCTTGAAATGATAGCATTGTCACAGGGTTTTAAACTATTTTCCATACATCTATTAGTATCTTGAACAATTTTCCATACTCTAGAAATTCTTAATCTTTGATGAAATGATAGAAATTTAGCTAGTTCAATTAACTCTGGCATCTTGGGACCACTGTCATCATATTCTTCTTCATTGAATTCATTAGACATTTTCCCTGGATTCATAAAAGTGGTTGCAAAAGTTAAAGCGTTACTTTGAGTGGTAAGGTTTTGGGATGGTGAATCTTTTAAGTATGGTAAGAACATAAGACTCCCCTATTCCTAATTTCCAAAAAGATTTGTACTATGTAAGCATTCCAGTGCTTTTGTTTTGAAAAAAGTTTCTGATTGTACTTTTGATTTTTGTCCTTGGTTTGAGCAACTTGCTTGAGGGTGTAGAATATGTTCTATTTTTTGTTTAATCTCTATTTCTAGAAAATCAAACTCCCACTCTTAAAGACATAATTTTTCATGGTCATGATAGTTTTGAGTATCCATCTCATCATAGAGAATCTGGGGTGGCTGATGCGGTGTGCCTAGATTTGTTTCAATTTCTCCTACTTGCTTATCAATGTCTTCATCAGTATGTAAAGTGAAGGAATTTAGGTCTGAATGTATGGAATACATAGGGATGTTATCTAGCCTTTCTTGAATTTTAACCATATATTTCATGTGTGATTCCCGATACAGTATTCTTGTTTGATTAAACACAATAATGGTGGCATCAAACATATCTAGTTGAATATTCCCTTGAAGCTTGGCCCCCCAAGATCTGGATAAAAGCATTCCATACTTGGGAGGGATGTCTGCTACCACTATGTCCACGACTAGGCCTTTTGCAGGTACTTGGGCCAAACTGACACAAAGATCTTTTATCAGGCCTAGACACTTGACTCTGCTTGAATCAAATGAATATAAGTCTTTATAAGGTTTCGTGATTTCTAGGCCTAATATTTCCATTACTACTTTCGGCATGAGATTGTGAGAGGCACCAGAATCTAGCATGGCATTATGTAGGATTTGGTCATGTACATTCGGACTAATGTAAAAAGGAAGAGTGGTTCCCTCTTGATATTTTCCTTCTATTTTTGGTCCAAAAAAAACCTCAGGGGTATCATCAGCTAGGTGTAAATTATCTACATCATTTCCTATCTTTACGACCTTTAGCACTTGAGATTTTTTTGAGCTTTGGGCAATAAGTTCAGTGAGAGGCATGGTGATCTTAATTTTGGCAATTTCCCCTTCAAAACTAAAAGGTGCTTGTAGTTTAGATAGATTTTCTTCAGTTTTTTCAACCATGACTTTCTCTATATTTTAATTTTCTGATTTTGATTTGGGGTTTTGTTTAATACAACTATTTCAGAAATCTTAGTAGAGGTACTAGGATAGTTTGGATCAAGGCTTGCCTAGTTATCTTTTTCTTTGTTTTGGTCAGTTTTCTTAAACATGATTTTGTTACTATCTACTATTCTTTTAAGAATGGTATTGGGGGTTTTAGTTACAGTAGTTTCTGAGCTACCTTTCTTAGAGTTGTCTTGGTTTTTCTTACTCCTAAGATCATATTGCCTGTGGACTTCCATTATAGCGTTTTGTAATCCTACCTCAGGATCTTCGGGGTCCTCATAATTCGCTTCATTTTGATTTGAGGAGAAGAAAACTTGTTCTTCTTCTATGAGGAAAACCTCACCCTTGCTATCAGAACCTATCAAGTTTAAGTGATTTTCATCAAGTGGTTCCATATCTCTTTCTACCTCATCAACATAGTTTTCATTGAAAGGTGGCCAGATCTGTTGGTCATTTTCCCTTGGTTTGTTCTAAGGCGAGTCCCTTCTAAAATTTTGGTTCCGGCTTTTGTTTTGAGGGTTTGGCTGGTTGTCCTTAAGAGGTGCTTTTTCATTCAGATTTATTCTTTCCCACATTTTTTCCATGGATCTAACCAGGTTGTCTATTCTGGGATCTGAGGAGGAAACTGAAGGCATGACCTCATCACGGTATGTGACTTTATTTTCTGATATTATCCTAGCTCTTTTCTCAGCTAGGTTGTCTTTGGAACTAATAGCTACGTTTTTTATGTCTTCTAAAGCTGCGGGGTATCTTCCTCTTAGTTGGTATGTCATATATGGATCGAAAACTTCGGGAAATTTTGCTAATGCTGAGCCAAGTGGAGGTTTCATGTGAGGCGGGAGGGTGTTATAGACACTTTTGAATCTAGTGCAATAGTACTAAACACTTTTCCCCATATTCCTTTTAAGATTGTTATATTCGGAAAGGATTTGGATGGGGTTTTTCCTGGTTTCCCACCTATTTCTAAAATTTTTGTAAAGTGTTGGGAGGTCATGTATACTGTTAGGAGCTAAGCTTTTAAACCACATTTTGGGTTCTCCGCCTAGGCTTTGGGTGGACATTCTCATATTTATGGTTTCATCTTCTAAGTCCATGTAGTCAAAAGCGTCATTGATTCTATCTACATGCTATTGGGCAGTGGTATACTCAGTTCTGGTGAAGTGTGGGATTCGGGATTGGTAATCATTCTACAAAGGTACCAAAGGCAGAGGTAATACTAAAGGCACATACCAAGCTACCATGATGGGAGCTGATGGTAGATTTACAGTATGAGGATTTCTGATTTGGGATGAGGTGATTTGCAGAGTGGTGGTCTGAATGAGTGTGGCGGAGGTACTTGGACTTGTGGATTGATTCTCAGCATATTTGGGGTGATAAGAGCCAAATTGGTGGAGAAGATGAAAATTAGGAGGTGTAGTGGGTGAGGCTTCTCTGCTAGGATTCTGATGCAAATCTAAGGGCTCAAGATCGTCAAGGTTGATTTTACTTTGCGACTTGCTTCTAAAAAGGGTTTTTGCTGAAGTGAAGTCAAACTGGGAATCTAGAAAGGATGTAAGATATTTATGGTACATATCTTGCTTTGTGGATGGTCCTATCAGTAGCTAAGTTACCAGTTCTAGAATTTTTCCACAAAATTTTTTCTCGGTCATCAACTATGATAGGGGGATTTGGGTCCGGGTGAGATCTGGTATTAATTCTTCGTGAAGCTATATTTGAAAGTCAAAGTTTAGAGAGGGTGATAGTTTTGATTGTTTTTTGGATGATTGTCCTCTCTAGGGGTTTCGCTAATGTGAGTAAGGTAAAACAAAATGAAGGCTAGTGGAGTCGTCAGGTGGATTTTCTTGAGATTTATGGTCCACCACCAATACTGACAAAGATTTTTTTTAGGAAAATGATTTTCTAGAAAACTTTTATGTGGAAACTTGCATGAATGACTTAAAACTTAGTTCAACAGTTTTCTAGATTCTTGAGAAATATATAGTTCTACTTGCAAGTTATTCTGTTGATTTCCTATGTTTAGATGAAGATTTCTGAATCCTTAAGTTGCACTTAGTTTATCACTGATTTCAGAGGCTGCATCATGAACTTTGTGCTTTTGGAAATGCAAGTCAACAGGATATTATGATTTATGAAATTTTTGGTTTTTTATGGAGTATTAGGCCTACTGGAGGCTAGTGGAGTCACCAGGTGGACGTTTTGTTGTTTTTAGAGATATGTACTTATGGTCCACCACCAATAACTCAGAAAAAAGCCAATCTAGGGATGTTCTTTGGGGTTTTCTGAGTTTTTATATGTAGCCTAGTTTGGAAGAGTGTTCTAACCTGATTCATCATTTTGCTAAGATGGTGAAACAATAAGAGTTTACTCTAAATGATTTTATAGGATGTTTGTCTGATTTAAATTTTGAAGGACTAATGAGTCTACAAGAGTTTTCTAGACTGTCATGTACTCAGTATGTCCCACCGTGATCACCATTATGTTAGAGTGAGCAGTGGGATAAATCGACAAGATAGTCTTCTTAAAGGATGCTGAAATGTTTAGGGAAGTCTAATTTTGTTTATTACTTAGAGTCCCACCATGATCACCATTATGTTAGGGTCCCGTGATTTGGTAGATTGGCAAGTCAAATGATATGGTAACATCAAACCAACTTTGGAGCCCTAGGACCTAGCCTTTCGGGACTCAGAGAGGGCTCTCTCTATTTGTGCAAAGGATGTAGACTTGTTTGCTTTCTATTTATTTGATTTTAGGCTAGTTGATAAGTATGTTTTGGTTTGTTTTAGGTTTTTTGAAGGAGAAATGATCAAAGGATAAATAGATAAAAATATTGTTAGATCAACTGGGCTATGGGGTCGAAAATGTCGAGAATGCCTCAAATGGTGGATAAGGTATATTGCATGGCCGATTTGGTCGAGATAAATGGATTCTTTCAGGTGAAGTGAAATGAGATCGACACTAAGTTTGTGAGAGACAAAGATATTTTAAGCATAAATATTTTTACAGAAAAAATCCAAGTGGTAGGGCTAACCATTAATCACTATAAATGAAACTCAAACTGATAGATGCATAAAATAAACATTTAGGTGATACATAGAAGTATAAGACCCTCTAACTTTGGGAGAATCATCTTTAGACTTTTGGGAAAACAAATAAGACAAACAAAAAAATCAATCTATGAAGAGGGAACTCCTAAACATCATATTTTGAGCTATCGGTAACTTTGAAATAATATTTTAGAGCATGGGAAAAGGAAAAGATCGAAAAAAGACCTCTTTGGTTTAACTAGGACAATCAGATATTCAGAGAAAGGTTTCATTGATGGGGTTTTGGTTAGCTATGAGTAAGCAGGGCATACCGTGAATCATACTAGATAGCATACATAATAACCATTAATGAAATTGATAACAATTTCTTAGGGTATCAAAGAGCGGTTAAGAATTCTTTGACATAACCAAGAAAGAAGAAAAACATAGAAGTTGTAATGGATCAGGAAACTTGAGGTGTTTCCATGGGCATGTCTCAAATCTATTCTTTACTGGCTTACAGAAAGTAAGAAGCATGAAAACGTGTATGATAAACTAAGGAAACATAACATATGAGGAACACAATACCATTCACCAAGCCATGAAATCCTACAAACAGTCCTCTTCCACCATCCAAGTCAAACAAGAAATCATCCACTTCATGAGACAAAGTATTTCTTCAAAGCTTGCAATACTATGTATTGCTCTATAACATCAATTTCAGCCCATTTTTATAATGAATTCTCTTGGAATATATAGGCCAAAGAGAAAGAAACTATCCTAGAGCATCTAGAAGGCCATTGGCCTAATACAAATATCTAATTTTGTCCTTGAGGCTTTGCAAAGCCAAGGCAAAAAATATTATCGAAAATATCTTTTTAAGCTAATAATAGAAATTAAATTGACTTTTAATCATTGAAAAGGAGACAAAAATAGCTAAACGCACATTTGGAGGAGCATATTCAGAAAAAAATCTTTTTAGCCAAAATGCTACAATAGCGTAGCAGTAGAAAGAATCTTGTTTTGCAGACAACTTTTGAGGGACCTCTCGATGTCAAAACGAGACCTGTTATAGCTCGATGGAAAGCCTTGGATGTATAGTTTTTGGAACTACTTGATTTTTCCCAAACTTATCCCTGAAAGTCTGTCAAATGGTGGACTGAGTGAAAAAACCTATGGGGGTCTCATCTGCTGATATGTGAGGCAAAAAGGTGAATTTTGATTGATGTTTACCTCTTTGGGGGACCAAAACACCTCCATTGGATCTGAAAATTTGTGAGTAGATTCCCCCAAATTTAATCCATCAGAAAAAATGACTTTCATGAGCTGAGGATGCTCCTAGCACGCATGGTAGTGCCTAGAAAAATGTGCAATTAGGGCAAAAAAACACAAAAAAACAAAATTATGTCAAAATTTGATAAATTTTGGTGCGAAATCCCCTTATGGGTTCTTAGAAGCATGCAAGGAAGATGAGGCCAAGATTTCAAGCCTAGATATGCCTTTCTCCACTTTTTCTACCACGCGCCTGTTTCGGGCAATTTTGAGCCTTTCCTGAGCAAGTTTGAGCTTTCTTCAGGAAAATTGGTTCAATTTCTTGTAGTGCCCAGTAATATTCCTATGTAGATCCAAGTCTCTATTTTCTTTCTCTAATTTATCCTCCAAATGTTTGTTGGCTCTTTCAAGCCATGATTCTTTATCATTTTATATTTCTTGGGTGAGCAATTGTGTGAGAGGATAAGATCAAATGAGGGCTGCTTCTTCTTCCTTATTTTTCTCCAAAGCTTTCCTAAGACCCATAGTCCTAGGCCTCTTTCTCATTGGTTTCTCTTCTTCTTCAATATCATCAAATTGGCCCATATATTCTTCAAGCTTGATTTTTTCTTTGTAGGCTTCCTTTTGGTATTTGAAAGCTCGCGCCTCATAAACTTTCATTTGACCACTCATTTGTTTATTTTGTATTTGTAGAACATGCATGAGGTCCTTTGACCTTTCTATATCAGCTTCTAAGTCATGAATTTGCACCTCTCTGTTTTTCAAAAGAGCCTCAAGAATTCTAGCTTCATCATCTCCAGCATCACTGTCTATCTGTATGATGTCAAACTCCCTTTCCTTTTCATGACTACTCTCCTGTTGTTCCTCTTTTTCTTTACCCTTGCCTTGGATAGATTTTTTGGTACTTTTCCTCTTTGGTAATTCAACAATACTCTTCTTAGGAAACTTCCTCTACTTCTTAGCATTCTTGTGACATTGCTAGTCACTGCAGGAGTGATTTTCTTCTTAGTGGATTTGGTGTTTTTAGGCTTTACAAATTTTGGAGGAAGAGTCATGGCCTCTTGCCTAGGATGAGCAGCTAGCACATGCTCTTGGCTATGTTGAGGAGAAGAGACAGGATGTTTCATTACTTTCACTTGTTCAACTTGATTTTTCACATTGTTGCCTTCATCATCACTACTTTGCACCTCTTCTTCCTCATTGTTTCCTTGCTCATTTTCACTACTCTGATTAGGGCTACTGGGCTCTTCATCCTCACCAATTTGCTAATCATGGTAACTACCCTATTTGTCTTCATAATCAATAATTTACTGCTCATGGTCACTGCCCTATTTGTCTTCACCATCACTAGTTTGCTGCTCATGGTCACTACCTTGTTTGTCTTCATCATCACTAATTTTCTACTCATGGTCACTACCCTGTTTGTCTTCACCATCACTAGTTTGCTGCTCATGGTCATTGCTTGTGATTTTTCACTTGGTTCATGCTCATTAATTTGATTATTTTCCCTATGTTCCTCATCACCACTAACCTCATGCCTACTTTCAAAAGACTGCTCTTTTTCCCTGTCAATCATGAGTGATTTTTCCTTTGAGGAGTATTTTGACTTGATGGAGGAGAGACATAGTGAGTGGAGGGTGAAGAGGATATGTGAGATGGGCCATGAGATGAAGAGGTAATGGAAAAATCTGGATGAGAAATGAAAGTCTCCCAAGACACTCCTTTCTTTTCAAGCTGGTGAAGGATGATGATTTTGATGAGGGAATGATGGAAAACACTGGCTTTTTGCTGAGTAGGAGGTGTCTTTTGATCAAGGAAGGACATCTTGTCTATGCTTTTGCAGAGGAAGAAAGGTAGGTTCAACAACTGAGTTCTTGTGAAATTCATGAGAAGCCTGATGTGATAGGAATAAATCCAGGAAAACCTCCCTACACATGTGAAATACTTCACGATGACTCTCATGAGGGGGCATAGCTGCTCAATAAGTGAGAAAAAGGAAATATAGCTTGGAAAGAATCGTGATGGTCTGGTTTTAAGAAAGGTTTATACTGACTCAGATCTAGTTATGCTTGTTTGAACCACTTTTCTCCTATATAGGGGATCTTAGTTGCTTTGGAGACAACCATAGGAGTGAGTTTAAATTCCAGACCTACTAAGTGGACATGCTTTCCTTACAGCCTCAGGGCAAAAATTTGTGTTAAGGGAGGGTAATTGGTGAACTCCTGGACTTTTTGGAAAAAATCAAGGCAACCTACCTCATGAAAGTTAAAAAGAATTGAAGGGGATTCATTTACTTCCTGAGTTGTAACAGGCTCAAATATTTTTTGAAATCCACCCTTGCTGACTTTCTTTGGAGGCATAGCTTTGTTTTAGGTTTTCTTTCACTCTTTTATCAAAACATGCCTTCAAACTAAACTAAAAATAAAAATCCCCTTTGAACACTATATATCTTTCTTAACTAGCAACCAGGTTCCTTTTAATGAAAATAGTTTTCCCCCCTAAGAACTGTGCCTTTTTTACTTCGAAAATACTGAATTCTCCTTTTAACCTTTAACACAAACAAATTTTGTGAACTGATAATAGGCACCTTCTTCCTCAAACATTGTCTTGTTGTATCTAGAAAACATGGTGTTTTTTAAGAACCAACTGATTTTTCTTTCATTGGACTGTGCCCTGGTTTCTTAAGCAAAACAGGCCTCTCAATTTGAACTAAAATATAACTCTACTTTGAGCACTGCTTCTCTCTTTTAAAACTATGTTTGACTTTTTAAACTACAACAGGCCTTTTCAAATGATATCAATCTTTTATCTTAAAAACTGGGTTTTTTCTCTTTACTCAACAAACAGACCTCTTGTAGCTAGACAATAGACCTTTTCCTTAATAACTATTTTGTTTCCTCTTTGTAAACATGCTATATTTTAGCATAAACATTTTTTTTTCCCTTAACAAGACTGCGTTTTTTCTTCTCAAGCAAATTGACTCTTAACCCTCTCAAACTCAAGAACTCAGGTGAAGAGCACAGGAAATACCTCTTAAAATGTATGTGTGTTTTTTTGGGGAAATCTTCATTGTGCAAAAAAAAATTGGTTTTGACGAGAGATGGATGCTGTTTGAGTGGCGCTACGCTCTTGTGCATAGGCGCATAGCGCTTGCACGCTACGGTGTGTTGTCGGGTCGGGCCCTGGGCGCCTATTGAACACCGGGCGAGCTGGTCAATTGACACGCACAGACGCGTCGCAAGCCGTTACAGGAGCATCGCACTATGTGTAAATTTCTTCAGTGAACGCCAACAAGCGCGTTGCGCTAAATTCCAAGCACATCGCATCCTCAATTTCCTACAAACGCTCGCCCAAGGCTTCAAATAAATTTTTTTTTCTTTGCCCTTTCGCTCAATAGAAATGAATTTTGACTTGGAAGGCTTTTATAGCTCTTTCTAAAAACATTTTGGATGCATTATTTCACTCCTTTTTTATTTTTCACTTACACTTTGTGTTTGTAAAGAAAAAAATGGTTTTTTATGTTTCTTAGAGGGCTTGCCTTTTACCAATTTATTTATGTTTTTTTGAAAAGTGTAATCACACAAAACCCTTTAAACTCAGTATTTTCCCTCTCCTCATCTCTTGGAGGAGGCATAAACATGTCTTTCTACCCTCCTTGCTTTGAATATACCACTAGACATTCTTTAATACCTTTAAATAAACTGACCCTCTACTTTTTGTGAAGGAGGCCTTTAAACAGTGAAAGTTTCACCTATCTTAACAATGTGCCCTCTGTTTTTTAAATGAGCTGGAAAAGTTACTCTTGGCGCTTGCCCTTTATTCATCACTCGGAGGGAGTGTCTTTAATAAACTATAATGGATTTGTTTAAATTAAAAATGCTCTTTTCACATAAACCATATGTGTGGATTGTTCCTTTATATCAGTTGCAGAAGTCACTAGAAACATAGCTTAGTCTAATGTTTTTACCATTCAGATGAGGCTACTTTAATCAAAATTATAACCTCTAATTCATCCTTTGAAGAAGGCTTTCATAAACATAAGAACAGAGGCCTGTTAGCATCATTATGTCAATCTTTGGATTTTGATGTGAAAGAGGGCTTTAACTTATCATCTTTCATTTGTTTCACCATTGTTTCTCAACCTTTCTTTGCCACAAGAAACCTTTCTCAAACACAATTTTAATCTTGGTGATGTATCCTCTGTTCATCTTTGGAGGAAGTGGTGCAAATAAGACTCTGATGTTTCTTAAAAACATGCTAACCTTCTGCTTGTTTGTGAAGGAGGTCACAGCAATGTTTTTCTAACCCTCTGCTTTTTGAAGGAGGTTTCCATCACTGTGCTTCTAACCCTGTACTTTTCAAGGAGGTTCTATTAAACACAGAATCTTCAGCTATTTCAACACTGTGCCTTTGTATGTTTGCTTGAAGAATAATAATACGAGACAAAGTGAAATTTTTCCATTTATCATTGATAAAATCACTTGAACCTAATGCCCTCTTGCTTTATAAGGCCCTATTTGGGTTTTATATCCCGTTTGTAAAATATCACTGTGAAATCTAGACCAGAAGCAATGTGATTGGTATATGGAGAGTGTTCACTACTAGACATCATTGAACTAACTTTTCTCTTGACTGTGTTTTTAGAGGTATATTAAAATTTCCTTTGACTAATTTTCACATCCCAGGTTCAAGGTGACTAAGAAGCAGTTGTCTTCTTATGCCTTACATGATGATGTCCTTTGGAAAGATTATGCAACATTTCTTTTGGAGGAGATTATGGAGAACTACTGATCAACATCACTCAGTATTTAATGTTCATTTAATTTGAGGAATGATCTTTGATATTCAGGCAGCCTTCAGATTTAAACCATGTACACTTTTTTCTCTTTACTTTACATCTCTCCATCTGATAATTGAAGGAAAAATATTTCAGTATGAGAAACTTGTTCATTTGATCCTTTGCCCCAATTTGCACATTGATCATCATTCAATTACATCCCTGCAGAGATGTAAAAATATATGCTTTTGAACCTTGGAGAGCTCCTTTGGTGTTTCATGGAGATTTTGCCTCATCTAAGCATATTTCTTCAGTCAGTGAAAATCCTCATCTTTTCCTGATTTGGATCTTTGTTGAACTTCTGCTTAAATGAGACAAAGTGACCTCTTAGTGTTGCACATCCTATGGATAGATCAAGGCTTGTTTTGAAAAATAGCAAAAGATTCATGGCTGAATGATACTAGACACAGGATTTTTGGCTTAGGATATCTTAGCCAAGGAAAAACTCCCTAAACACCACTATCTAACTTAGAGACAATAGTCACAGATTCTGAGTGTTTTCTTAGGCATGATCAGATTGTCATATGACAAGATGATCAGGGATAGAGGAGAAAACACTTTGTCAACTTTCGGATAGTGAATGGCATGAGAAACAAGGGAAAATGATAGCAGAGAAGCAAAGTTATGACAGCTATAGACAGGGAGACTTTTCTGAAGTGATATATGACTTGAAAACTGAATATTGTTCTCATCATAGACTAACACGGAGGGGTAGGAGGACAAAAATTTGTTTTGGGTGTTTTCTAGATGACAAATTTACATATTGAGATTAGTTTCTAGAAAACTCAGCTAAGGAAACTAGTCATCAACAACAAGTAAAAAATATTGATGACTAATACCTTCCTCCAAATGGTTGTCAATTTGGTTCTTAGTATCTTGCAGATGTCACTATCTCCTTCTAATAATAGAGACTTAATCTTTTGCATGCTTTTTAAGACATAGTATGGATGAGCTTATGTAATTTTGGTGTAAAAGCTTTGTAGTAACTAAAAAATAAAGTCTTCGCATTCCAAATTTAGGATAAAGGTGCTAAATTTGAACTCTGACATGAGTTTTAAAAAATTTCACCGCTTCTGAAAGGTAGGAAGCATGATGTTATTCAACCCTTGAAGGGCTTCTATTATCAACTACAGTATATCTGTCATGAAACCATTATTTTAGGTAAATAGTGGCAATGCTAGAGCTATGACTCTGTTAAGACAATAAGAAACTATGAGCCTCACCTCTCCACAAGGATGTTCCCAAAGTTTCGGTTGTATTAATTCAAGCATAGATGGTTTGAGATTCTAATTGAGTTTCTTCCATTTGGGCTACCCCACCTCCAAGAGACATGTGTCTAATTCCTCCAATTTATTAAGGTCTATGATATACTTTGTTCGTTGCAATTTAGATCCAAGTGTGAAGAGCTTAGCTCCTTTTCCTTATCCTTCCCTCACTGCAAATGATTGCTTCTATTGCAGAATGACAAGGAACATTTTTTAGAATGGTATGTTGCGTTGACCATCATTTTGGTCTATGGAGGTATTGTTGTGAAAAGGACCATATCTTCTTACTAGATCATCAAAAACTTTTTAGGTGTTCTCTAGGATTTCTTCGAGACACATCTTCACATAGCAAAGAAAATAATATATAGGAAAACATTGTCTCATCCATAAAGTTGTAGTATAATTTAAATAAGAAATAATATCATTTCTAGAAAATGTGAATATGCTTAAATAAAAGTCATTATCATTACAATAAACTCAATATAAAAACCTTCTCAATATAGTATGAGCATAAAACTCCATTCAAATAACCAAACACCCATAGCCATATTTAAACAAGCCCCCATATGATATTCACTAATAAAAAATGTACTAATTAATCCAGCCCAATAAGCTCAATATAAAAACCCTCTCAATGAGCATGAAACTCCAAGGAAAATAACCAAAACACCCATAGCCATATTTAAACAAGCCCCCATATGACATTCACCAATCAAAAATTCATTAATGCATCCATCCCCATATTACAACATATTAACCATCAACCTAACTGCGATGATTGGTCAATTGCATCATGAATATAGTTTATAACCCTGGGCTTAGCATATGTCCTGGTGTTGTAGTGGCTCGTGGCAATGGAAAGCTAAGTTGTAGGGTGAGCGTCCTTCACTGGGGGCCTCACTCCTCTTACTTGGTGTGACAGTGCTCTACTACCATTCTTCCTTGAGTTGGATACTTCCTGTTTCTTTCTATCATTCAAATGAAACCCCACCGATTCTACTCGATGCTCAGAGGATCGGTGGCCTAGGCTAACCACCATGGAACTGGTGATGAGCTTGCATCTGCTCTCTTCAGTGGTTGATAGAGGTTCTTGTTGTATGTTGGGGAGTGGCTAGCAGCTTTGTGGCTCAACATTTCCACCGAATTCATCTTCCTCCTTGACATAATTTTCTCAACCCAACATGTTGTTATCTTACCCACACTCTCATCTAGGCGCTCCAAGAAGCTCATGACCCAGACCCATGTCTAGATGGAGTCAAATTCCCCCAAATATTTGTAGCCTTCTGTAGTATGACGGTCACTTCAGCCTCTTGTATGGTTCCACCTTATGTATGGTCATCGAACCCATGAACTTCTTTCCACGGATCTCAGTACTGCAATTCCTACGACTCAAATGGTCGTGACTCACGATGATGAATATGTTAACTCGAACTTGTATTTTTGGATTACCCTTCCCACAACAGTAGAACGGATTGAAAGAAAACAATAGAAAACACAATAAAAACATGCAGCTACACATCATAGAAAGAAAAAAAAAAAAAAAAAAACTCATTTACATAACCATGGAATAGCGAAGCAGTTATAGTTGCATTACACCCACTCAGACTATGTGTCCACACTATATGTTTTTCTATCCCAAATCAACTCTATTTATACAAAACTTAAGTCCTTTATTACCCCTTCAATCCAGAAGGGCTTAAGGTGGTGGCACCCTTTAAAATCTGGGCAGGTCATGGAGGTGATGACGAGGCAGTGTGGTGAGGTAGTGTGCAGTGTCGCGGTGATTGTGATTAATATGTCAAGCGACATAATTATTTCCAACACTCCCCCTTAATTACTACTGATATCGTAACCTTAAGATAACTTAAAAATTTCTATTGGTCTAAGTCTCAGCTAGGGCTTACAATGACTCATGTACTATGACTTGACATCAGCTATTTAGTTCAATTTATTTTCCTCTTCTTCCAGATCTTGTATCGTCTGAACTGCTTCATCTTTGACTTTCTGGTGTAGGTTCCAAATCTCAGTTTCTTCATTTTTTGTTGCAGCTCATCCATCATTAAATATTTGTTTATCATAAAAACATGGAAAATCATTTCAGATTGTCCATGGATGTCCACTATGTCTTCAAAAATTTATTCGTATGTGGACTACTCCCACATCTCATCCTCTGTAGTTTGATTTTTATCATCAATATTATAACTGTAAATTTTTTGCAACATAAGTTCATAATATAATTTTACCTCTTCATGACTCCAATACATGACAATTTCATTGATATTTTCATTTTCAACATCGTCCATGCTCTCTTCAACATTCATTGTTGCATCTTCTATGCAAAAATCATAAATTCATGGTGTTTCAAGCCATGTTCAAGCAATTTTAATTCTTTGTCATATTTTTTTTCTTTTTCTAGGTTGCAACTAACATCTACACACACAAAATCAATGTTAAGTTTATATGAAGAAAATTTTTCATAACCATATTGGTTATGTTCATTTTGCTCTGGAACGAGAGCTTTGTTCTCTTGCACTTCATTCTTTGACACTGACGATGCCTTGTAATCATGATTCTCTACCTCTGCTTCTACGAATAGGTTTCTTCCACTTGGTTTCTAGGCACAAGTGGGTTTTTATCACCAAATAACAATGTATCAATAAGAAATTCCTGTTGCACCATATACAACCATTTATCGCTAGTGCATTCATCTTTATCAAAGATAACATCAACAATATCAATTGTTGGATCTATTGAATCAATTTCTTCACCACTTGCAACATTATCTATGCCAAAATTAACTCCTATTGGTAACACACCATCGATATTGTGATCCACTTTCAAATGAAATTCACCAAAATCTTCCTCTTTATGTAGATTTTCTACTACAGATACGTCTTCAATTTCATCTTCAAACACTTCTTCAACAGTTTGTATGATGCTACAATCTTCGACTTGATTACTCCCCCTTGCACCAAATCCTTCTTCCAGGATCTTCGATGCTTCCTTGGAATTTGTAGCTTTTTCTACCTTGAACAAAAGCATCTCATCCAATCCCTGTTTTATAAAATTCAATGTTTAAGCATCACATACTTCATCATATGGGTTATTACATCGATACTCAATTAAACCTTTAGCTCAAAGAAAAATTACCATTATGATAACCCAAAGATCAAAATTTTACCAATAAACATAGGTGGTGGTAGCAGATGAAAGCTACAATATTCACCATTCATCTCTTCTCTGTCTTCTACTAGACTTATGAGTTCCTTGGCTCCGGCCTAAACCACAACGATCTTTTCCAGTTCTTTTCGATTCATTTTTTTAATCAACTTTAGTCATGTTTTGCGACCCATGACTATTGTATTTCCTCCGTCTTATAGTTGTTTACCAGATTGCATGTGACTATATTTCATATCACCCTTGAAAAAAAATGTGATTTTCAATATGTGTCACCATAAGGCACAAAATTCACCCAAAACACTTTAATGCTTGACAAAACACCAAATAATTATTTTAAACATAGACTTTACAAAGCCCTGAACACTTTTCAATTAAAAACCTCTGTTTTTTCTCTTTTTAAAAGATCTTCAAATGAAACTCTTTATAAACTTTCCCACCATGCAACATACACTTCTAAAAAAAAATTCACCAAACTTTTCCCACTTAATAAACTCATTTTTGAAATAATCCCTTCGAATATCCACGCAACCTTTACTTTAATCTTTGGTAACCCTCTAATATTGTACCCATACATGAATTTTAAAAAAATATTTCTTTTGATAAAAAAATTCTATAGCTTAAATATTTCCACCATATGCATGAGGGGCATTAAAAAAAAAATTTATAAGTAGCTGTCATTTTTCAAAAGACTTTGAACTTGCCAGCTTTTAAAAATACTTTCCAATAATTTTTTTTTTTCAAAACTTGCTCACCAGCATCGAATCTCATTAAAAAAAAAATCATAAAGGGCTACTCACAACAACGATAGCAACACGATGTGGCTTATAGTGGATGCCTCTGGAGACTCTTTTTATCTGGAACACTTAACCCTTTGATAATTAGTCAAACCTCTCAACTACTGTGCAACAGGGAGACATCTCTTCTTCATCTTCTGACTACTCAACAACATTAACAGCTTCAACAATTTGAGTTCTATAGTGCAGCTTTGTTTGAAATCACAACAAAATGGATCAAAGAATTTTACAAATTCTCACTACCTGGCCGACTCCTTCCTCAAAATTCTCCTCTCTAGCTCTTCTTCGACTTAATCTAAATTGATTTTTGAAGAAGACATCGAGGACATCCAAGAATAAAAGGGAATACATTCAGATGTGAAAATTTTGAAAAATTTACAGCTCCATCAACATCTAAGCAGAAACTTGTGGAAGTAATATGTTCCACAGTTGGATATCTTGACGATTCCTCCGTCTCCAAGATAACACACAAATTTTTCAAGAAAACACATCAAATGGAGGAAGTACGTATGGCTATCCTCAACAACCATTACAAGAATGGAAAGAAACAAAAAATTTCAATATATTGGTAGTGTAAAATCATAACAAAAAAAAATTTGAGCCTCCACAAGCTATGTAATAAACCGATTGTCCTCGCACATGCTTCATACCATGACGAGGAGGCATATGCACTGAACATATAATATTGGTTGTTAATCCGTTAGAACCACAAAAAACGCACAAGCTTATAGTAGACAGCGTCACCTTTAGTGAGTATACACACAACTTCCCTTATATCACCAATCTCAAAACCCAACAACAACTCTAACCAAGCTCTAATAACAGATGAAAGAAACGGAGAAAATGATGGAAAACAAAATAATAACATGCAGCTACGCATAATAGAAAAAAATGGCAAACTCATTTACATAACCATGGAATAGAAAATAAACTACAGCTGTGTTACACGAAGTCGGTTATTTTCCCCTTCGATGATCAATGGGTTAAGGAAGTGGTGCCCCTTCAAATATAAGAAGGTCATGGCGGTGATGGTGAGGCAGTGACGGTGAAATGATAGGCGTAATTATTTTCAACACCGACTCGAGATATATCCGTTGTGACAATAGTCTTGATCTGGAGATCTCCAATAATGTTGCTACTAGCACCTGTGGTCGGATCTACCTCAATCCATAGCGAGAATATGACTCACACTAATGGCTTACCCACAATTTTGATAGAGCTCAACCCTGGTATTCGCAGTCAAAATTGGTGTTATGGCCTCTTCGCAAGTTTGGTAACCGGTATGGCCTTCCAACCTTCCATTTTGATGCAGTGTCCCTTAATCACTCACATAATGGCCTTCACAACCAGGAAATAAGCTCGCACCATTGATAGAGTCTTTACAATAATACTTGCTCCTCCGCCCACTTGCTCTTGCAATAAAATAATAACCTTTGAACAATGTAGAAATATCCCTTAATAGTGAAACAATCAACATATACGAATCATGGATTGTAGATTTCTGTGGTGTAGATTTTCAGAATCAGAGCTCGGAATCTCCACAGTTCTCATATTTCAGTCAAATGAGAACTGTGGAGATTCCGAGCTCTGATTCTGAAAATATATGGATCATCTAGATGTTCTAGTTTAAATAATTGCAATCAAAACACTGAACACAATGGGATCTCGAAATGTAGCCTTTTATTTATATTATTAGCTAAAGAAACATGAGTACATTCCCATACAAATGTATTGGAGCCCCTCCATGCCTGAGTGCTCATTGAAAAAGAAAACAATTACTAAAGCACAATCTTGGACTATGGATGGATCCACTAGACAAAATAATACCCATGGGGTTTTCGTCCTTGAGATCAATATGGAACTGTCCACGCCAAGTTCTCAAGAAAATCACAATAATATAGATAAACCTGAATGATTCCCAATGCCTAGCTTCTATCCTCTTTTATAGGATTGATAGAAAAAACAAAATAAGATAGATAAACTCGAATGATTCCCAATGCCTGGATTCTATCCTATTTTATAAGATTGATATACTCTCTAGAAACTGTATTTTATTATTTTCTCTTGAAAATTGAAAGCAAATACCATGGGCTGATACAATAGGAAAATACCACGGTTAATATCATTGACAAATTTCATCCATTTGGACTAGATCAAAAAAAGAATATTACAGACTTTTTTTTCAATAAGAATGCAATTTTAAGCATTAATCCACTACCACGTTCATTAGGAAGTCAACATACTAGATGATAATTTAACTAATGGGAGGCTTGAGCCTATAATTTAAATCTTTAGCATAATTTGGAACTTGGACATCAAGGAGGATATTTGAACTTATTATTACATACTTTCCCAGAATTAAATATCATATCTACATGGGATGAATTGTAGTTTAGAATGAAAAAGGGTAGGGTGGAATGATATCAACCCACATTTCTAGGACAAGTGCCATCCATTCCCCAATGCATGACATGCAAGCATGAATATTTTAATCGTAAATTTCAAGAATAATACGATGGCTCTTTCACTGAAGTGACACCTTGATTGTTTATTAATTAACATGGCATACAATGAAATTATGTAAGGTGGTCATTGAAGCATGACTTCATTCAATTTGATTTACTTGTGTGGAATGTTAATTGAAATTCGTTTTTCCATTGCAAGAATTAAAATGTGTCTATCATGTCCTTGTTACGACTCTGGTTGTTCTCTCTTGTGAATAGAGTTTAATTACAAGGGTGTTCTCTTAATTCCCATGGTAACCTCCACCTAGTTTTGGAAGATGATAAGTCATATAGGAGTAATAATAGAAATTTTTAGCACTTCCACTCTAGCTATGTTTTGTTGATTAATAGGAACCTTTTAACTTACAAAAGAAATGATTAATAGAAGAATCTCTTTTATCTATTCCCAGGTTTCCCATTCAAGCTTTAAAGCAACAACATAGGGAATGAGCTATTATAGAGAAATAATAAGAAATACACCAAGAAAAGAAAAATTCACAAATAAGAAAAATAAGAAAAAAGAAAGAATGAATTAACATTTTTTCATGACCTCTTTCACCTCTAACAATCAAGAATCATTCCCCTATAGAAATGTATGATCCAAAGAAAATTATATAGCCCTTCTGACATCTATTGAAAATGGGAATGGAATAAAAATATTACAAATAGATTAATTGTCTATGATGAAAAGGAATCACATAATGGGCCTTTCCACACATTTCTATAAATATAATCCATTGATACAGGGAGATATGTTAATAAAATAGTAAATAACAACTTCATTGGGAGGTAATTATACAACATAGTATCCTTATGTATTGGGGTTAAATTTTATAATATTTAATATAAAATTTGATGTTGTCATCCATCCATATGATTGGAGCATCAATAATTGTAAGTAAAATTTTACATAAGTTTAATTTAATTAATTATTTTTAGATTGATGTTACAAATAGTATGCAAGGTTGTTGGAGGAGAATGCATGCATAAAGTGGGGTGAATATGGTTAAGCTATCTATTTTTTTTCTAAATTTTCAATAAGTTAACCACTTTTAATAAACTTCGAATTTATTAATTTACAAGGTTTTAGTTTTTTTTTTCGATAAACCTTGAATTCCATAATGACCATAATAGACATCAAAATTCAAAATTTTCATAATATTTTATTTTTATAATAAACATTGAATACTATAAATTTTCGACAAGTATTGTTTTTTATAAATATCCTAGAATGGCCAAATTTAGTATAATTGTGATTTTCTTAGGAGAATCAAATTATCTTTTAGACCTAAAAATTATTCTTGACCATGTATGTTGTGATCTTTTCTGTCTCATATCCTATTATAATCTAAAGGATTCGACAATGGATTGTACAACAAGAAAACACCAACAATGTTATTTATCCATACGATGTCATAATATAGATACATGCATGTTTTATTTTAATTACATGTACATGATCTAATTGTGAAAAATAGTAGATTAGAAAGTGAAAAAAAAAAGAAAATAGAATAAGTTTGTTGATAAAATTTATGAAATGACCAAAAAGGCCATTCAAATTACTTATAAAACTCTGATATAATATTATTGTTGAATAAGAATACAAAAAATAGCTTATACTGGGAGAAAATAAATTCTAAATAGGTTTAGTTTTGGGTTCTTTTGTGTGTGCACTCACATAACTAGTTAGCATTCCTAGAATAACAAGTCAAAAATGGAGTGAGAGACCCTAAATTAGAAAAATATATAATGACATGGTTTAAAAAAAATAAGTGGAATTAAAAAATAGTTAGAACTGATGTAATAACCCTAACATGTTATAAATGTAAATGAAAATTCAAATAATAATGTTGAAATTTAACAAATAACGTAGGTTGTTGAGTGGATAAGCTTGGTTAGGTAGATTATAGAGAGGAAAATCATGTTTAACCTTATGGAAAATGTAATGCATAATAATCGATTGAAAATAGTCATGTTATATCTCAATCAATGCTTAGTCACCCCCACATTTCATCTTATGTATTACTTGATGCTAAAAATAAAATTACATGAAATAGAAAATGCATAAAACAGGTGATGACCCCAAATGGGAGAGAAATTCTAGTAGTGAAAGAAAAGTGGTAATATGTGGTGTTATTGATGTATGGAAGAGAATATAATTATTTTGTGAGTATTTGTTAATATGTGATCATCAATGGCCATATTTACATTATTGATCCATGTCTACTTGTATAATTATGAGAATACAAGTGTAAATTCTATTACTACATTAGTGAGTTGACCACACTAACTCTCTACTTGGTTAACCACAATTCACAAATGACTTACTATTTGAAATTCCCAATCCTTTAGCCTATCTAATTGGTCAACTAGGTCCCTCAACGTCTCCCCAAAGCACGAATAATTATTCATCCCAAAAAAGGGAGGTTTTGGAGATTAAATAAAATTATAACAAAACAAAATTACTTGTAGATTTTCCTGCAACCTCACCCCAAAGCTAGGGTGGATTTTGTCTTCAAGATACTAAGTGAGTCCTAGTTCTTTTATCTAATCTTTGTAAAAATAATTTGGGAATGATCATAGCTAATGGGCTAGATCATACTTTGAGTCGCAAAATTGGGTAGGTTATTGAGGGTCTATTACGAACGGGTGTTCTGCCCCATGGGTTTAATGTATTAATATTATGTAAATAAGGTTTGAAAAATAATTAATCCCTTCATAATTCAATTACTTAAATTTTCTGTCCAAATTAAATTAAAAATCCTAAGCTGGAAATTTAATAAATTTTATGACTTAGGTAAATTTTAATTCTTCAAAGCAAAAATTTGTGGGTCTCTAAAAATAAATTTTCAAAGGTCCCGAGCCAAGGGAATATTGAAAATTTTAAGAAATTTTGGACCCTTAGGCCTTTCTAGTTAAGTAAAAGTAAATTTCTTGAGGTAATTAACTCAAAATTATTATTTATGAGTTCATTAAAAAAAAATGAAAATTTTGAAATTCATCAAAAAAAAGAATTTCGACGAACGAGATTAAAATATAATCAAATATTTTTTGAGAGTCAAGATTACTTTGACAGGGATCAAGCAAACTAGCCGTTGGAGAATTTATCTATAAATTAGAGGTTAGTGTTAGTTTTTTTTTATCCAATCTTTTGGCCGTGTACTAGCTCTTGAAGCTCTCTTATACCACTTTTTGAAATAATGCAAACTAATTCTTTGAAGTTTTACTTGATGGTGGTGTTCCTCTTGGACATGTTATGGTAAACTTGTTCTTTATATTCTTTCGGTAATTATTTTAATGAATTGTTGATTAATAGCTCTTGTAGATTAATCCATTACACATTTATATTGCTTAGGTTAGTCGATTTAGGATAAGAATTTCAGTTGGATTGAATTCACAAGTATCTCTAATTCTTGAAAATTTTATTTTATCTTATTTCTCTATTGATTTAACAGTTTAACTTTTAGTGTGCATAAATATATCGAATTTAGAATTGGTCGTTTGGGAAAGTCCTTGGCTTGACCAAGTGACTACCAAGGAAATAAGATCTGAAAAGTCCTCCAGATCTAATTCCCCAAGCTTATCTTAAGTCCTCTTCTTGCAGGCGTTTTCTAGGACTTGTGCCTCAATAAAAATATTATCTTAACTTGTATTGAATTTAAAGTTAGATATGGCTATTAAGAGCCTTATATCTTCATCTATAGGAGCGAATTCAAACTTACAATCCTTAGATCTGATAGATCTGCAACTCTTGTGCATAGATATGTAAATACATTATATAGATATGTATCTTTAATTATGTAAATAGTTAGAATTTGTTTATTTCTAACCTGATATTTTGTTTTCGATTTTTGTATATGTGTTGGGTTTCTGGGTTTTGGTTTCTGGTTTTGTGCATGTGATATTTGAAGGATTTCAGATATTTTTTTTTTGTATCTAAGACATATCTAGGCCTTAGAGGGTAAGATCTGATCTCAAGATTAGAATTTTGTAGGGATTTTTCAAGCACAATTTTCAGATCTAATTTATACTGGGTAAAAATTATTTCTAGGTAAAGAAAATTCCAAATTTATTTGGCAGGAGTATTTTAAAATTTAAGTTTTATTTGAGCGGATTTCCAGGGGAATTTTTCTGTTTTTTTTAGTACCAAAATGCATGTACCTTTCTCCTTATTCTATGATGCATGTTATTTATTTTCCTTGTGTTTTTCTGCTTCCATTTTCCAGATCCGCATCTATACCATCCTCGAACCCTATTAACCTCGTACCTTTTTTGTTGTATCGTTCCCTCTCTTCTCTTTGTGTTTCCCCTCTAATCCCTGTGTTTCCTCGTTGGCTATGTGCTTATGCCCTCGCCCACAACGTTTCCCTCTCGTAGCTGCTCCTCTTCCTCGTGATGCATTCTTCTCCCTCCTGCCTACACTTTCCAACTCCATCGCATTCCCTTTTTCCCTTGCATCCTCCCTCCTCTGTAAGATACCTCTTTTCCTGTGCAATAGCTCCACCTCCCCTTCATCCTTCTGCTCGAATATGCGCACACTCAGTTGATACTTCCTCCATCACTTTTTACAAAACCTAAATCAAACCTAACCCATATAAAAAATAACATAACACTTAAATTTATTTTTTTTATTTTTAAAGTTTGATTTTTGTCTGAGAGAGTGATTTTATCTTTTTATTAACTCCTAAACTTTATAAAGAAAACAAAATGCAACTTTGTAAACGAAAAATTTTAAATTTTAAATTTTTCTAATGTGTAGTTAATTTGGGTTTGGTTTTAATTCAATTTGTTTTATTTAAATTTTTAACCTTTTGTAAAGAATCAAAATAAAAAATTCATTAATTCTTTTAACATTAATAAAAAATTTCCTTTCTGTTAAATTATTTCAATTCTTTGTTTTTTATACAACTTGGAAAATCATTTTTAAGATTACCTTACGAAATTGAGGTTTTGGGCCATTTAAATGATAAAAATTTTATGCTTGTGAAAATATTTAATTGTGGAATAATTATTATAGTTGAAATGATTTAATTTTTAAATATCTTAAGTTTTACAATAGGAGAAAATGTTTTTTTTTGGGTTCACATTATTTTTAGAATATCGTGAAATCCATAAATTGTATGATGAAGTGCTAATTTCATTCATTTGCTTCAACTCAGTTTGATTATCATTGGCATGAGATTTGTAAATGTTTGATATCAATTAAAATCGCCTATTGTTTAACTCTTGTTTCATTTACTTGAAATATTAGATATTTATTGAATATTAATGTATGTGAAAAAATTTCAAGTGTGATCGATATCTTATTTTTGAGAGCTCTATTGTGGATCTGTGACAAATTGTATATATTTTAATTGATTGATTTTTGGCATCTTCATAAATGGCACTCTTGCTTAAGTACTGAGTGGTTAAATCAGATAATTTGTAATCTAAGTGATTTGAGCTTTTAAAATCATCTCTCATCTTTGAATATTGCTTTATCTCGCTCTGTCTTCTAATAATTCTCCTTGCATTCTACATTCTAAGATAGCATTGCATATAGGATAGTTATTTAGCCAAGTAAAAGATTCTCATCAGGCACTTCGTCCTAAATTCTTAGCAATATAGTTGACTCCATAAAGAACTTGTATCAATCATTCAAATATAATCGAATCCTTTAACCTTTCTATATCAGTTACAAGTATTTCGTCGTTTAACTGTGTCTCTCGAACGGGTTGGTTCCCAACTAGTTCTCCTTCATTCCATTTCCATAGGGTATACCCACCTTAGTTTGTTGTATGGAGAAACCTTAAATAGAGATATTCGGGATAAGGGTGACAACCCCCAATCTGAGTCGTTGTTGGGGTACATAGACATTCTATGCAACAACAGGTCATATACCATGCAACAAATTAATATTAATACCATGGGATAAATACCATATTTATAAAATAGGTATGGTAAATAAATATATATATAATAGGTATAAATAGGTATGGTAAATAAATAAATATAAAATAAGTATAAAGAGGTATGGTAAGTTAAATAGGTATGGTAAATAAATACAAATATAAATAAACGAGAGGTATGGTAAACAAATAAAACCTTTTTTTCATATTTACTCCATAATCCTCTTTATATTTACGAACACAAAAAATAGGTTTTATTTAGGTGAAGCCTATGGCCCAAATACCACAAGGAAAATTACTATTAATATCATGCAAAAAAAACATTATTGACCCTAGTATTATATCAAAATATTATTATTATTAAACTAATATTCATATTAGTATATTATAGTATTAATATTATTAAATTTGTTATATATATATATATATATATATATCTCATAATATATGTTAACTCTAAATATATAGAGGTGGAGAGATAGGGGGATTCACAAGGGAGAGATGGAGATAATCTAAAGGAGATGGGAGAGAAGGAATGAAGAGAGAGAGAGAGGGAGAGTAGTGAGAGAGGTAGAGAAGGGTAAGAGATAGAGAGGGAGACAAAAATATAGAGGGGGGAGAGAGAGAAGGAGAGGGGGAGGTAGATAGTGATAGGATTGGAGGGTAGAGAGAGAGAGAGAGAGAGGGGGGGGAGTTAAGAGAGAAAGGGAGAGAGAGGAAGGACAAGAGCGAGGACTTGAGAGAGAGGTCGAGAGAGGGAGGGATACCGAGATGGAGTTGGATTGGGAGAGAGGGAGGGAAGAAGAAAGAAAGAGAGAGTGAGAAGATGAGAGATGGAGAGTGACAAGGGAGAGATGGCGAGAGAGTGTATATGTTTAGGGGTGAAATAAAGAGGCAAAGAAGGAGAAATGGAGAGAAGGGGGGAGATAAGGAGATATAAGGAGAGAGAAGGAGAGAGGGAGGGATATAGTAACATATTTATAGAGAGAGAAAGAGAGAGAGAGAGAGATGGGGGAAAAGAGAGGATTATATGGAAAAGAGAGAGAGGGAGTGATGGTGGAAGAGAGAGGATTGGAGATCAAAGAGAGAGAGAGAGAGGGAGGTAGGAGAGAAAGGGAGAGAGAGGAAGGATGAGAGAGATGAGTAGAGTGATGGGGGGAGAGAGAAAAGGGATGGAAAAGAGAGAGAGAGAGAGAGAGAGAGAGAGAGAGAGAGAGAGAGAGAGAGATAGGAGAGGAAGGGAGAGAGAGGAAGGACAAGAGTGAGAACATGAGAGATAGGAGGAGAGCGGGAGGCAGATAAGGAGGAGAGGGATGGATAGAGAGATGGAGTTGGAGGGGGAGAGATTTAGGGAATAAGAAAGATATGGAGTGAGAAGTGGAGAGAGAGAAGGAGTGACAAGTGAGAGATGGATTGAGGTATGGGAAATCAATAAAAATATATATAAACTAGAGGTATGGTAAACAAATAAAATTATTTTTATATTTACCCCATAAACATCTTTATATTTAAAAAATCTCAAAAAATAGGTCTTATTTAGATGAAGCCTATGGGCCAAATACCTTACGACAAATTAATATTAATACCATGGGATAAATACCATGGGCAAAATAACATATTTATAAAAGAGGTATGGTAAATAAATCAACATAAAATAGGTATAAAGAAGTATGGTAAATAAATAAAAATATATCAAATAGGATTATAAATAAACATCTAATTATATATCAAGCCTATGGGCCAAATGCCATGGTCAATAAAAGAGATATGGTAAATAAATAAAAATATAAATAAACCAGAGTTATGGTAAATAAATAAACCTCTTTTCATATTTTCTCCATAATCCTCTTTATATTTACAAACACTCAAAAAATAGGTTTTATTTAGGTGAAGCCTATGTCCCAGATAACACGGGCCAAATTATTATTAATACCATGCAAAAAATAATGATTAAATCTAATACTCATTTTAATATACTATAATATTAATATTATTAAATTTAATAACTTTGGATTAATAAAATATTAAATTTGTTATATTATAATATATATTAATATATCATTATATATATATTAACTCTAGATATATATGGGAGGGAAGAACAGAGACATAGAGTGATAGAGCTAAAGATATAAGGGGGGTTGACAAGGGAGAGATGGAGATAAACTAAAGAAGAGGGTAGAGAAGGAATGAATAGAGAGAGAGAGGGAGAGGAGTGAGAGAGGTAGAGAAGGGTGTGAGAGAGAGAGAGAGAGGGAGACACAAATATGGAGGGGGGAGAGAGAGAAGGAGAGGAAAAGGGAGATAGTGATAGGATTGGAGGGAAAAGGGGGGGAGAGAGAGAAAGAGAGAGAGAGAGGAAGGATAAGAAAGAGGACTTGAGAGGAAGGACGAGAGAGAGGACTTGAAAAAAAGGATGAGAGAGGGAGGGATAAAGAGCTGGAGTTCGAGGGGGGACAAAGGGACAGAACAATAAATACAGAGAGAGTGAGAAGTGGAGAGAGAGAGAGGGAGTGACAAGAGAGAGATGGAGAGAGATTTTGTATGTTTAATGGTGAGATAAAGAGAAAAAGAAGGAGATATGGAGATAAGGGGGGAGAGAAGGGGAGATAAGGAGAGACAAAGGGATATAGTAACATAGTTGGAGAGAGAGAGAGAGAGAGATGGGGGAAGAGAAAGGGAGAGGGAAGAAGGATGAGAGCGAGGAATTGAGAGAGAGGAGGAGAGTGATGGGGGAAGAGAGAGAATTGGAGGGCAACGAGCGAGAGAGAGAGAGAGAGAGAGAGAGAGAGAGAGAGAGAGAGAGATCTGGGAAGAGAGAGGGAGGTAGGAGAGAAAGGGAGAGAGAGGAAGGACAAGGTAGAGGAAGATAGACGGAGGGAGAGAGGAGGAGAGAGGGATGGATAGAGAGATGGAGTTAGAGGGGTAGAAAGGTAGGGAATAAGAAAGACAGAGAGTGAGAAGTGGAGAGAGAGAAGGAGTGACAAGGGAGAGATGGAGAGAGATTTTGTATGTTTGGGGAAGAGGTGGAGAGAGGAGGAGAGAGGGAGTGATAAACTAATAAAGTTGCAGGGTGAAGAGAGATAAAGAGAGAGGAGGGAGAGAAAGGGAGAGAGAGGAGGGAATAGAGAGGGAGGGAAAGAGAGATGGACTTGGAAGGGGGAAGAGAGGGATGTAAGAAGAAATACATAGAGAGAGAAAGGTGGAGAGAGAGAGAGAGAGGGAGTGACAAGGAATATGGAGAGAGAGGTAGAAAGAGGGAGACAGGACAGAAGGAGGAAAGAGATATAGAAGCGGGGGTGAGGGAGAGAAGGGGAAGATAGATATATAGATGGAAGGTGAAGTGAGGGAAGAAGAAAGAGAAGGAGAGAGGGAGGGAGTGACAAAGAGATTTATATAATATATAGAATGCGAGAGAATGTGTGTTTAAGGGGGTGATATAGAGAGACAAAGAAGGAGAGATGGAGAGAGATATAGATATAGATGGAGGGGGAGAGAGGGAAGAATATTTCTTGCACTAGATGCATTGATTTTAGTGTAAATATTTATTTCTAATGATATTCAATTGCTTTCACTAGATGAATTGATTTCAATGTATAAAATTTCTAATCCTATTTGATTTCTTACACTAAATGCATTGATTTCAGTGTAGATGGTGATTTCTAATGCTATTTGATTGCTTAGACTAGATGCATCAATTTCAATGTAGATATTGATTTCTAATTATATTTGATTACTTGCACTAGGTGCATTGATTTCAATGTAGATTATTTCTAATCCTATTTGATTTTTTGCACTAAATGCATTGATTTCAATGTAGATGGTGATTTCTAACCGTATTTGATTGCTTTCACTAAATGCATTGACTTCAGTGTAGATTGTCATTTCTAATCCTATTTGATTTCTTGCAATAAATATGTTGATTTCAGTGTAGATGTTGGTTTCTAATATTATTTGTTTGTTTTCATTAGATGCATTGATTTCAGTGTAGATGTTGTTTTCTAATCTTATTTGATTACTTGCATTATATGCATTGATTTCAGTGTAGATGTTGAATTATGATTCGATGTAATTGGATGTATGATGGTACATTAATTTTAAAGTGATTGGATTAACAATATGCATTGATTTCAGTGTAAGTGCAAAACATTATTGACAATGTACATTGATTTTTGTGTTATAGTAATTTAGTCTATTAATGTTGGAGAGCAAGAGAGACAAGGTATCATGTTTACTACAACAACTCGAGCAAAATATTTAAATGGTTTATTATTTCAATTGTCCTTTTCATATAATCGATATGAAAAGATGACAAAACTAACAAGGGTGATAATAAGAATAGTAGAAGAAAATAGTTTGATATTCATCACAATGAAGACTGTTTGTAACTGACCACATTCTTATTATTCACATTTTCTATCATTTAACGCTATTATTGTCACTTTTCATTCGAAAATTTTATTTCAGCATTTTTTATCATCAAAATTATTAAAAATATTTATCATCTCAACAAAATGAGCTAACTAATAAAATTTAAAATAAAACGGTGAGATTAATCTTAGACATATTTAGCATATTTAAAATGATTATTATATTATTGAGTATATTTACATATTATTGATAAAATTAATCGTATCTTCGATATATTTTCCATGGCCGCACATGACTAAAACTAGCCTAGATCCATCTTAACTCTAGATCTATCAAGCACCGAGAGGGATTGAATCTCTCGAGGTGCAAACGTTTCCTCAAGTTTGGCACTCAAAAAAGAGGTTTACACCTTGAGAGGTTGGATGCCTCTCAACGCTTGATAGATATGGAGTTAATATGGATCTAGGCTGGTATATCCATACAATTTCATAATATAGATGCATGCATGTTGTATTTTAATTACATGTACATGATTTAAGTCTGAAAAATAGTAGATTAGAAAGTGAAAAATAAGAGAAGATAGAATAATTTTATTGATAAAATTAATGAAATGACTAAAGAGACAATTAAAATTACTCGTAAAACTCTAATATAATATTATTGTTGAATATGAATAAAATAAATAGTCTATATAAGGAAGAAAATAAATTTGAAATAGGTTTGGGTTCCTTTGTGTGTGCACTCGCTTAACTAGTTAGCATTCCTAGAATAACAAGTCAAAAATAGAGTGAGAGACCCTAAATTAGAAAAATATACAATGACACAGTTTAAAAAAAATAAGTGGAATTAAAATATAGTTATAACTAACATAATAACCTTAATATGTAATAAATGTAAATGAAAACTCAAATAATGACACTGAATTTAGTAAATAAGGTAGGTTTTTGAGTGGATAAGGTTGGTTGGGTAGATTATAGAGAGGAAATTCATGTTTTACCTTAGGGAATAGGTATTTCATAGTAATCGATTGCAAATAGCCATGTCATATCCCAATAAATTCTTAGTCACCACCACATTTCAACTTATACATCACTTGATGCTAAAAATAAAATTACTTGAAACAGAAATTTCTAAAAATACGTAATGACCCCACATGGTAGAGAAGTTCTAGTAGTGAAAGAAAAGTGGTAATATGTGATGTTATTGATGTATAGAACATAAGATAATTATTGTGAGAGTTTTTGTTAATATGTGATCATCCCCCGAATGTGGGTGGCAGCAGAAGTACGAATGACAACTGCCCTGCAAATATTTTACAATTTGTTTACCTCTTTTCAAAGGGAACATGTTAGAACCTTGAAACATCTTATTACAACCATTATTAAGTTCAATGAAATCCCCCTTTTAATTTGATGCATATTCTTGAAAGGTCTCATTCAAAACATCATTATGCTTGAACATTAACAAAACAAAATGTTTACTTGCATTCACTATTCTCTTTATTTTTCCTACACGCGTAAGAGACAAATTCATCTTATTCTTATGTGCTCTAAGTATGTAATCAATTCCATTCTTGAACAAGTGGTACTTATTCTCTTGGTGATGAAATATTTCCCTCCTATCATAAAGATAAGGGCTTTCCACAACAATACCTGAAACCTCAAGAAGAACTACATCAAGTTCAACTTCGTCAAGAAAGTTTGAATTGATTGCAAACCTTGGGATGCATTTCCTTGTTACCTGCAAGTTTCCATTCTTGCATATCCAACATAAAGGATAAGGTCTTGGATGTGTAACAGTTTCTAGATTTAAGCTCTTAACTAAGTATTCAAAAATCAAATTGGCTTGAGAACCAGTATCAAATAGTGTGTCTATTTTGGTATGAGTTGAAAAAAATCTAATACGAAAGAGTTCAATTCTTGTATCATCATCTTGAGTTACATTATAACAAATTGAAGAACTTTTTCTTTCTATGTTCTTACCTTTCAAACCCATTGCTATAATCTTGGTTCCATCTCCTTAATCTAAACCAAAGTCATGTTCAATGATTGCAGTTGTTTTCTCCTTCTCTTTGGTTTTAAGTTTGTTGGACTTCAAATCTGGATGGAGTTACCAACAATGGTATTTATCATCGCCATTTTTCAAAAAATGTTTACATTTTAATTTCTCTTTCCCTAGTTTAATAGAATCATTTTTCTTTCCTTTTCCCTTAAAATCACCCTTTCCTTTTCCTTAATACTCAAGGGAAATATAACTTTTCTAACTGCAGTATGTTTCCATATTTCTTCTAGATGTGTGTCTTGAACACAAACCTCATCTAAGTTTGTGGGATTGAACATGAGAATAGTAATCCTAAGATATTTTTTCAAACCCCCAATATACTTTAACAAAGTGTCTTGAGAAGATAAATTGACACCCAAAACTAGTGATCTTCTCCTAAACTCTTGAGTATAATTTTGAACACTATGTCCCTTTAGTTGTCTAAAATTCTGCCTATCCATAACAACCTTTTGCATATAAACTAGAGGGTTAAATTTCCTTTTAATTGCAACAATAAAATCAGACCAATATTTTTAAATATTACCATGGTTTTTCATCTCTTCTTGTGTCTTAGCTTCTCACCATACTAGTGTCACACCCTATAGTCTCAAGGAAGCTAGTTGAATCTTTGTGTCATCATATTGAATGTTTTGAATCCTACAATAGACCTCCAATTGATGAACCGAATTTTCAAGCTTCTCTGCATTCACTTCACCATTATACATAGGAAGCTTAAACTTAATATCATGTTTTAACAAGGGTTGTTTACCAGTTCCTTTTGAGGTATGTTGATGAGTATGAGTAAGGGTTGTAGTAGTTGGAGAGGATGAAGATAAGGTGAATATGGTGGTGAGCATGATGGTGGAGTATATGGTGGCTTATCACCATTTCCATTACCTCCTCCTCCTAGAGAACCCTCTCCTCTTGGAGGCCTAGAGCTTTCACCCTGCAACCTTGTATTCCTCTCTTCATAGAGGACCTTCAACATCTACGTTATGTCAAAGAAATACTTCCTAAAATAATTCTCATCCTCTGTCATGTTATCATTTCCTCCTTCATGAGACATGATTATTGAAGCCTCATATACAACAAGAGGTGAATCTTGTGGTGGATATTGTCGCAACTATGCCCTCCTTCTCCTTGCTCCAAATTGAGAACCTGCACCCACAATCTTGCCTTCTCCTCTCTTGAGCTTCAACATTGTAATCATTTAAACACTTCAAAAAAATTAAATCCTCCTTGCACAACTAAACCTAGTGCTCTGATAGCAAGTTGATCTGAATGGGAAAATTATTGTTTCTTGTGCTAAATTTCAATTCATAATATAAAGAAAGTGCTTGAGGATTGTGAAGTAAATTTCAAGTTAGCCATGAGTTTTTATGTGTTTTTGTGTGAATTTATTGAGAAAATTAACATAAAAAAAAACATCTAATAGAGGTGAACATCACCATAAATAGTAACATACCAACACATGAGGAAGGAGTTCACCTCGCCTGGGCTACGCCTCCTTGGTCCAGCCTCCAAGGCTTGGTCATCTTCTATTATGCTAAAAAATGTGATTATATGTGTTTAAAATACTCAAACAGATCTAAAATATGTTCCATCAGCTCTAGAATGCCCAAAATTTCATGTGTAGCCTCTTTCCACCTTCAATTTGGTCAAAATTGGAATAATTTATGGCTTGCCTAAGTTTTGGCACTAATCACTCCACAATTTCCACCAAATATGGCACCACCCTACAATTTCACCCCAAAATTTTCTAATGGAGCACCAGATTGCCCAAATTCTGGGCGAATTTGTCAAAGCTATTAAATTCCTAATGATTCCTTAAACCCGACTTATTAACCATAAGTCGTTGGATTAATTAAAATATTTTTAAAGAATACAAACCACCACACGGTTAGCTAACCACCGATGGTTAGTGAAAATGAGGTCACATTGGGCAGTTAACCCTAGCGGTTAGGACGAGTGGCTTAAACGCATCATCTAGTGGTGGTCTTCCCTGGCAACTAGAAGACTGGTGATTACTATTGGCGGCTAGCCAACCGACGGTCTAGGCAGTTGCAGTGGAGGTCTCCACGACATGTCACATGGGGTCGACGTTTTATATGTCGTCATTAGTGTCATCGGGGGGGGAAGGCTAGCCTCCCACCCATGTTCCCACCCCCAGTGTGGTCACCAGGGCTGTGGCTAGACCCTGACCCCCACTTCCAACTCCAAAACCATTGCAAAACAAAAATACGTTGAAACCATAATAGTTATGAAACATGGCACAAGACATAGTGGTAATTTCTTGGGCTTGTGGATATGAGGTTGCGCGTTTGATTCACAATGGATCTACTCAAACTTAACACGAAATTTTGGTCACCGTTTGGCTGCCACGTGGTGGCCCTTAGCTAGGCCACGTGGTAGCCTGTGATTGGCCACCATGAATCCCAATCAAAACACACCATTTCAAACCAATAACATAGTGCCACTTCGCACGACCTCATTTGATGAAGAAAAACCCTTTGATTGGTAAAAATTCCACATGGGTATGCCCAGTCAGCTATACGGACTACTAACTTGGGTGTCCTGCATTTTTTTTAAAATTTTCTTGTTTTCCAAAGCGGACAAAAAGCGTTTCTGGGAGCATACGGTGTCGGTTTTCTGCGAAACAAGTTGCATCAGATTCAGAATGATGAGGTATACATGGTGATTTAGGTTCTACACCATTCCAATAAATTTCATTTTTTAGTATAATTTTGAGCACGTAATCACTGAGTTCTTAAAGTAACACACAAGTCCATGTGTACCAACTGCAAAGGCTTGGTTTATGATTTATCCTTGGATTTGAATGGAACATGTACTTTTTTTCCAATGTGATAAGATATATAGATTGTGTTCTTTGGCTTGGAAAATTTTTGTAGATCTTTGATAGAATTCTTATGTCCCAATTTCATAATATGATCAAAATTCATATGTCAGACTCTTCTATGCCACAACTGTCTCTCATTAATATTTGACAAAAAAAACTTATTTTTCTTCTCTTTTACAAAAAACACATTTTTCTTTCATCTAATAGCTTCAAAAACTATCTTTCTTGTTCCTACAAAATTAATTTGACTATTTTTATATTAAAACAACACAACATACCATTTGTCACACATTTGAGACACAATGAGTGAATTATGCTTTAGAAAATCAACAAACAAGGCATCCTTAGCTTTACCTCTCTCATTATATAATCTGAAAACTACTTTACCCACTATATTTCTAGGTGAATTTATTCCAAAGGTTCCATTACCTTTGTCCAAAAATTTCATGGAAAAGAATTTTCTTTAACCTCCATACATATGCCAGGAACAACCATTGTGAACATACCAATGAATTCCTCCATTTTGAGCATATAAAACAACATTACAATTTTCTACAATTCCTTTTCCCTTCCATACTATGAGTTCCTAATGTTTCTGCTTTATAATTGGATCAAACCTTTTTTTCAAAGTCTTCATTTAACTCCTCTATGAAAAAAATTCTGATGGACATAACATTAAATCAAATTGTTCAAAGGAGAGAATGAATTATTTTATGTGGGTTTTCACGTCCCTTGCATGACATTCTGACTTGCAGATCGATAAAATTCTCCTTGTGACCTGAACATATAAATAATATATTCACCTTGTAATTTGATGCCTTATGCCCATAATTTGTACAAGTAAAATATTATCCTAGAAACATGTCTTCATACCTCGGAGAAAAGAGTCAATTCTAAATATTGGTTGAGCTACTTTCTTTGAAACTTGATTAGCCTCTCCTTCATTTTTGACTTTTTCTTAGTCAAATTTCCCCTCTTTTATTGCAACCCCTATTTATTATTTGGCTGAATATTTGAATTTGTTCTTCCTTTTTCTCTTTTTTATTGTGTTTAATGCTCTCTATCTACTAGATTATCTCCAGTTTTCACTGCTTGACCAAAATTATTTGTCCTCTTTCCCTTCAATTCAACTGTTGATCTTGAATCTTTCTTAAATTCAAGGCTATTTATATCATTGGCAACTCTTAGAGCTTCAAGAGTCTCATTTAAGCTTGTAGACCCTTTTCCAGATTTCTCATTTAATTTTAACTTCGTTTTAGCATTTTGAATCTCTTCCGTAAGAAGGGAAGTTTCCTTTTCAAGCCTTTCACATGCTTAATTTTCCCACTCATCTTCTAATTTAGACATTCTTAAATATTCTTACCTTCTAAAATTTGTAGGAGTTAAGGTTCAATAGCTTCAACTTTGTCCTTGACCAATGATTCATTATGTGTTTTATTTTTCTTCCCGAGCCTCTAATTTATTCAAAAACACTGACCAGTTATCCTTACAAGTCAATTTAAACCTCTTCTCCATTATATTTAAAAACTTATACTTCTATATTATCTATGGCCATGAGAATAAATTCCTTTCAGCTTCCATGATATCTATCCTCATCTGATGATTTTCTACATTCACTTTCAGAGGTACCAGAATCTTGGATGTATAGGATCTTCTTCTTAGCCATATTTCTATCGTTATTCACTTTTCTAAACTTCTTTCTAGGGTCATATTCATTATTATTATTTTCTAGAAACTTGGAAGCAGAGTGACCTACCTTACCATAGTTAAATCACTTCAAAGGCATCTTACTTTTGTACTTGCTCGAGCCTATCTTGGCCTTTCTCATGAACTTATTGTCTTATTCATCTGATGCATAGCATGAATAATTATGTTCTTCCTTGGGATTCTTATCTCCTTTGAAGATTGACTCATTTTTTGTTAGCTTTCCATTTGAAATTATCATCTCATAGGTAGTAAGAGTGCCAAGAAGGTGATCCAAAGTGAGAATATTAAGCTCTTTCATCTTCTCAATGACTAAAAATTTAGGACTAAATCTCTCAGGGATAAATCTTAACACATTTTGTACTACTATTGGTTCTTTTAACTCTTCATAAAGATCTATTATATTGTTCACAACCTCATCAACTCTAATAAAGTATTTAGAAATATCTTCATCGTCATGCGTCCTCAATGATTCAAATTGCATTCTAAAACCTCGAATTTTGGCTTGATTTACCTTGATTTCACCTTCATAGCAGTTGCTCATATCATCTTAAACATATTTTACAGTAGTGAAATCCATGACCTTGAGTAGTTTTGATTTAGGGGGGCAAGCAAGTAGGGAATTCATATGTTTATCGTTGCATGTAAATTACATCTTCTGATCTCTAGTATTCCATGCTTGAGGATTTTGATATTCTTCTTACATTGCATCCCATACATCAAGACCAATTGACTGAACATAGGTTTTGATCCTTACCTTTGAGAACACAATGTTTGTTCCATTGAACATCAGTTCCCTATTGGTGTATCCTCCATCTCAATTTTCCATGGTCTCTAATATTTATTCTAGCTGTTAAATTGATCAAAAGTAACGTGGTAGCTCTAATACCAATTGTTAGAAAGCAAGGCAACACTTAAAGGAGGGTGAATCAATATTATGGAAATTTAAAAAATTTCTTTCACTTATTAAATAATTTGAGGACACTATAAACACTTTAGAAAATAATCATATAGGAATCACAAGAATCACATATTTGACACATATATTATTCAAAATTTTCTTCAATTACTTTCACAAAGGAAATATTCTACTTTCTATTGCAAAAAAAATTGGTTACAATGAGAAGGAAGCTATTACTTCCTAGTTTATGGGCTACTATTGAAAGGAGAAATTACACCTAGTTTAGTAGCTACCATTGAAAGGAGATACAACCCTGTTTATCAAATGCTACTAAAAGGAACTCCTACCCTCAATTACTTACTAGCAACTATTGGAAGGAGCTACAACCCCTAATGTGTAAGATGCAACTTGCTTGACCTTCTTGATTCATCTTTCATTCCATTTTCAAAATAAAATCATGAAGGCCTCTTCCTTTCATAAAACAAATAAATTACTCCTAAATAACTCACCCCAAACACCATAGAATCACCATTATTAATCTATTATCATTGATTAAAATACCATCCACACTAGCAAAGTCAATAGAATTCACCTTTGAAAATTTTACCATATCGTCCCTTCTTGCAAATCCACTTATGCTTATATAGAAATTGAGATGATATTTTTAGTTTTTGAACTTTGAGTTAAGTTTAGCTCCTTTTCATGCATGAATTATTATCTTTGTTCAACTACCACTTCTGCCAAGTATTTTAAATGTGGTCTTTAAGTATTATAACTCTTCTCCCATGAATTTGTAGGAAAACCTTAGTTAAACTGTCCAAATTTTCAATTTTGGAATATTTACGGGTTTTAGCAAACTTTTCTAAATTTTTCCTCCCTCCAAATTTGAAAAAATGTCCAATCATACTACCATCTCTTTCCATACCACTACTTAAACTTATTCAACTACTCTTGTCATTTGTTGAATACTACTCAGACCCTTTTTTTAGCACATGTTTAGCATGACCTAGAGCTATGACCAAGCTAGGCCAGGAGCTAAATGAGGCTGGAGATTTACATGCAAACTAAACCAACCAACCTAGATTTTGATGTCATACTTGTGCCATCTGTGCTACATGGACTCATATGAGTGGTCCATGTGTCACTTGGAATTGGCCCACTTGACACCCAAAATGTCTAAATCAACATTCCATGTGTCATTGATACATACTGTCATGTCACATATGCTTACATCATGTGGAATTCATCCCAATCCGTTGATTTATTGATGTCATGTTTCATTCTTTGGCTGGTCCATGTTGTCAACTTGCATTGCTGAAAATTGGTCTCGTTCCTTTCTTTTTTAATGATTTTCTTTATAAAATTAGAATACTCAAAATAGGTCAGGGGTTGGAGAATATATAAAATTTCAATTTTTTTCACCTACTCTTTCTCCTAATGGCCCAACCTTCAATTATGCTTGATGGCATGACTTGGAACATTATATATTTTGACTCTTTTAACCTATTTGAGTTGTGAAATTCGACCTACAATAATGTTTGACCCAAGAATCTATTTTCATAATTCAACATACCATTAGAAAGCCCTTCCACAACTATATCCATATGATTTGTTTCCAATAATACTCGGGTTGATATTATGAACTATAAATGGATCCAAAGTTTCCATTCTTTGACCATCATTGTCTTTTCTGTAGTGAGTCAATCTTATTCCTTGACCATTCTTCTTGCAACCACTTCTATCTCTGCCATCATCTTATTTTCCTTTGTCGTCAATGAAAACATATTTCTAATAGTATAGTGGATAGGAGGGAAAGAAAAGAGAAGTTAATTTTAGGTTGGATTGTAGGACATTAATTATTGGGGGGACTCAATGAAGAGGAAGAGTTTAGCTCTAGTATTATTTTATAGGGAAATTTTTTCTCAACTCGGTGCTATAAATAATTTGTTATTTTTTTATGGTAAGTTATTTTTTATGTAACATAAATGATATTATAATGTGTGGAAGTTTTTTAATGTTTATGCAAGAAAAGGGAAAATAATACAAAATCATATCTCTTTTAATGTTATACACATAATTGTAGAGAACATGTTATTAAATGAAAATAAAATATGTTTTCCTATTTATTTTAATGGTTTCACTTTACAATTCTATGAAAAGCATCTATTTTCATAATGTAGTAATAGAAATTTTAATTAGAATTTCTAGATACATGAAAACATGAAAATTTAAAGAAAAAAATTATGAATTCAAAATCAAAAAATTTAAGGTAAGCTGGTAGTGTCCCTCCATTTTATGAAACTTTAGTGAAAACACAACTGTAATAACCAACTTCAATAAATACAATGGTGAAACCGAACTGGATTAATAGTCGGGAAGAATGGAATTTGGAGCCATGCTCCTATTTCAAACAATTCTATTTATAAATAGATAAGAGCATTTATAGATATTTTCTGTATTTCAAAATAATAAATGAAGTTACAAGTTATATTTATTAAGGTATTAAACCATTTAGGAAGTAAATATAAAAACTCAGTAAACAATGTCACTATAAGGAATTACAGATTAATCAAAAGGAAAAGTATGATCCATTTTATAAATAAAAAGGAGAAAAACATTTATGGACTAAAGGTTGAAAACCTTAGGAAATATAATAAACCTTTATAAATGATCTAATAAGGAATATGCATGATAAATTATACTACAGATTCTAGCCATGATCATTTTAAATAAGCACAATGAAGGAACATTTCCCTTTGAATCTTAAATTTCCTTTAATGATAACGTACTACATAGTATCCCTCGTAGCTAAATTAACATTAGAGAAACTTTGAGGTAAAAAATAAGCCTCAAAACAAAAATGTACAACGAAAATCAACTTTATAAGAACCAATAGGATTCAAGATGATGATGTCAGTCATTGTGGATGATTCACCATTTTTGGAGTCAAAAATAAAAATAAAAATAGATCGCTACTTTTCAACTTGTGTTCTCAACTTATCTTCCTACAGTTTTACTCAAATTTCGAGTGGGAGAACTCATTGGATGTAAAATTCAATTCCCGATGAAGCCTTCCATACAAAAAATATAATGACATGAAAAACGTGATTTCAATAATGTATTTTCATATATTTCTCATTTTTCATCTACGAGGGTCCATCAAAAGTATGAAACATGGGTTCCCATCATATGAGGAATTAAATTTCACATCCAATGAGTGCTCCCACTCATAATTTGAGCAAAATCATAGGGGCATAAGTTGAAACTACAAGTTGAATAAGTAGCTTTTTCTTTCTTCCCTATAAAATTTGATAATTTAATATAATATTATTGTATTTTCCACTATTATTTTATAATATTCCTTATTATATTTTATAATATTCCTTATTAGGCCCATTTTAGACCTCAAAATTTCTTCAATGAAGAAAAACCCAGTTAAAAAAATTGAAGAGTGAACAATGGTGTCTTTGTCCTTGACAAAATAGTAAACCACATACATAAGAGGCGACCAAGAGTTATGCAACACCCAACCTAGATAAGATTAGCCAAAAACCCATTAAGTAATGGAAAGGTTCCATACCAAGTATAAAGCAAAAAATTTTAAAATACACCAAAGTTTCATTGTACATATGAATTATCAATAATATCAAAACATATGTCTGGTATACTAACAAAAAATAATATCAATGAAGGAAACAAGAGATAATAGGTTCTAAATATACCTAAGGTGAACCCTAAGTTAAAGAAACTCTATTATTTACCCATTGTAGACAAATGTTTTTATTAAAAATATGCAAAGGACTTAAAAAAATATTTAAAAATTTAGGAAGGGTTAAAACCCTATAAATGAATATAAATTTATATATAAGAAAGAAAATAGACATAGCACAATATTTGAAAACACACCCATAACCAAAAAGTTTCACGCTAAGTTTTACCATGGTCAAATAAGCCATGGTACGCAAAGGGTTTTTTTTTTGAAACCCTAACCTGAAATAAAAACCAAGAAATAGACATGTAATGTTGCATGAATACAAATGGTTTTCTCTTTGAAAGTAACAAATATATATTTTCCCATGTTGAAGAATAAACTATTGCCGAGTGAAAGCCAAATGTGGAAGTAGACTCTTTCCTAGGGAAGGTTGGAGGTGTCTGCACATTTCCACATTATTCCTGTATAGATAAGAGTGAGGGTTAGTTTAAAACACTAGTTTTCACAAAAAGTCAAAATACGTTATATAAAAGAGAAAGAAACAAATAAGGAACAAGAGAATAGTTGCATTGAAAGAGAAATGAAGATAATCCCACGCAAAAAGGATTAATTAAAATTCAATTTGGATAAGGTAGTGTTGTAGTTGTGAAAAACACCCTCCAAAAATTTTCCTACACTTGAATTTTGGAGCCTACTAAGGAACTTGTGATTCGTCGTTCCATAGGCACTTCTTGGTCAGTTGATGCATTGTTAAGTCTTTGAGCTTCATCTTGGATTGTAAAAGTCGAAGTCACCTACTCGTACATGCTCAATATACAATAAGTTCATGATCAAATTATTTTATGCAAGCTTGTACATTCATACAAAAATCCATAAATATTTTGCATGTGTGATGATCAATGCATGTCGATAGTCAGTGCACACTTTCATTGACAGACTCTCACTTTTGGTTGTGATTATGCATCGTTTTGGTGAGTTTTCGAAATTGTTTATTTTGTGTGTCTTCAATTTCATGTGTGTCACTTTCATGTTTTCTACTATCACCTTCACTATATTTCATCCTGATTAGTGTCATTTTCATGTTATCTTAGCTTTGGAATGTTTTTTTTTCATTGTCATTTTCATATTGCAAGTGTCGTTTACAATTTTCTCTTTATATAGCAACTGTTGTATTTTGGCATGCAAAGTGTTGCTTATAATGTAAGGTGGAGTTTTGGCTTATTTCAAAGGGTAAACTTGGTGTTTATGAGGAGTCCCTATTGTCATGTAGATAGGTTTTACACTCATTCCCAAAGTTTTATGCATTATCACACAAGTGTCATCACTGTCGTCACAAAGTGTACCATTAGTGTTGCACTAGGGGAATCCATTACAATGTTGTCTCATTAAGGGAAGTATATTTTTCATGTATTATGAGTGATAAAGTTGTCTTCAAATTTTCTAAGTGTGTGATCACACTCAATTTATGCCCTTGTTTACTTTGATCTCATTTACTATACACTTATTCTATTCCAGAAAATCCACTCCCATGAGACTTGACCTCACTCAGCCCTTCTGAACAATGCATTGCATAGTATCAACCCTCAAGCCCTGAACTCTCTTAGAACTGTGCACTGTGAAGTCACAATGCCCAACCTTAACCCTTGAGATCTAGAACTATGTAATTTCTACTTCCCAGTTATCCTTAATTTCACACTGCATAGTGTCAAGCCTCAAGCTTCCAGCCTCATCCCTTGAGTTGCACAACTATGCAATCCCTGAGACTGTTCCCCCTCTAGAACCAAGCATTAGGAAACTTCAAGCCTCAAGTCTTAAAATTGAGCCCTTGAACCCCCTAGCTATGCAATCTCCTAGCTTGTTCTCATGTTTGAATTATCCATTGAGAAACATCAACCCTCAAGCTTGACCTCTTGAGTCCCACAATTACGCAATGAATTATACCAGGCCCTGAGAATTGTTCACTACGTAGTCTCAAGCCTCAAGCCTCCAAATTTATCCCTTCAGTCCCTCAACTATGAAATCCCTCTGCCAAGGCCTCCAAAACTGAGCATTTCACAGTCTCATGGCTTAAGCCTCCATCTTGAGTCCTTGAGTCACGCAATTGTGCAATCCTTTGAATGTATCCATCCTAAACTACATCTTACATAGTCTCAATCCTCACTCCTGTACCTTGTCCTCTAGAACTGTGCAATATTTGAGTTAGTCACTGAATTAGTCACTAGTTCCAACCTTAAAAAGTGATTTCCTGAAGCATATTAGGCTACATATTCATTGGACAAATGTTGTATTTTCATGAGTGGATTTTAGTTGCAGGTATTCTATTATGTCATGATAGGATGATGATGAGGGATATGGTGAAGGATACCATGCTAGAAGACACCTAAGGAGCTTAGGAAATAATACGATCATTAGACAAGAAGACAAACGAATATTGGAAAACACCAGAAGACCAAATAACATGACCACATGAAGATTCCATCTGATTCACAACCCTTTGGAGGGTTGATATGAAGAACACAACACATCTCTCTTCACGATTAAGTATTGGATAAATTTCTTATTAAAGATAGAAAGGAAGAAGTAGGAAGGACATATTGAAACTACCACATCATCATGCGGTACATGTCATCAGTATAACTTTATGTCTTGTCATGATTCATTGTTTTCCACAACATTTGTGGATTATGTAAATTCAATATTGAATAAATGTAATATAAAGTGGATTTCCAAGAGTCATCCATGTAATATGAAAATTCATGTAGGAAGTTGAAAGGTCATTGAGAAGTCAAACAGTCATGAGGGTAGTCCAAGATTCACGAAGGATGTGAATAATCACCCCATTTGTTATATATACACCCTCATTACTCATATAAATTACTTTCACCCCGGCTCCTCCTACCACGCATTGGAGAGTAAGATAGTTTTTTTGGAGTGAGTTACTGCTCTAATGCTCCACAATTGGGGCTACTGGTGTTCACTGTCTTGATGTATATTTGAACTTTTACTTAATTCAGAAGTTCATTTAGCCAACACATTTTCATGAATATGTCCTAAATATTGTAAGACCATTCTTGGAATGTTTTTTATGTATGTTGTTTTTTCACAAGGGATACTCACTTGTTGATCCAAAAATACCTATATATTACTCCTTTGTGCTGAAATTTGTAGCCAAGAAAATGTAGAAGGATGCATGGAAGTGAGGTTCACACTCTGGATGGGGCTCCTACTCCAAATGGTGTGGGGTCTAACTGGGACTTCACATTAGGGAGACCCCCTTGGTTGATGGATATACAACACCATCAACAAAATGGTGCTAGAAGGTGGGCCAGATGACAAGTTGTGCTCGTTGAATCTATTTTGAATCTCTTATCTTAAATGGATCATCCTCAAATCATAGTCTAGGGGTGCTTTTGTAACCTATCCCCTAGTAAACGTTTAATCCCTAGTGAGCATGTTTATCACTTGTCTCAATTACATTTTGATGTTGAGGATGGAACGTCCATAACCGAGCAAATCTCTAGTTTTCTTAAATTTTGTGAATATTACGAAATTGATGATGAATATTTTGCATGGGTCGTGTTCTTCCTCACCCTTGAAGGTCATTCTAATTAGTGGTATCATACCATACCATATTTTTCCATCCATTATTTTCATCATTTCCTCAAGGATCTTCATCAAGCCTTTGATAGGTATGATTACCAAGATTTTTATAAAAGTATTAACCAACTAAGAATGAAGCCTACTAAATCAATTGAGGTTTTTTCTAATCATTTTTGTCACCTATGATATTAATTTTATGAAGAATACATGGATAGGGATTTATTCAAACAAACGTTCAAGTGTTTGTTTCACATCTCTTTACACAATGAATCTAAACCTCATGATTTTTCTCCTTCCCCAACTCTTGTAACCCATGAGACACCCCTAATTTTATAGGAGGAGCCTACTATTCCATTTTTTCCTCAACCTTCTCCTTTTTTAGTTCCCATGCAGGCGCCTCCTTCAGATTATCATAAATTTAGGAATTTTGAAAATCAAGTTCCTAATCCATCTTCTCATCCTCCCTTTTCTTTTCATGATTCATATCCCAAAGAGGAAACCCCAGAATGGTTCACGAAGCCTAGGGTGAAGACTAATCCTTTCATTCATTGAGATGACATTAATGTTGTTAACCGTAACCTTCAATCTTGTTCCATTGAAACTTTTACCTCTTCAAGGGACATATATCATCCTTTATCATCTACATCCCATGACTCTTTGTACCATGAACTTCTTGATCAATCACTTCTACCAACTAGCTCTTCACACCCTCTTCATTTTCTAGTTGTTGGTTAAAATTATGATTAAGTACAAGGTAGTCATATTTCATAGGTAGAGGAGAATGAAAGAGAGGATAATATTGACCTCTCTCCCCTCTTACAAAGTTCCCCATGTTAAGATGATGCTCTTCCATTATTGCACGATTCTCAATATTCTGATCTTGGTGGTGAATCAAAAGAAATCAATTTGTTTAGATATGTAGTCTTGAACAACAATAATTCTGATGATGGTGACTTTATTGTTGTAAGTGATGATGATATCCCAAGTGCACCAACTAATCATTTGATTACTTGGGAATGTTTTGATTTGAAATATTTATATTTAGAAATTAGTTTGGTTGAAGAATATGCTCTTATGGAAGCTTCCTCTTCATCTCACTATCCCTTTTGTTCTATCGTTTGTGATGAATCAACTTGTGATGAAGATACTCCATGTGCTTCAAGTTCTTCATATCATGAGATAAATTCTCAAGTGACACAAGGTAGTGACGTTTTCCATGATGAAAAAGAAAACAATCAAATCATTGAGTATCCTTTCCGTTCCATATCATCTCTTGTTTTGCGTAAAGACAACTCTCCAAATCGGATTTCTCATACATATCTAGATTCACGATAAAAATAATCTTTCAACTTGAGTAATATGGTTGTTAAAGTTGTAAAATCCAATAAAATCAGTAATAGAGATGTCTACTATCCGATTAGTAGTGACCTCATTGAAATCAATGAAGGAAACTATCCTCACACCATGCATGATCTCATTCAATCTTCAGAATTTAATTTTATAATCCTTGACTGTTTTATGACTTGTCAGTAATTCAAGGCACTTCAACTTCCGTTGATGATTATATTAGGATCTCACGACTCTAGTAAGATCCCCAAACTGACTCAGGTCTATTTTTCCTCTAAAAATGCTTTTTTCTTCATGGTTTCACTCGATATAATTTCTTTTTGAAATATGTTTAGCATTGCGGATATAATCATTCAAACTTTCATGATTTTATCTCTAATCGGATTCAAGATTCTATTTCCATTTATTCATCACCATGAAAATCTCTTCCTATTAACTCAAGTTTGGAGTGTGCATATCTCACAAAAGCATGGAACTTCAAAGTTGATTATTTCAAAGACTATCTTTGTCTAAAGCAATCATGTCTAGAAAAGGAATTTCAGAATCATAAGCTCCTAGTTTTTCTTGTGAATGTTATATTGTTAATATTTTTCTTCATTGTACCTTAAACCCTCTTAATCTCTAGTGAATTCATGGGTTATTTGAAAAAAAAAAATATTCTTCATTGATTTTACTCTAACTAGTTTCATGTGTTTTCTATACTAGCATCCCTTTTCACTTCTTTCGATGATTGAGATGCTAGTGCCGTCTGTAACCAATTAAGAGAAAAAAATTGTTACACTCATCATGCGAGGAAGATGTTTATATTATGTAGAGCATTCATGAAACTATTCAAATCGATTTGTCCTTGTTACTGACAAACTGGGAATTTGATGCTTTAATTAACCTATCTGATTATGATTCTGCCTCTCACGACTATCATTCAACATACCATTTTCCTATTAGCACATCCAATGATATTTTTTTTACATCCTTTGATATGTATGTTTTAACATATCACTATCTAGGTACTTCTCAAGGAGGTGAGGCACTTCCTCACTCATTGATGGTTATGTCAGGTCGTCGATGTCTTCATATACTAGCTGAATATCATCGGATCTATTTTCCCTCACAATATTCTCATCCTAACCCTCTACTTCTAATTGAAAATTCATCTTTTCAATTAATTTGGGGTTTTCAAGTGGATTGTTTCAAATTTCACAATTCAATCTATGATTCCCTAGAAGCATGTTACTTACCAAGCTCATTTGCTAATAACAAGTTTTGATCTTTTCTCATGCTTGCTGAGAAGGATGGTACAGATGAAGGTGCATTTATAAGAATTTTTTGAGGTTTGTTTGTTTGTAATCTTCATTGAAAAGTTAATATCACAAGTTGGCTAGAAGTAGTTGCTATGACATATATTTCTCCTGAGAGGCTATACCTTCAAACTTTTATGAAATTTATTCGAGTTCTTATATTTTCTGTTGCAAATTTATTTATATCAGATTTCATCAATATTTCATTTTTGTATGCAAGTCAGGAGTAGTTATGGTGGCTACATTGGAGACTTCATTATACACAATCCTCACCTTATAGCTAGTTAGGCTAGCAGTAGGTCTAGTCGCATATTAGTTTCCTTTGAACATGCATTCTACACTTTCTTTCATGTGTTCTCTAGTTTTTTTTTTCACATTCTATTGATTGTTTTAGCCTCCATTTCTTTTAACCATTTAATCTTCTTGTTATGTCTTTTTTTTTTCATGTTTTGTTCAATAAGGCTTCACATGACACTGCAATATTTGGCTAACCATCAATATTTTTTGTCCATATTTATTATCATTTGGTCAATGGTGTTATGACAGAAAATATGATCCTTGTGTAAGGAAATATTTGTGTCAAAACATGATATCTGTGTCTATTCTAGAAACCTCATCCCTACGATCGATTCTTAATGTTTCAATATTTTCCACACTTATCCAATTGAGTAGACAAAGACAAGGGGAAAATATAAAATCTAAAATCAATATTGGAGGTTTTATATATGATTATTTGAAGGAACAACCTCTTATGATCTCAATAATTTGGGATCTCCCTCTTCTACTCTTAAAATGAATAAGTTCATATTCTCAACCCCACATGTAAAATACATAAATAAAGGGAGAAAGAAGAAAACGGATTCTTGCATGGGGACATAAAGCAAGAAACTTCGTGGTGGTACTGTGCAGGTTCGCTGGCAGCGGAGATATGTTTGTGTTCCTGTAGTGACTCCACCAAGGTACTTTCCACGCCTTCTTGTAGTAGAGAAACACTAGATATGAAAAAATATATTATGAAAATATAAAGCTCACAAACTATACTAACCTTTCCTGATTTAAAACATTGTGATATTGTTTGTCTTATGTTTTTGGTTCAACCAAGAAAGGACAGAGGAGACTATGTTTATTTGCAAGGTAAGTGGGGAAGTGAGGGAAATCTAAACAATGATCAATACTTCCTGAAGAACTATACCATGCATAAAGAGTTTCTAGAGGCAGATAAGATGAATTTCTACTAGTGTGTCACCAAGTGTTGTCGCTACGACAAATTCCCTCCATAATTTTTCCTACACTTTAATTTTGGAGCCTATTGAGGGTCTTCCAATCAGTTGTTACATAGTCACTCCTTGGTTGGTTGATGCCTTCTTAAGTCTTTGAGCTCCCTCATAGATATAAGAGTATAAGACACTTTCTCGCACATGCTCAATCTGCAACAAGTTCATGATCCCATTATTTTATGCAAGCTTCTATAGGAATAACATTGTCCATCAAGATTGTTCCTGTGTAATGATCAACCCATGTCGATAGTCAGCTCATGATTTCATTGACAGTCTCTCACTTTTGGTTGTGATTGTGATTTTGCTACGGTGAGTTTTTTGAACACTCGCTTTTGCATGCCTTCACTTTCACAAGTGTCTATTTCATGTTTTCGACTGTCACCTTTGCTTTCTTTCATCATAATTATTTTATTTTTCATGTTATATTGGCTTTGGAATATGTTTTTTTGACCTTCGTTCACATATTGCAAGTGTTTCTCGAACTTTTCTCTTTATATATAAAATGTTGTATTTTGGCATGGGAAGTGTCACTTATCATGTAAAGTGGAGTTTTGACTTGTTTGGAAGGGTAGCTTTGGTTTGGATGAGTCTGTCCAGTCATGTAGATATGTTTTATAGTCATTCCCAAAATTTTATGCACGATCACACTAGTTTCCTCACTATCGGTGCAAAGTGTACCTTTAGTGTCGGACATGGGTGTTGAGATTCAACAAGATGATGAGTTAGTGAAAAGAGTTGCCTTCAATAAGTGGGCCTGCAAGCTATTTTTGGTGCAAGTATATTTTTAGACTATGTCTATTTTTATACATAATGATTATATTTCAAAAGTTCCAGGATGATATTTGTGGATGGTTCGTCAAGTTGGAAAAATAGATGAAATTCTATTTTTAGAATATTGGGCGAAGTCTATTTATAGATCGTCAATCTAAAAATAGATGCATGTTGATTATTATTAGCTCTTAATAATAATCAGACTCTAAACAACAACTTATTCTCTTGGAGCACTTCAGTTCAATGCATAGATGTGGCAGATTAGCTGACAAAAGGAATTACGCTATTCCAAAGGGTTTACTGGAGCTAATGCATGGAGGACTCAGTTAGAACTCAAGTGGCACAGTTATGACACAGTTTAGAAGAAGTAGTTATGGAGTTGTATTTAATTTAACTCAGTTAGACTTAGTTGAGCTAGTTGTATCTAGTATAACTAATTGATACACTAGTGAGAGTGGAGTGAATTAATTAGTTAATTAATTCACAAATAATAACTCATTAATCAACTGAACAATACAACAGTTAACTACAATGCATGGCAGTTTTAGTGGAGACTAGTGGAGAGATAGGTGAAAGGGCAAGATAGATTATCTATTGTGACTATAGTGATGCATTGATTGCATCACACACTCAGTGGAGATGCCAATGAAGATTGCGCAGTCAAGGATGGAGTAATTCAAATTCATTCAGAGCTATTCTTCAGCAGCGATTGCGCAGTGGAGGCAGGCTAGCAGGTGGCATAGATTGGTGCATGGATTTGCAAGATTGGGCCTGATTAGTGTATGACGATTGTACTATACTGAGGGCTTGTGATAAGCTTTGTATTTTTGTATCATATTGTCATATGATCTCCATGTTACATAATATATAGTTGGGGTTTTCAGCTTCAGGCTTTCCCGGTTAAAAACTGTGTTATGTGTGATTGAACATTTTTGTTTATGCTTCACATGTGTGTGTAATTAATTTTTTCGCAAAATATTAACAAGTGGAATAGATTCAGTATCTTGCATAAAGTTAAATAGTGTGAGATCAGGTGGATCTTGGACATATGCATGCTTAGTGCATATAATTTCTACAATGGGGAAAGTTTTTGCAATTTCGTCACATTGAGGGAAGTATGTTGTTCATGTATTATAAGTGATCAATATTTTGTCTTTGACTATTATAAGTGTGTGATCACACTCAAGTTTTTTCCTTGTTTAATTTGATCTCACTAATTCCACACTTAACCTCATCCAAAAAATCCACTCCCAGAAACTTTAGCTCACTCAGCTGTCCCGAACTACACATTGTACAGTATTAGCCCTCAAGCCTTGAAATTCCCTCTTGGAACTGTGCACTGCATTGTCACAGTGCCTAATGTTCACCCTTGAGTTACATAACTATGAAATTGCGGCCTCCCAGTCAGCCTTAACTATTGTTTAGTGTCAAGCCTCAAGCTTCTATCCATATAGCTTGAGTTGTTCAACTGTGTAATCATTGAGATTGTTCTCCATCTAGAAATGCACATTAGGAAAATTCAAGCCTCATCCTTGAGCCTTTGAGCCCATAAAATGTGCAATATTGCAACTTTTCTCTTGCCTGAATTTATCATTGGGAAACTTCAAGCCTTAAGCTTGACCTCGAGAGTACCCCAATTGTGTTGTCTCTTAGCCCAAACCCTCAAAATTGTGCATTTTGGAGTATCAAGTCTCAAGCCTCCAACTTGATCCCTCGATTCCCTCAACTGTTTAGTCCCTCTACCGAAGCCTCAAGAACTACACATTGCATAGTTTGAAGGCTCAACCCTTCATAATGAGTCCTTGAGTCCCTTAACTACATAATCCTTTGATCTTTGCCATCCTTAACTATGCATTGTGTAGTATCAAGCCTTAGTGCCGAACCTTGGTCTCTGTAAATTCCCAATCCATGAGTTAGTTACTGAGTCACTCACCAATTACATCCCTAAGAAGTGATTTCGTGTAGCATATTAGGCTAGGGATTTATTAGACTGATTTCATCTTGTCATGAGTGGATTGTAGTCACGATGATTCTATTATATCATGATAGGAGTATGATGAAGGATATGTAGAAGGATACTATGTTATAAGACACCTAAGGAGCTGAGGAAATAAGACGATCATTAGGAAAGAATACGAAGGAACATTGGATTACAACAAAAGACCAAAGATAAGGACCACATGAAGAATCCATCTGATTCACAACCCATTGGAGTGTGCATATGAATAACAATGCATATCTCTCATGAAGATGAAATATTGGATACATATCTTATTTAAGATAGAAAGAAATAAGTGGCAATAAGGATATCTCGACATTTCCACGTCATCATGTATTCCATGTCATCAGTATCATATTTTATCTTGTCATGAGTCATTTTTTTCCACGTCATTTTTGGATTATGTAAATTCAATATCTGAGAAACTAATGTAAAGTGGAAGCCCAAGAGTCATCCATGTAATATGAAAATTTGTGTAGGAAGCTAAAAGGTCATTGAGAAATGAAACAGTCATGAGGGTAGTCCAAGAGTCACAAAGGATGTGAATGATCACCCCATTTATTATATATACACCTTCATTACTCATGTAAAGGACTTTTCACCTTGGCTCCTCCTACCACAAATTGGAGAGGAAGATAGTTATTTTGGAGGAGCGAGTGACTGCTCTAATGCTCCACTATTAGGGCTAGTGCTGGTCATTATCTTGATGTATCTTGTAATTTTTACTTAATTCAGAAGCTCGTTAAGTGAGTACAATTTCATGCATACGTCGTGAATAGTGTAAGACTATTCTTTAAATGTTTGCAATGTATTTTTTTTCATATGTACTAGGGAAATTGAACTATTTTGGTGGCTTTTATACTTATGTTATTCAAGGTGTCTTGTATTTTCTTTAACAATCATTTCTTCCCTGAGAATTATTCTGTTGGTTTATCAACGATTCATTCATATGTATATACTCATGTGCCTTTTCTAGATTTGTACTATTACTTGTCTTTAAAGGGACAAATTTTCTCTTACCTTTTAGTAGAAGGACCTTAATACCTTGTGGAGTTGAACATTTCACAAGGAATACTCACTTGTTGATTAAAAAATACATATATGTTATTGTCTGGTTTTGAAATTTGTAGCCAAGGAAATATACAAGGATACATGGTAGTCAGGTTGATACTCTAGATGGGGCTCCTACTCCAAATGGTGTGAGGTCTAATTGGAACTTCACATCGGGGAGACCCCCTTGATTAACGTATTTCAAGTGTCATCAACAAAAAAAAAATATTGTGCCATAGTTCGAGTAGAATATCAACATCCTTTATGTGTGTAGAAAAAATAATGGATTAAATTAATAGACTAAGTAAACGAGACAAGAAAAATGGAAAAACTCTATAATTGACTTTGTATTTTGCAACTTACATAAACACATATGAAATTCACAATGTAGCCTTTTTCGAAGGTAAAAAAACTAAGCTTGGATAGTGAAAAAGTTTTAGGTTTGCAAGTTAATCGTTAATGGAAGAATGAGAAATTCGGTCGCATTGAAAAATTAGGCTTTGTCAAAAGACCAAATTATAATGAACAAATGAATCATTGAGGGAAGTCGTTATGACAAAAAATGAAACCTTAATGTTTTGTGACATTAATCTATCATCGTTAGATCATGTCCGTTGATAGCAAGTGCATGCCCTACCATGCAAACCATGCGAAGCAATGTGGGAAGCTACATCCCGGGCCATTATACTGGTTCCATATAATTAACATGGTCCACATGTTAAATTTGTACATTACCTCAAGCATAAAATAAAACAATTTAGAATGAAACGAGTCCATATTGTTGGAACACCTAATCCTACATGGGTAGGTGTGGAATGCGAAAAGTAACAATGGAGTCCAAGTGACCTTGGAATGTGAAACCAAGAGTCACACCATTGTACTATAAATGTACATCATGTATAATGGAAAAATACAAAAGCCTCACACTTATCTCTCATTGTGTGTTGAGTCTCTTGTGTGTGTGTGTTTATTCTTCTCATACACCATGTGTGTGTTTTAACATGGTATCAGTGTTGTGTAACCAGCTCCAAAAAGAGAAGAAAAGAGATATAAATGCCTTAGAAATGAGCCACTTCGAGGGGGCAACCTCCAAAACATTACATAAATGAACAATTCTTTGATGATACAATTTACAAAACCTCCTTTCTATATATAGGAGTCCATGGGGCCATAATGTAATCCTAGTGGGCCACAATGTAATCCTAGCTGACCTAACAATAATAATTTAAGGGCACAATAATAACAAAATGGGGGTTACAAGGGTACAATAATAACAATAAGGGGGGTTACACTAACAATAATAAGGGACTATACTAGTGATATAGGGACCTAACATGCCCCTCTCCTTCAAAAAAGTGTTGTCCTCAACGCTTGAGTAGCTCCGGGTGCTTCTGTATAAAATTCTCATCCTCCCATGAAGAATCTTCAGTGGGTAAGTTCTTCCACTTGATGAGATACTCTGAAATTGATTGATTCCGTAGCTGTCGAGTTCTTGTTTCTGTGACCGCTTCAGGTTCCAATATGATTTTTCCTTCCTCCTCAAGTTCTGGCAGTATTGTTTGAACTGGAAGATTTTCACCTATAACCTTCTTTAAGCATGAAACATGGAAAACTGGATGCACTCGTGAAGAAGCAGGAAGCTCCAATTTGTATTCCATAGTACCAATATTTTGCAACACCTTGTAAGGACCATAGTACTTTGGTGATAGTTTATTATCCTTCTTAGCTTGCTTGAGCGACATTTTTTTATCTGGTTGTAGCAGTAAAAATACCCATTCTCCTACATCAAAACTTCTCTCACTGCGATGTTGATCTGCCTGTTGTTTCATTCAATTTTGTGCCAAATTCAGGTTATCCTTTAAGAGTTGGAGAACTTCTTGTTGATGCTCGATGTGATCTTCCACTTCTTGAACCTTCGAATTTTCTCTTAAAGATGATGTGATGGATGGTGAATGATATTCATAAAGTGCCATAAAATGGGGTCATTTTTGTTGCAAACATGGAAGGAAGTGTTATACCACCATTCAGCAAGAGGTAACCATCAATTTGCATTTGCTTTGTTTCTATCGATACAAATATACGAAGATATCCTTCCAAACATTTATTTACTACCTCGCCTATCATCAGATTAGGATGATAAGGATGAGCTATGAGCTAACAGTACCCAAAAACAAAATAATAACTCCGTCCAAAAAATTTTAAGAAAATGGGGATCTCTGGCTTTCGTCACAACAACCCTGGCTTCCAAGGGGAAGCTTTCTTTTTGAATTCTATCCATAAATGTAATAGCAACTGTACTTGCTTTAAATGGATGAGATAATGCACAAAAGTGTGCATACTTGGTAAGTCTATCAACTACCACCATGATGACACTCTTTCCTTCGGACTTAGGTAAACCTGTGATAAAATCCATTGAAATCTCTTCCAAACGTTGACTTGGAATGGATAAAGGTTGTAGAAGTCCCGGGGTCTTAATTGTTTCCACTTTATTCTGCTGGCAAACCAAACATTCTGCCACAAATTTTTGAATTTCAGATTTAAGGCCATCCCAAAAAAATTATTTCTTCACCCTGTGGTAAGTTTTTAAAAATCCTGAGTGTCCTCCTAAAGGAGAAGTGTGCAATTCCAGAAGAATCTTTTGTTTTAGTTGGGAATTCTTACAAAGATATAAGCGATCTTTGTACCATAAGGAATCATTTTTCCAACTAAATGTATCAGATGTACTAGGATCTTGCCGCAACTTTTGAATGAGTGTCCATACATATTTTTCCTTCTTCCATTCATCTCTTGCTTCGGTTATCCAATCTGGTTGGATAATAGAAATGGCACAAAGAAATGCTTCCACCTCTTCATTCTTTCTTGAGAGTGCATCCGCAACAACATTAAGCTTTCCTTTTTTGTAGATTATTTCAAAGTCATAACCCAACATCTTTGTGACCCATTTTTGCTGCTCTTCTGAAGATAGTCTTTGTTCCAAAAAGTGTTTAAGACTATCATTATCATTTTTTACCTTGAAGTGTCTTCCCATTAGGTAAGTTCTCCATTTCTTTAGTGCATGCAGTATTGCTAACATTTCCTTCTCATAAATAGGTTTCTGTAAATACTTTCCTTTGATTGGACGACTTTCAAAAGCAATGGGTCTTCCTTTCTGCATTAAAACTGCACCAATTCCATTTCCTGAGGCATCACATTCCACAATAAAGGTTTTTGTGAAGTCTGGTGTAGCTAAGACCGGTGCTAGGCACATTGCCTCTTTAAGACGTTCAAAGGCCTTAGTTGCTTCAGGAGTCCATGAAAATGCATCTTTCTTCAATAATGTTGTTATAGGTGCTTCTATTCTCCCATAATTCTTAACAAACTTGCGATAATACCCTGTTAACCCGAGAAATCCTCGCAACTGCTTTATGGTTGTGGGGACTTTCCATTCCTTAATGGCTTTAATTTTGTTAGGGTCTACTTTAACACCCTCGTGAGATACAATATGACCCAAATATTCCACCTCTTCTACTCCAAAGAAACATTTGGATGTTTTTGCATATAATTTTTTCTCCTGCAATAGTTTGAGCACCCTGTCAACATGTTCAACATGATCCTTCCAAGACCTGCTATAGATTAGTATATCATCAAAAAATACTAGCACAAATTTTCTAAGGAAGGGTTTGCAAATGGAATTCATCAACCCTTGAAATGTAGAAGGTGCATTGGTAAGGCCAAAAGGCATGACCAAAAATTCATAATGACCCTCATGCGTTCGAAATGTTGTTTTTGGAATATCTTCAGTCTTCATTCTAATTTGATGATATCCTGAATGAAGATCCAACTTGGTAAAATAAATTGCTCCATGTAATTCATCCAACAATTCATCAATCACAGGAATGGGAAATTTATCTTTAATGGTGAGCTTATTGAGCTCCCTATAATCCGGACACATTCGCCATGATCCATCCTTCTTGTGTACCAATACCACAGGAGCAGAGAAAGAACTTTGACTAGGTTGAATTATACCCGCCTCTAACATTTCTGCAATCATGCGTTCAATTTCGCTCTTTTGGAAGTAAGGATATCTATAAGGCCGGATGTTTGGAGGAACACTTCCCGGAATCAAATGAATAGCATGATCATGATCACGAATAGGTGGGAGTCCTTTGGGAGTTTCAAACACCTTGGAATGATTGTCCAAAACTTGTTGGAGATCTGCAGAAATAGATGATTTTGATGTCGGAACTTCTAGTGAGCATAATTGTGCAATTACGCCTCGTTGTTCTTTTTTTAGAAGCTTTGTCATGACATTAGAGCTTATTATCCTTCCCGGCTTCCCTTCAATACCCCGTAATTCGACTTCCTTTCCTTCTGAAAAAAATTTCAAGAAAAGTTCTTGAAAAATTAAAAGCTACCGTCCCCAAAGATTGTAACCATTGTACTCCTAGTACAACATCAGCACCTCCCATAGGAATGGAAAGCATTGGACTAGTCAATACATATTCCCCCATGGTTAGCTTGATATTATGGCATTTTCCAGAGCAATTTATAGTTCCTCCATTTGCAATCATCACTTGACATTCTAGTGCTGGGTATAGGAAACAATTTAATTCCTTGGCTACCTTACAATGAATAAAATTATGGGTGCTACCTGAATCAATCAACACTATTAAATTTTTCTTCTTGATTTGTCCTTCTATCTTGAGAGTTTGAGGAGTGGTAATTCCTGCCAGTGCATTACACGATATGGTCGGATTCATTTCTTCCTCTTCTAGGGCTGGTTCCTGGTGTATATCCTCTTCTTGTTCATTTTCTTTTTCCTCTTCACAATCTATGTAAAATAATTTCTTCTCAGCACACTTATGACCTTTAGTGTATTTGCTATCACAACTGTAGCAAAGCCCTTTTTCTCTTTTTTCTTCCAATTTTTGTGGTGTCAACCTTGTAGGTTGTGGAAATCTAGGCGTAGCAACACTTCCTTATTTATATAATTGAGTGGTAGGCTTCCTTCTCGCCATTACTTTACATTCAACTTTTCTTGCCAACCTGAATGCCTTCTCCAATGAATCTGGTTCCAAAACGTGAACTTCATGTTGGATATTATCCTTTAAAGTGCCTATGAAGAGATCGATCCTGTGTTCCTTTGGAATATCAGTTACCCTTATATTCAATTTTTTGAATTCCTCAATGTGTTGCCCCACTAAACCCTTTTGTTTGAGATTTATCAATTGGGTAAAGAAGGTGTTGCTCTTCGTATCCTCATAATGTGCTATCATTTCTTCCGTAAAAATTGACCAAGTGACAATTTTTTTACGGGAGCAAAGCCATCGATACCATACAAATGTATTTTGTTCTAAATGTAAAGTTGTAATGTGTACCTTTTGTGTGTTTTTCACGTTATGGAGATCAAAATATTGCTCCATCTATAGTATCCATGTTACAGGATCCTTTCCATCAAACTTCCTCATATCCATTTTTGGAATATGGTGGTTCTTCCCGCCAACATTAGAGTTTATGAAATCACGATTAACATTGATTTTGTTTTCATCATGAGGTTCTTCTACTATCTTTTCACCATTAGGAAACATTTCTTGTATCAACTTTTTCAAACCTTCGATGTCTGTTTTTAGATCATTCTTCATGTTTTCCATGTTGTATTTCATGTCATCCATCTTAGCTTCAATGCCACCTTCCATGCCATCCATCTTAGCTTCCACGCCATCCATCTTAGCTTCCACGCCTTTCTTCAAACCGTCCATCTTCACTTCCACGCCATCCATCTTAGCTTCCATGCCTTTCTTCAAACCATCCATCTTCACTTCCACGCCTTTCTTCAAAACTTCCATTCATTTTTTGTTGCTTTTTGCGAGAGTGAAATTTGTTGCACTTGCTCTTGTAATTTTGATAGATCATGTTGCAATTCTTCATCTTCATGAGTCATGGTAGAGCCTTCTGAAGGCTTAGTGGGTGTTGAATTCTTTTTAGGGGCCATTTTAGAATCCAATATTGATACCTATTCTACAATATGCCCTTGGAATCAATTCAACTTGATTCTTCAAACAAGACTTATGCAATTCGGAAAACAAATACACACCTTTTACTTGCTTTGAGGAGCTCGATATTGAAATTGAATTATCTATGTAATTGAAAATATTAAATATCTGAAATTCAGCCCTGTAGTAGCCCTCTGAAGCTTCTTTCAAATGCCACAGGGCTGATCTAATTTTGATTCTCCAAGACAAAGTTGTGTCCAATCTCCCACAATGACCTAATTCTGGACTGGTTCAGTAGAGCGAACTTGTACGACTTGCCACGTGTCACTGTTTTGTCCTTTGTCTCTGAACTTGATAGCCAAGAAACTAAATTCCGTTTTATTGCAACCACTTTTTACGGCACTCCAATCCGATCCCCAGAGAGAGAGTTATTGAACTTTTCCCACGATCACCTCTTTGATATGAAATTCAGGAGCCTGAAAAAGCACTACCTTCCACAGATCATATTTCCACAAAGATTGCGAACCAAGCTTTGAAATTTTTTGATGAATTTCCTCAGGATTTTAGCTTTGCACCATATGAATTTCAGGTTCTGAAGCTTCGTAGAACAAAATTTATAGTGAAAATTCCACGATGACCTGTTTAGGAGCCTGAAAAAATACCTAACTTCCACAGATGATATCTCCAACAATATTGTGAACCAAGCTCTGAAATTTTTAGACAATCTTACTCAGGATTTCAGCTTTGCACCCTAAACATTTCAACTTCTGAAACTTCGTAGAAAACACGTTATAGCGAAAATTCCACGATGACCTGTTTGGAGCAGCGAAACCCTAGAATCCAAAGCTCTGATACCAAATGTTGTGTAACTAGCTCCAAAAAGAGAAGAAAAGAGATATAAATGCCTTAGAAATGAGCCACTTCGAGGGGGAAACCTCCAATACATTACATAAATGAACAATTCTTGGATGATACAATTTACAAAACCTCCTTTTTATATATAGGAGTCCATGGGGCCATAATGTAATCCTAGTGGGCCACAATGTAATCCTAGCCGACCTAACAATAATAATTTAAGGGCACAATAATAACAAAATGGGGGTTACAAGGGTACAATAATAATAGTAAGGGGGTTACACTAACAATAATAAGGGACTATACTAGTGATATAGGGACCTAACAATCAGAGTGGGCGATTGCTGGCCCTGCTCCAAATTGAGTGAGCCATTTGTGTTTATGGCCTGTGCATATCTGCAAAAATTTTAATAATTTTTGCAAAGCTCAGAGTTTTTCTACAGCAGTCATTTTTCCACATTCAGAAAGTGGTTTTGGAGAAGGAACAACATTCAGAAATTGGCAGCATTCCGGCGTTTGTTTTGAAAAAAAAAAAGCAGCGTTGTGCATCTAAAGGTTTTCTCATTTCTCATTTTTCTCTGCAATTTCTGGTTATTAAAATCTGCAATTTGAAGAGCTGCTGGATACTATTTAAATTGGATTTCTGAAGAAGTTTCTGGATTTTTACTGCTAAAATTCTCTGGAAAATTCTGCGTTTTTAAAGTCCATTTTCCTATTGCTGGGCTGCTGGAAAGATTTCTAAGTTTGCACTGAAAGAAATCTGAGTTTTTCTGTTGGAAAATTCTTCAATCTATGCATTTTCTGCTGCTGGATTTGCTTCTGTTGTATATTTGAAAGAAAAAAATTATGCTGCTATTATGCAAAGTCTTTTATTCTACTCTTTGCTATTATAAAAAATAAAATAAAAATAAATAAATAAAATTTCTGGGCAAACTCTGCCCTCGACTACCCATCTCCACCTGCGCCCATCAGCTGCTATACTCCATGCTCTCAACGTACATCCTCTCCCCTCAAAACTACCCTACGCCTTCGATCCTCCGCAACTCCTCCACGACCTACTCTTAACTCACCAATGCTCCCACTGCCGGCCATTCTGCACCTGCGTTTTACCCAGCCCCATTCCCTACACTCTCATTCAACCCAACGCCCCTACCTATTGATCTGCCCTCTCACTGCAACCTGCACCCTCATTGATCTGCCCTCCCTGCGCTAACACAGCCGCTCAACTCTGCCACATAACCCTTATCGCTCCACAGCTCCTTTAAATTTTAAACTCGTTCCAAACATTCGATTCTCTGTGCCATACCTTATTGCTCCCCTGCCTGCATTCCCCTCGCCCCTCACTGTAATATAAGCATCCAAACCCTCGCTCTGCATACAATACACCAGTCCACTCTACGCAGTCCTATCTACTCATCCATCCCCACCCCGCTCGCATCAACTCGAGCCCTCTTCACTCCCTCTCCACTACCTGCACTACACTAATCCACCGCACCCTTACCATTCCATTCGCCCTCTCTTTCAGAGCGTTAACCTCCCCCTCTCTTGGCCATTCAGCCTTCACATTTTAAATCTTTTGACTTTTTATTACCATTAAAATTCCTCCCTCCAAATTCTTAATCCCAATTTTAAATTCAACCTTTTTAAATTCCCTCTTTTTTAATTTATTCCCCTCCATTAATAAACCCCCCCCACCATATAGTTACCCCCCCTCTTATTATTTTACAATTAAAATCCCTCTCCCTAAATAAAATTCTCTCCCACCCTTTTTAAATTCCCCCTCCCATAATTTTTCCTTCCCTTTTAAATTCTTCCCATTTTTAATTATCTCCATTTTTAATTAATTTTTAATTAATTAAAAAAAAAAAAAAAAAAAAAAAACAAACAAACAAACAGCAGAGAGAGAGGAAGAAGAGATATGAACAGTAGAAATGAAGGAAATGACATGTGAGCAGATGGACTAAATACATAGACAAAACTGCAGATTACATTATATGATTTGTGGCATTGACATAAGGGTGATTTTTTTGAAGAAATTGACATTTGAAGACAGTTTTCCATCATTGCAAAACAACTCTTTGAAGGAAAATTCAGCTGCCTTAAAGGCCTTTTGCACAAGTGTTTTTAGCTGCACATTCAAACAAATATTTTTGCAGAGATATTGACATTGTATTGTGAGTGGAATTTGCTTCTTCTTCATAGTTGCAATCAGTATTTTAGTTGTTGGATTGTTGATTGCTCTCCATCATTTGAGGAGCAGATTTTGTACTTTAAGAGTTGGAAGTTCTCTTGAGTCATTTATCTTTATTTTTGAATCACATTGTAAACGGGTGCATTTTCGGTTGAAGCCGACACCCTTTCATTTTTTGAGCCTAACTTGTTGAAAATGGCCAAAATAAATGAGGCATTAGAGTTGTTGAATGATCTCATTCATTCAAATGTTGATGATATGATAAAAATGAGCAAGAATGCTCTTTGTAAAATTTAAATTTCTTGGCAAGATGCCCAAGAAAAGATTGAGTTTTTGCAGTTGGAAACTCAGCTTCAGCAAGACGAACTTTAGCAAAAGAGTCACCATTCTGAACCTGTTTCTGTTCAGAAGATTTTGAAAGAATCCCATCAGAAGAAAGAAGATAAAGTTGCAGTTGATCCTCATTCAGTTCATTGCACAAGAGAATATGTACATGCAGATGCAGCAGCTCTGCCTACACTTCTCAAGCCCATCATCAGACCTTGGGAAGAGCTTGTCCACAACAAGCACCGAACTGGTCTTGGATATGATAAGGATGTGACCTTTCATATTCCAGACTACACCAAGCCCATCATATTTCAGAGTGCCGGATTCCTGTATGACAGTTCACCTGTAGCTGTTCCAGATCCTGCTCCGCAACAACAATCACAGATCGTAAAATGCCAACACTGTGATCGATTTGGCCATATGAAAGATCATTGTTTTGATATTCATCCATGCAAGCACTATGGTCAGCACACCCATTCTTCACACAGATGCTTCATACACAAGCCTTCTACAAGAACCAAGATTCATCTTGGATGGATTGCTTCTTGGCAATGGGCATCAGCAGCCAAGAAGATGTTTACAACACATGTTAGAACTTGTTCACGGATATTGAGCAAACTTGCAGTTGAGTTTTTACCATCATCTCACCTTTTCCCTGACAGGGGGGGAAATGGTGGTCATGTACAAGCTTCGATGTCAGATCAAGCGAGCCTGAGCCACAATCTCTCATTCCATGTTCAAAGTTATAGCCAGAAGTTCAAGCGAGCCTGAGCCACAATTCGTCATTCCAGATTCAGAGATGTAGCCAGAGACACGGATGCCGATGAGCATGCCTTCAGTTGATGGACAACCTTAAACCATCATCTTTGGTTGGTGGATATCCTAAAACCATCATAGGTAGTAGACCTCCCTTCTTTTAGGTCGAAGGTCCCCCTTTCATATATGAGGAACACTTCCTCTAGCAGAAGCCTTCAGCTTAGCAGCCTTCAGCTTCTTTCCAGCTTTGGTTGAGTTCCAGGAAATACTTCAAGAATTCCAGATTTGTTGGTAATCCTAAAACCATCATAGGTAGTATACCTCCCTTATTTTAAGTTGAAGGTCTCCCTTTTTTATGAGGGACAATTCCTCTAGCAGAAGCTTTCAGCTTCTTGCCAGTTTTGGAAGAGTTCCGGGAACTGCAACAAGTTTTGCATTCCAGTGTTGGTGGTCATCCTTGAACCACCTCTTCTTTCCAACATTTCAGAGAGTTGATTAAGCCCAAGTGCTACCATGTACACTTTGCAGATTCATATTACAACTCTCTTCTTGGACTCACACATACCCCTTCGGATTAAGGGGGGATGTTGGAACATCTAATCCTACATGGGTAGGTGTGGAATGCGAAAAGTCACAATGGAGTCCAAGTGACCTTGGAATGTGAAACCAAGAGTCACACCATTGTACTATAAATGTACATCATGTATAATGGAAAAATAAGAAAGCCTCACACTTACCTTTCATTGTGTGTTGAGTCTCTTGTGTGTGTGTGTTTATTCTTCTCATACACCATGTCTCTGTTTTAACATGGTGTTTAACACATATGGCATGTTGGTTATACATAGTGATATAAAGTTTGAAGTGGAGGAAATGTAATATAAGAAATATTGTAACCTTAGACTATAGAACACATCGAAACCTATAACAAGTGAAGAAATAAACTATGGGGCACATTATGTAAATAATACATGTAGATACCTTGGGTATATATATAGAGGTTTAAAAACCTTGTTTTAAATAAGAATAGTAATTGTATAAAATCCTATGGTAATTTAATGTAACTGTTGTATGAAACAATTGTCACGGAAAAACATGTATAAGAACCTTCAAGGAGTAAATTTTTTATAAGGTATATACATGGACATAAGAAAAGTATAAGCTTAATTATTGGTGCCTAGTTAATTCGAAAATTAATGGTGGCTAAAAGGACCTCTTTTTGAACATGAAAGTAGCTATATTGTAATAAGATATCAAGAGGAGATAACCTTATGCTAAGACTTAGTGGTAAAGATGTGATTTAAACATTGTAATTAGAGATTTGGTCAATAAAGAAGCTTGTGTCAAAATATTAAATTATAATCCCTTAGAGTACTATTTGAGCACTAAATATCAAACAACAATAAGAACAAAAAATTAAGAATATTTGTGGGGTTTGTTATAAATATACATTATGTAGAATAGACTACATTGGGAACATCAAGAACACACATATTTACACATAGAATAAGAAAAGTTTTGGTAAGGAAATACAACCAACATTATACTACACTATGGGTATATTTATATATAGGTGATATAGTTGGAGCAATTGTTCTTGCTCACAACCAACCTTCAAGTACTTTACTTTAGACATTTGTTGAGGATTACTAACATTTATATGATACATAATGTATGGTGACAAACATAGCTCTAAATACTCTTACAACATCCTCCACACCATCAATGCCTTGATCATATTGAGCAAGGATGCAACGAAATCTTGTATCACTACATGATGTAGAAGTATCCTTATTGTACATATACCATGTGTACTAGTCTGCATAGGTAACTGAGCTGCAACAACCTCTAGTTGGATAGGAAGATGTGTGTATACGAGGCTTATTGTGATTTTTTCATGTCAGATGGATACTTTTTGCATATCTCCACTATTCACTGTTTCTGCAGTATTCTCAACCATATAGGCTACTAAGTTCTAATTTGGAACTGTTGGGAAGCTCCTCTCCAATCTGAGGGAAACCTTTTCACTCTCTCTAACAATGAGTTGAGCATGTGACTGTAACTCCTAGGGGTCTTGCAATTAATCATAAAATGATTGAAATGTTAGCATAAGAAGCATCCTACTTGTTCTTCTGCCACAATCAAAGAACAATTATGCAATATTTATACTGAGGTAATGAAAGAGTTTTTCCATCATCTTTATCACTTCAACTCTTTGTGTGTATGTTCTTATAGTCTAATTTCTTATTCTTGATTACACCATTTTCTACAAGTATACTTAAAAAAAAAAAAAAAACTATTGTACATTTCTTTTATGTTGTTGGTGTTTATTGTGGTAGCATATATAGAACTTGTATTTAAATTACATGAAGGATATGGCTTGGATTTTCTATGAATCAATTAACAATTGTTTCAATCATAATCAACTAGTTATCAACAAAGATCAATAAAAGCTAAGCAGCGTTATTACATGAAACAAACTCGACTCTAGCATCCTTCATGATACTTTTATTTTTATACAAAGCTCCATAAATTTGTAGGTTTTAACCCTCTACATAAATTAGCTGCAAAAAAATCTTAAAAAACATAAAATAAACAATAGCAAGAGCATAAAACATAAAATAGATAAAACATAAATTTTCCCCTGGATCCCAAATAGGGATGACTAGCTTTATTTTTCATTATATTCCTTTTAGTGTTACAACACATATACATACATGCCAAAGCATAGATAAAACCCAATCCATTAACCCTGGATTAGAACATAACCATAGTTCCCTTGAATGGATCTACAAAATACCAGGTGCCGAAAACCATCATGCCCCAAGACCATGTGCAAAACCATGGACGGGTCTGCCTACCGAAAAATAAGGTCCAAAAAAAAATTTCTCAGGGCACTGCCGCCCCCCTATGACCCCCCTGCTATGCCCGGCGCAACATTCAATGGGGGTTGTCTCCCCTCCTATGACCCCCTCGCGCATGACTAGTTGTGGAAAAAATATAACACATACCCCACATTCTCCCACTTGTTGTTTTCTTTCCGTAGGGGGCCATAGGAGAGGTTAGTCATTAGCCCAGCTCTACAACACCCATTGTTTATCTACACCAGTAGAACTTCTAAGTTCTTACAGACTTCGCCAATGCATCTGTAACATTATTCAAAGTGTCCACCTTTACCAGCAACACCCTTTTAGCCTCAACCATATCTCTCACAAAGTGATATAGAACATCAATGTGCTTTGTATTTGACTGATAAGCAGGGTTCTTAGCCAAGAAAATTGCACTTTGGCTATCACAGTCTATCCTTATAGTGTGATGCACTAGCCCCATACATGGACACAATCTCTGTAAACAAACTGCTTCCTTTCTTGCATGAGTGGCTGCCATGTATTCTACCTCTGTAGTTGAAAGAGCCACTACAAATTGTCTTTTACTCATCCAAATGACTACACATCCAAATAGGCTAAACACATACCCACTTGTAGATCTTCTTTGGTCCAGATCTCCAGCCCAGTCAACATAAAAAAAACCATGAATGTCCAACACTCTTTCCAATCCTGGTCTTCCTTGGTAGCAGAAGCCATAATCACTAGTGCCACACAAATATCTGAAAAACTCACTTCATTGTTGTCCAATGCTCCTTCCCTGGGTTTTACATATACCTACTCAATACTCTCACTGCATGTGCAATGTCTAGTCTAGTATAGACCATTGCATACATCAGAATACCCACTGCACTTGCATATGGAACACGGGACATATCCTCCTCTTCTTCTTGTGTCATGGGACATTGTTCAACAGACAAATTTACACCTACACGAATAGGAATATTCACCGATTTACTATCCTACATATTGAACCTCTACAATATAGTCTCGACATACTTCCTCTGGTTTAACCAGAGCTTCCTCTTTTCCCGATCTCTCTTAATTTTCATGCCCAAAATATAGTTTGCAGCACCAAGATCCTTCATGTCGAATTTGGAGAACAATTGGGTCTTCAAATCTTGAATAATTTCTTTGTCATTTCCAATCAACAACATATCATCCACATACAAGAACAAATAAATAACACGGTCACCAATTAATTTAAAATAAACACAGTGATCCTCCTTGCTTCTGGTGAAGCCAAGTCAACATATATAGGTATAAAATTTCTGATACCACATCCTTGGTGACTATTTTAACCCATACTGAGATTTATTTAACCTGCATACCAGTTGTTTCTTCCCCTTCACCATAAAGCCTTCAGGTTGTTTCATGTAGATCTCCTCTTCCAGATCCCCCTGAACAAATGTTGTCTTTACATTAATCTTTTCTACCTCAAAATCAAATGTAGCAGCAACAGATAAAATTAATCTAATGGAAGTAACTTTGGCAACAGGAGAAAAAATATCACCAAAATCGATTCTCGGCAACTGGGAATAAACTTTTGCTACCAACCGAGCTTTGTATTTATCCACCTTGCCTTCTACATTCATCTTATTCTTAAACACCCATTTTATTCCGATGGGCTTCCTTCCAGCCGGCAACTCCACTAGATCCCATGACTCATTTTTATGCAAGGATGCCATTTCATCAAACATGGCCTCCTTCCAGAGTTTTCCATCCTATGAATCTACTACCTCCCTGGTGTTTGTGAGATCATAATCTGCTATAGTTAAAGAAAAATTTGAACAAAAAGCAAATGGACTATACCTTTCTGGTTGTCTTCTTTCCCAAACTGATCTTCTCACGGCTGGAGTTTGTGGTTCTTCCTCTTCTGAGTCTTCTTCTGTTGTAGAGTCTGATTCATCCTCCTTTAGCTCAAGTTGTATCTTCTCAGGTTCCTTTAGTAGGACTTCATGTTTAAAAACATCTTTCACCTCTCTAAACACCACATCTTAGTTGTACACAACCTTCCTTATTTTCAAGTTCCAAAACTTGTAACCCTTTAAACCATCCTTATACCCAATAAAGATGCACCTTTCATATTTATTATCAAAGTTGGTTCTTTTCTCCTTTGGAACATGTACATATGCATCACATCCAAATACCCTCAGATGTGAAAGAGAGGGTTTCTTACCAGTCCATACCTCATATAGAGTCTTATCCTCCAACGCTAATGAAGGTGATCTATTAACTAAGTAACATGTAGTCCCCACTGCCTCTGCCTAGAATTCTTGTCCTAACCTGGTACCACTGAGCATGCTTCTTGCCTTTTCCATCATCGTTCTATTCATTTTTTCTGCAACTCCATTTTTCTAAGGTGTGTATGGAGTGGTCTTCTATAGTGCTATAACACACTTCTTACAGAACTCTTCAAATTCCTTCTTGCAGAACTCCCCACCATTATCTATCCTCGACACCTTTATCTTCTTCTTTATCCAGTTTTCCACTAGAGCCTTAAATTCTTTAAATTTGTCAAAGACTTCAGATTTATTCCTCAAGAAATATATCCATGTATTTCTTGAGAAGTCATCTATGAATGAAACATAGTACACATACTTACCCAGTGATGAAACCAACACAGGTCCAAACACATCGTTATGCACAAGCTCTAATATCTTGTTCACCTTCTTAGCACTGGAAGGAGAACTCACCCGATTCTTTTTCCCATATACGCAATGTTGACAGAAATTGAAATCCAAATATCTATTAGACATATCTTCTACCATACCATTTCCACGTAGTATCCGAAGGCCCTTCTCTCCAATATTTCCAAGCCTTTGATGCCATAGCATGGTATTTTCTCTAGGGACCACTAGGCTTTCTGCTCCACTTTCAGGAACCACAGAACTATTGCACCCATCAATAACAGTGCTGCCCTGAAGCTTGTACAGAGGTCCAATCCAAACTCCCTGCATTAATACCAATGCTCCCCAAACCATCTTACAAATATCTTTCTCGAACATTGATTTTACACCTGCATCATCCATCTTGCTTACAGAAATCAGATTTCTATCCAATGCAGGAATGTGTAGAAGACTAGGAAGTGTTCTAATCCTTCCACCTTGTAGCTTCAGCTTGAATTTTCGATGTCTGACGATTCTGGCCTTCCTATCATCACCTAAGAAAACATCACCGCCATCATATTTATCATACTCACAGAACCACTCCCTATGGGGAGTGAAGTGAAAGTATGCACCCGAGTCAATCAACCATGACTCATGATCTACATGTGTATTTGAAGAAGAATCCAAATACACATCCCCACCTTCATCCAAGGTGATTTTTGCCTCTATAGAAGGAGCATCATCAGATCTATTTCCTTTCTCAGGAGCTTTAGATCTACAGTTCTTTTTGTAGTGCCCTTCCTTTCCGCATTTCCAGCACACCTTTACAAACTTTCCAGGAGACTGAGATCTCCCTCTAGATTTAGATCTCCCACTCGAAACTTTATTATTGTTTCTATTCTGGGACCTTCCTCGTACAGATAAGACATCTCCATTTTGATCCTCCATATTTCTTTGTCTCATTTCCTCCAACAGCAAGGTTGAGACAATGTCGTCAAAATTCAAGGTAGTTGTATTGCTACCTACTGCAATAACCAGACTGTCCCACGAGTCTGGTAGAGAACAGAACAAACTGATGCACTTATATTCATCTGAGATTTTAATATCAATAGATGAAAACTGACTTACCACAGTATTGAAGGCGTTCATATGCTCTGTCACCGAGCCTCCATCCTTCATCCTCAGGTTATACATCTTTTTCCGCAGGAACAATTTATTCACCAGAGACTTATATTGGTACAAAGTCTCAAGTTTTTCCCACAAATTCCTTGCCATAGCTTCCCCAGATACATTCAACGATACTGAATCTGAGACACACACTCATATTGTTTTCTTCGCCTTTCGATCCAATTTTTTCTAGTCTTCATCTGACATTGATGTTGGTTTAGTACCTAGATCTACCGTGATCCACTAGTCTTTATCCACTAGAAAATCCTCCATCTTGAGCTTCCACAACTCAAAACTTTGACCATTAAATTTCTCAATCTCTCTCTTTCCACTGCTCGCCATCTTCTTTCACCCCAAGAATCGATCCCACAAATCTCCCACTGAACAGGGTCTACCTCAGGCTTGAGCAAAAAACCCCTCAGCAGCAAAGGCATCCCCTTGAAGCCGAAACAACTCTGATACCAAATGTAGTTTTTAACCCTTTATAGAAATTATCCGCAAACAAACCTTAAAAAACATAAAATAAAAAATAGCGAGAGCATAAAACATAAAATATATAAAAACACAGATTTTCCCCTGGATCCCAAATCAGGACGAGAAGCTTGATTTTTCATTATATTCATTTTAGTGTTACAACACATATATATACATGCCGAAGTATACATAAACCCCAATCCATTAACCCTAGATTAGAACATAACCATAGTTCGCTTGACCAGATCTAAAAAATACCAAAGGCCAAAAACCATCATGCCCCAAAACCATGTGCAAACCCATGCACAAAACCATGGGTGGGTCCACCCACTGAAAAATAAGGTCCAAAAAAATTTCCCGGGGCACTACCCCGGACCCCAAACATGAAAGGCTATTGCCCCCCCTACTGCGCTCAGCGCAACGTACAACGAGGGCTATCACCTCCCATGTGATCCCCCGCTCATCACTAGTCATGGAAAAAATATAACACATACCTAACAAAAATTAACTACAATAAACATATTAAATCATTCTAGTAAGGAAATGAAGTTGCATCCTATAATAATAAACTTTATTTACTACCATACAAAGACCAATAAATCAAATTCAATTGTTATGGACTTGGTTGATGCTCTAATGAGACCTCTGTGAAAGTCCAAAACCTTAAATAGTTCGACTAGGTTGAACTTCATTACATAATAATACAGTATTATATCCAATTTTTCCAATCAATTCAGAAACATTACATGTTAGTAATGATTAATTGGTTACTTTTCATTTTTACTTATTTTAGTCAACCCTGACTTCTTTTTTAATGGGAAGCTAAATGACAGATCATAACCCAAGTAGTCAAACTCGAAAAGGTAGACAAATTCATTTTTCTTAATGGTCATTTTTGAAAATATGTCAAATTGCTTATCTATAAATGAGAAGCCATAAAACTCTTCCCTTGAAACATTTATGTATTAGATATTTTTTAGAAAATTAAAACAGACCTCCAATTCATAAGTGTTCAGTCAACTCCAACGCTTGTCCATTCAAGTCTCCATTTGGTATGTTCTACACAGGTCGCAGGTTTCTAGTGAAGTAATGTTGGAATTTAATTCCAACTGCCTGCACAAATCAATAGGACCAAATAGTAATGGCTGATGGGAGTCTAAGCTGTGGAATGAATGCAGAGGTAGTGCAAGAGATGTTCTTATTAACAACAACCACCATGTTAAAAAATTCACCGACTATATTCATTGCAGAGGCGGCAAGTCATTCTGAAGGGTCAGGAAAGCTCAAGCGGCAGGGGGATTGGAGAACCCCTAAATCGCTGACGTCATCAACCATTGGACCCACCTACCAACAAATCAAAAGAGTTCTGGAGGGTGAAGGAACTCATGAGAAAGATTTTGGAAGCATCCCCCCAAAAAGTATTAAGGAAAGAAGGTTCTTAAAACTTAGTATAAGTTTAATGTTTTTTGACTTAGTCTCATATTCACGGATATGTTTTATTTTTACTGTGGGTTAAATTGTTTTACCGCGGTACATTATTTTTACTTTGGTTATATTTTGATATATATTATAAATAATAGATATTTATAATATATAATATTCTAATGTCTTATATATATGTCGTGACTACATTATAAAGCAGTTGGATGTGTATTGTATTTTTGAGAGCCCGAAGGCAGAAAAGTAGAGAAAACATAGAGACAGAGAAAAGGAAATTATAGCGCTGTGTGTTTGTAACAGCCAGTAAATTTTCTTCTTGTGAATCCAAAACTACGTTTTGAAGATCTTCATTTTTGTAACATATTTTATTTTAATGAAATAGAAGTCTGAAATTTAAATTTTGAGATTAAATCTCTGTGTCGTTCAAGAGGAATTGTTTTTTATTCCTCTGTCTGTGTGTTAAGGAATTTGTCCAGAAAATTCCAACATGGTATCAGAGCTAGTCCAAGCTCTTTGAAGGTGTCAAAGAAGCTGAAGGAAGGAGTTTGTTGCAGTATTTCTCTAACAAAGTGAAGGCTCATCAAAAGTCTAAGAGAGATAGTTTATTTAAAAGCACAGTCACAATGGCAGCAACAAGCACCAGTCTGAAAAATCCCCAACTTCCACAGTTTAATGGGAAGAATCATGAATATTGGGCTATCACTATGAGAGCTCTTTTTGCCTCACAGGACATATGGGAGCTAGTTGATAATGGCTACCTAGAACCAGTAGATGCAGCAGCATTGGTTGTTTTGACAGTAGCAGAAAGAGATTTGCTAAAAGATAATAGGAAGAAGGACTCCAAATCCCTCTTCTATATTTTTCAATCTGTACATGAGAGTATTTTCCCAAGGATTGCAGCAGCAACAAAGTCTAAAGTAGCATGGGATATTTTCAAGACAGCCTATCAAGGTAGGAGAAGGTGAAGACAACAAAGTTGCAAATGCTGAGGAGAGATTTTGAAACTCTCTGTATGAAAGAGTAAGAAAATATTGACTCATTCTTCACACAAGTTATTGGGTTGGTCACTCAGATAAGGTCTCATGGAGAGACACTTGAAGACAGAAGAATTGTGGAGAAAATCTTGAGAAGTCTGCCCTCAAGATTTGATGTCATAGTAGTGGCAATAGAAGAGACAAAGTGTCTCTCACAATTTACAGTGGATGAGCTCAGTGCATCCCTGATGTATCATGAACAGAGACTAAACAGAGGATCAGATTCCCCATTGGAACAAGCCTTCAAGACCCAAATGTATTTTGGTTTAGGCAGAGGTCAAGGCAGAGGTAAAGGGAGAGGCAGAAGCCAAAATAGAGGCAGAAACAACCCTGCAAGTACGAGTGGAAGGAGCAACAATCAAAACCAGAATGAAGGCTCAAGCCAACAGAAAGCTCATGGAAAAAGGTATGATAAATCGAAAGTCCAGTGTCATTATTGCAAGAAATATGGGCACTATGCTAATGAATGTAGGAAAAAGAAAAATTACATGAATAATAAGCAGAATGCTAATGTTGCAGAAGAAGAAAATAAGAACCAGAAGAATGTGATGTTAACATGTAACATAACACAAGATAGATAGGATGATGTATGGTTCTTAGACTCAGGTTGCAGTAACCACATGACTGGAAACATAGCAATGTTTTCCAATCTTGATGAAGATGTTAAATCTAAGGTAACAACAAGAATTGATATTAAGATATATGTCAACGGAAAAGGTAGAGTCAGTATCTTAGCAAGAAATGGAGAACATAAGTTTGTGTCAGATGTATATTATGTACCTCGCTTGAAATGCAATCTGTTAAGAATTGGACAGCTCATTGACAAGGGCTACAATGTATATTTTAAAGATGATGTGTGTACAATCATGGACATACATCCAAGCAAGAAAGTCATTGCAGAGGTGCAGATGACAAGAAATAGGATGTTTCCTCTCAAGCTCAGAGCACACTTGAAGGAAGGAAGAAATGCAGTAGCTGTAACACAAGAGGTCTTTCAAGAGGAAGTGAAATATGAAGGTTGGTTATGGCACTTGAGATTTGGACATCTCAATTTCGAAGGCCTGAACTTGTTGCACAAGAAGGGAATGGTAAAGGGATTACCATTGATTGAGAAACCAAACAGCCTATGTGAAGGCTACATCTTGGGCAAACAACACAGAGAAAGATTTACAACAGGAAAGAGTAAAAGGGCAAAGGCACCCTTAGAAATTGTCCACTCATTTTTGTGTGGACCAATGCAAACACCATATTTAGCTGGCAACAAATATTTTTTGACATTCATAGATGACTACACCAAAAATACATGGGTGTATTTCTTGAATCAGAAGGGTGAAGTGTTTGAGAAGTTTCGCCACTTCAAAACTCCTGTTGAGAAGCAGAGTGGGCACTACATCAAATTTTTGAGAATTGACCGAGGTGGAGAATAAATCTCCAAAGAGTTTCTGCGTTTCTGTAAAGAGAATGGCATACATAAGCAGTCTACCACAAGGTACACACCTCAGCAAAACAGTGTTGCAGAAAGGAAAAACTAGACCATCATGGACATGGTCAAAAGTATGTTGAAGGAAAACATTTGCCAAATGAGTATTGGGTTGAAGCTGTCAGTTGTGCAGCGTACATCTTGAATAGATGCCCAACCAAAGTTGTCATGAACAGAATTCCGGAAGAAGTGTGGAGCGGCATAAAGTAGCATGTCCCCACATGAAATTTTTCGGTTGTGTGGCATATGCACATGTTCTGGATCAACTGAGAAAGAAGCTTGATAGTAAGGGGGAGAAATGTATCTTTGTTGGATACAGTGATGAGTCCAAAGCATACAAACTCTATAATCCATCCACCAAGAAAGCAGTAATAAGTAGAGATGTGCAGTTTATTGAAGAAGAAGCTTGGGATGGAAGCTTAGAGAAAATGGTGAATGTGAAGACATGTGTGTCTCACGAAGTAGAAGAGGAAGGGACAACAACAAATAATCCATCCACGACAGCTCCTCCTCCACCACCACAAGCACAACAAACCACACCACATGCTGGAAATAGAACAGCCTTGAGAAATCAAGGAAGTGCTTCTTCAAGCACACCACATGGAATTGAAACTCCATCAAGTTCAAGTGGAACTCCAAGTACACCAAGAAGACTGAGATTCAGAAATCTGAGTGAGATTTATGAACAAGGAGAGGTAAATGATAATGCAGGTCTGAATTCTTTATTTTCTTTATATTGTCATGTTGATGACCCAATTCATTTTGAAGATGTTGTAAATGAAGAAAAATGGATTGAAGCAATGGATGAAGAAATTAGTGCAATTTAAAAGAGTAATACATGAGAGTTAGTGGACCTCCCTAAAGATAAAGAAGTCATTGGAGTTAAATGGGTCTACAAGACCAAAAGCAATGCTGAAGGTAAGATTGAAAGGCATAAAGCAAGACTTGTTGTCAAAGGCTATAAGCAGGAACAAAGAAGAGATTATGATGAAACCTTTGCACCAGTTGCAAGGATGGAAACAGTAAGAACAATGTTGTCCATAGCAGCACAATAGAAATGGAAGGTTTACCAGATGGATTTGAAATATGCATTCCTGAATGGAGTGTTGAAAGAAGAGGTATATGTTGAACAACCTCCAAGGTATGAGATAGAAGGCCAAGAGCACAAAGTATGCAAGATGAAGAAATCTCTTTATGGGCTGAAGCAAGCTCCAAGAGCATGGTACAACAGAATAGATGCTTACCTGATTGAAAATGGCTTTGAGAAATGTGATGGACTACCCACACTCTACATAAAGGAAAATGATGGTAAGATACTTATTGTTGTTTTATATGTAGATGATTTAATTTTTACTGGCAATGAAGATTCTCTCGTTGCTGATTTTAAAGCAGTCATGAAGAGTGAATTTGAATTGACGATTTGGGTTTTTTAAGATATTTTCTTGGAATTTAAGTAGAGCAAAATAAAAATGGTATTTTTATTTCTCAAGAAAAATATGTTGATGAAGCGTTAAAAAGGTTCAACATGCAGAACAACAAGGCAATTATAACTCCAACAGTAATGGGGTTGAAATTGAGAAAAGAAGACAACAACAAGGATTTTGATCCAAAACTGTTTAAAAGCATAGTTGGCAGCCTGATGTATTTGACTGCAACTAGGCTGGATATAATGCACACTGTTAGTTTAATCTCCAGGTTTATGGAAAGGCCGAAAAAGACTCATTGGAAGGCAGCCAAGAGAATTCTCAGGTATGTGAATGGAATGAAGGGGTATGGTATCTTATACTCCTCATCTGAAAATTTTGAATTGACAATTTACACTGACAGTGATTGGGCTAGAAGTGTAGATGATAGGAAGAACACATATGGATATGTGTTTCACTTGGGATAGGGAGCAATTTCATGGGCTTCCAAGAATTAACCAGTAGTTTATTTATCAACAGTAGAGGCGAATATGTGGCAACAACAACAACAACATGCCAAGCAGTATGGCTGAGAAGAGTACTCAGAGATTTGTGTCATGAACAGGAAAAAGGCACAACCATTACTGTGATAATAGCTCAGCGATAGCTTTATCGAAAAAAAATTCTTTCCTAAAAGAACAAAGAATATTGATGCTAAATTTCACTTTATAAGAGAACTGGTTAATAATGGTGAAATTGTTTTGCAGCACTGCAGAACAGAGGATCAACTTGCTGATATCCTCACAAAACCATTAACACAGAACAATTTTAATTATTTCAGGAAATGCCTGGGTATGCAGAAAAACCCAGCAGTTGAAATTAAGGGGGAGTGTTAGAATTTAATTCCAACTTCCTGCACAAATCAACATGACAACATAGTAATGGCTGATGGGAGTTTACGCTGTGGAATGAATGCAGATGCGGTGCAAGAGCTATTCTTATCAGCAACAACCACCGTGTTAAAAACTTCACCAACTGTATTCATTGCAGAGGTGGCAAGTCATTCTGAAGGGTCAACAAAGCTCAAGCGGCAGGGGGATTAGAGAACCCCAAAATAGCTGACGTCATCAACCACTGAACCCACCTACCAACAAATCAAAAGAGTTTCGGGGGGTGAAGGAACTCACGAGAAAGATTTTGGAAGCAGCCCCCCGGAAAGTATTAAGGAAAGAAGGTTTTTAAACCTTAGCATAAGTTTAATGTTTTTTGACTTAGTCTCATATTCACGCATATGTTTTATATTTACCATGGGATAAATTGTTTTACCACGGTATGTTATTTTTACTTTGGTTATATTTTGATATATATTATAAATATTAGATATTTATAATATATAATATTCAAATGTCTTATATATATGTGGTGAGTGCATTGTAAAGTAGCTAGCTATGTATTGTATTTTTGAGAGCTCGAAGGCAGAAAAACATAGAAAACAGAGAGACAGAGAAAAGGAAATTACAGCAGTGCGTGTTTGTAACAGCTAGTAAATTTTCTTCTTGTGAATCCAGAACTATGTTCTGAACATCTTCATTTTTGTAACAGAGTTTATTTAATGAAATAGAAGTCTGAAATTTAATTTTTGAGATTAAATCTCAGAGGAATTGTTTTTTTATTCCTCTGTCTATGTATTAAAGAATTTTTCCAGAAAATTCCAACAAGTAATTGGTCGACTTTTGAATTGGACTTCATTTTACCTCCATCGAGTCGACCATCATATCCATATCCATAATTAATGTGCTTGACTAAGTGGGTAATTATGTTATCAATTTGGAAATTGCAACTTCATTGAATAAATTATGTTAGAAAACCCACTCCTGTCAGGATCGACTGACTCGACTGGGTCATTGGAATTCATTTATGGAGAAAAAGTTGACTCAACTATTGTTGAAGCTCATTTACCAGTTGAGACAAAATCTAATTAGAAACAACGAACATTATAAAGGTTTAATGCATCGACCACAAGGATCCTCATAACAAATGGATCCTCATAACAAATCTATCGACCATTTTATGCAAGTTTTCTAGATCATTAAAAAAGGAAGCTTCCATCATCACAATTTGGATCACCAACCCACGAAGATGAGTGTTAATTCATTTAAAATCATGGCTACAATAGTGCGGATTCAACCCATAGAATATCAACTGGCATATTCAACTGCAATCAAATTTAAGCGAGTCAGTCATGAGTCAAAAAAGAATATGAAGTCAAAGGCCGCTCAAACAGATTGACTTTCTGACGTCATCCAGGATGCCCCAACTGCTGCAACCGACGAATTTTCATGAGATTTTAATATCCAAATTTTATCTGGAAAGTTTTTTGTAAAAGGATAAAACCATTAAAGATGCATGTGCCTACTTGAAATAAACACTGCACTTTGTAGACGTTTCCAAGAGAATCTTCTAAATTAAGGTCATTTACCATGGCTAATTTTTTTTCGAAGTGGCCTTGAGTCTAACTCGACTCGGTCAAAATTGTTGGCAGGGTCTTGAAGATTGATAAGATTAGTTCTCATTCCATCGGTCGATCGTCCGGTTGAGAAATTAGCAATGAAAACAATCTGACACATACATACCCAGAGCCTGGCTACGAGCAGACAACAAGCACTAGATCGAAGAGGGGCGAGAATTGGAAAAGAAGGGAAAAGCCATAACTATTTTTATGCCATTTCTCGATTCGACTTCTCCAGCATGTCAGTTTCCTCTTTGGTCGATCGAAGATATCGATATTGATAATTTATTGAAAACATCAATTTATGTGTGCGCAACTAAAACATGTCACATCGTCCAATGTATGTCAAAGAGGTATTCCAGAATATATCTTCTTTTGTGGCCATCGGTAAAAATGGTGTTCCTTGGTTGTTGTCTATGTTCACACAGAAAATAACGAATTTCCCCTATTGAACACAGTCATATACTTCCGTCAAATATTTTCCTACACCACAGGGAAGCACAATCAAGCTTGACGTCACTTTTACATTAACGACCATCTCATTCATTTCTTTTGCAGGTCATGGAATTCAATATTGCAAATATTTTATTCCAATAGCGTGAAAATGGAACAGCCAGCCCAAAAACCATTCCATTTTCCTAGCCTCCCCCCATTACTCATCCTTAGGAATCTCTTACTACTACTCGAAAAAACCCATCATTCTAGTCTATAGATATGGAATCAATAAAACTATCCGAAATTTTACGTACAACAACACAAATTTTCGTCTTGAAATTTTGTGTAGGTTCAATCCACTTCCATTAGCCACTACTTTCAGCCAACAAAATGGAGAGACAACGACGCCAAATATTTATGAATATACATTATACAAAATAGACTACGTTGGGAACAACAAGAACACAATGTATATACGCAAATAATAATATGATTATTGGGAAGAAAATCTAACGAAGGTTCTATTAAAATTTGGGTATATTTATACATACGTGATATAGTTGGAACAGTTCCAACTACTCTCACCAAACCTTCATTCACTCTACTCTAGAAATTTATTGAGGATTGCTAGTATTCACATGATACATAATGTATGGTGACAAACATAAGTCTAAAGACCCTTACAACTGGGTTTATTACAAGTTTCCACATTAATATATTAATATATTGTGTCGAGTGTTTATGATATTAGTGTTCCTTATTTATTTCCATGTTACTAAGTATTTTTACTTTGAGAAAGGAATTTTGAAAATGCTATAAAACAGATTCACCGATTCGTATTATTTGTTTCTTTTTTTCTAACAATATGCATAAAAGATGAACAACAAAATTCACATAAGTATCATAATAGATTTGGCAATAAGATGTTCATATCTCACTCATTTTAAGGGTGTACTAGCAAACATGAAAGATAAGCTAACATGATGCAAAATGAGATGACTAAAGCAATTTTGTTGCGGTGGCATTATGGTTTTCTTCTTCCTAGAGTGGGATCATGTCATGAGACCTATGCTTGACTATGTGTATGAGCTAGGGCCCTTATAACCTTGTATGGGTCATTGGACAAAGAAAATGCAAAGACTATAGGGTTGGCACCTCGAATTGTGGTTCAAATCCACATTCTTCATATGGCTAAAGAATGTCATCATTGGGGTAGATGATTATGTATATGAGAGAGTGGACTTCAGGAATGACCCATACCTAGTCTTTACATGACACACACATTGGAGTGCACTCTATAAGAATTTGTTTTTGGATTCTTGAAATATTTTAAAGTTTTGCATACTTTTGATTATTTGTTTTTTTTGTACTTTTTCACGAGGACATGATCACCAATAGGTAAAATGTGTGATATGTAGATGTTGGACCACCATGACCCCAGGACAATTACCACTTCATGACAAATGAGTGGTTACACATTTTATCCATGAAGCATCTTAGGAGGAGGAAGGGGGAGATGAGCATGACAAGCTACACAATTTCACACACAACATGGGGCTTTGGCACTTGAGATACAAGCAATTCTCATGGCCAAGGTACCTCTCCACCTATAGAGGAACACTATTAAGATTCACTCTACTCATTATCAAGGCCTCCTATGATGCATTTTATGTGTCATTCTATGTTACTACTAGCATGAGCACAATTATATTAATTGATTCATACTCCTAGGATATTTTTTTTGTGTGACATATATACTAGCTTGGTAGGTTGGGCCTTAGATCCTCTATTTTGACCTATGTAATCATTGGATGCTATGATGTAAAACTCTACATATATATATATATATATATATATGATATTTTTTATTTTTTCATTCTAGTCATGTGTTTAATGATATTATTTTCCTATTCAATAATTAATGTGACAATTACCTATTTAGCCCATAATTTTCTAATGAATCAACAAGTGTATTATAGTTTTAAAGAATATGTGAATAAAAATATATCCAAAATGTTGTTTCGAGAGATGTACCCCCAATTAATAACAAAGTAACATAGGTTCCTTACGGAGTAAAAATGATTCAGTTGAGACACCACAGGCTATGAGTCAAGTTGCAAAACCAATTGGTGAATCCCAAGGGCAACGACCTTAGTTAAGAGCTTAAAGATGATGTTATATTCTACCATGTTACTGGTGACCAACATAAGATAAATTCTCATTGAACTCACGTGCTTGTTGGTGGGCTAAAAGGGGACCCAAGAGGCACAATTTATGTTCTCAGTGCTATGAATCGCATCGACTGCAAAGCGTACATAAATGATGAAGGGAGTTGACATCTAACAAGAAGACATCATGCAAAAGCGAACATTTAAAGAAACCTCCAAGCTACACAAAATAAAAAAATAGAAAAAGATATCATACACACTCTATATACACTATATACAATGAACCATGCAAAAACCTATGCCTAGTATCTTTTGATGTAGAGCTCATTATGAGGCTTCAATAGTGGTTCCATCAATGTCAACCAACTCATAGCTACCTTTCTTGAGAACTCATTTAACAACATAGGGAACATGCCAAAGAGAATTTATTTTTCCTGCCCCTAGCTTATCATGATCTTGATCATAGGCCAAAACTATATCACCTTCCATAAAGACAGAATGTCAAATAGACTCATCATACAAATCATTGAAATAGTTTTTCTGATTTTTTCTTGCTATCACAGCATAAATATGCTGTTCATCAAGATGGGATAATTATAAAAAAAATGGTTCTTGAAAAAAAGTGTTAAGTATAAGCTCAATAACTAATTTTAAATATATAATTTCACATTCAAAAGGAAGAATAGCCTCCACTCCCTACACCAATTGGAGAGGAGTGAAACTTGTAGAGGTTTTAAAGGAGGTTTGGTATGAACAATGTGTAGAGGAAAACATAAAGTTATGCATTATCTTACCTCATCAACAAGCTAGTTTTGGGAGAAGAATATGCAAATAGCTCTTGCTATTTCAAGAATATCATTTTTAGGTGATAGTAAAACACAGTAAGCCAAACAAAGGGCTAGACCATTTTCCTATGATGTAAAGGAGTATTTTCGCAGTTCCTATGTGTGCTAGAGAGTGGGAAAACTTCCCATTGATATGAGATGCCACTCCATCCATATATAACACTATAGAAATTTGGTAATTGGGTCATAGATATTATTAGGCCAATCGATATGTCAAAAAAGAGAAGTGGATCATGATACAAGATACTTGTGATGGATTATTTGGCCCTGTTGGTTGAACCAAAATGTTTCAAGGAATACTACATATAAACCACAACAAAGATTTTATTTTAAAATTTTGTCACCCACTTTGAATATCCTAAAGTATTAATGAGTGATTAGGGACTCATTTTCTAAATTGAAATATGGAAGAATTAGTTTAGTACTTCGATGTTCATCACTAAAATAGCGCACCATACTTTCCAAAATAAGATGGCAAAGTCGAGGCCTTCAACAAGTTTATCGAGAATTTTTTTATGAAGGTATGCAATGTAAAGACAGAAAAATGCAACCTATGGATTCTTACTATATTATGGGATTACTAGACCAGATCAAGTGAGCTTACTAGATGAAAAACTTTCTAGTTTCTATATGGGAAGGAAGCAATAATTCCCATGGAATATGTAGTCCCTAGTCTCTACATTGTTATTATGATAGTGTTGTAAAAATACAACACAATCAAAAAAATACTAACATAGTTATTGTAACTTGAATATAATTTATTTGTGGTAAGGTTCCACCAAAATTTGTTGAAAGCTAGAGAAAATGCATGGCATCATCATCATATAAAGGAAACAAAATTCTATGTTGGCGATCTCGTGTTGATGTATGAAAAAAACATATGTCAACATGGAAAAATTCATAAAAATTGGTTGCTACTATACATCATCGCATATGTTATAGATTCAAGGGTTTTCCAATGGAGCCCCTCAACAGACTTGTCGATGGGAGTGAGTTGACATTATACATGGACAATTACTACACTTTCCAAAGTTGATTTTTCTATAGAGAGAAAAAAACAATGTTTTTGTGACCTTATTTATGTTTTCAGATAATATCTATGAAGCAGAGAGCCCAAATAATGTTGGGATCACACGAAACAACAAAACATGTCTAGAAAAATAAAACTTTCCCATCATAGTGAGAGATTGTTGCACTACACATACAAAAAGCCATAGATTAAGGAAAATAGATAGTCGAAGGAAGTGCGTAATACTGGTGAGAATATGAAAAAGTGGGTTATAACTCACAACCAATATTGATAACAAGAAAAAAAAAAGTGTAGAAAAAAATTATAATTATAATTATTAATTATCAATAATTAAACCAACCTAGATCCATCATAACTCCTAATATATCAAGCTTCGAGATGGATCAAATCTCTCGACGAGCAAACCTATCCTCAAGTTTTTCACTCAAGAATGATCTTTACACCTCGAGATATTTGATCCTTCTCGATGCTTGATAGATCCAAAGTTAAGATGGATCTAGGCTAGTTTATTAATTTTGACTATATATGTGTATTAATTTTTATTTATGCCATCCACATTTAAATTATATAAATTTATATATTTATAAATAATTATAATGTAAGTGTAATATTTCAATAAAATATAAAATATAAATATATAAAAGTAATATATATGATAAAAAAATTATTTTTAATCTTTAAATGTTATTATCCTTTATTACTTTTCAATATGTACATTGATTCTTATTAGAAAGTGTTGCAAGAAGGATAAATTTGACTTTATCCTTAGCAAAATTAAGTAAATTATTTTTCCAAGTTAGCATAACAACTTGGAGGTAGTTAACTAGTGTGACATAGCTCTTGTCACTTAGTTACATCATCAAATTTGAGTTAGTGGGCTTGGGGTTCGATCATCCACATTTTGTTTACTAAATTTTAGTAATCTAGTTCAGTTATTTTCACACATATTCAATTAATTTACCTTTAACTATTAATAGAGTCAATTGTAGGTCAATTGCGTAGTGGGAAAATATTCTAAATCTGAGATTTATCAGTTAACTGATAATTCAGCCAAAAATATCTCATACATGCATGGAATTTAAATTTCTCAGATGAGGTGGAGGAGACAAAGGCTAGTGGATAAGTTGTTGCATGGAGTCAGGAGATCAATTCTTTGGGATTTTTGCAAGGAAATAGGGACTTCCCCATTGTTTAGGAGCTAAAATTTTCTCAGGATTGCGTAACGAAATAGGAGGCCAGTGGAGCATAAAATTAGCTAAGTGTTGGCTAGAGGTTCTCAATCAACAAAGAGAAAAAATATTCTTTTGCAGGTTCTTTTTAGAGTTGGAGCAAGAAATTGTAATCATTTATCCCTTCATCTGATTAATGCAAAGAGTCTTAAGGGGTTTTTTCCCATTTGGGTTCCCCTATATATCACTATGTGCTTGTGGTTTGCTTGTTGCACGTTAATGCATGTTTTTCTCAATTGTAATTTTCATTCTGCAGATTAATAGAGTAGAATTTTTGTCTCCTAATTTTAGTTTGAATTCTTTAGTAGTTGCAATTTCTATCAAATTTATACATGGTATCAGAGCCCTAAAACTACATTAAAATTGGTATTTCAATATTTTCCCTCAGGAATTTCGAATGTGTAGATTTAGTGCAACAATTCTTCTTTAGATCGGGGAGAATGTATTTCAAAGGTCTCATATTGGATTATTCCCATGAGGGTAGCTTGAATTTCATATATTATAAGAATCAAATGGAAGTAGTGCTTGAAGATAATTGTATGTTAGAATATTTTAAAATTTATATTGCAAAACCTCCATAGTCAGATGAACAACAGTTAACCTAGTGGAAGAAGGATGTTGCAAAGGCCAAGATAATTCTTCTAGAAGGTGTGAGAGAGCATGTGGTCTCAAATCTCCATAGAAAAGAAAATTCATTTTCTATGTGAGAGGAACTCATTGAGCTATTTGAAAATAGCAGTGACCCGAGAAAATTTATCTTCAATGGCATACTTCGAAACATTAGGATGAAGAAAAATGATATTATTCTATAGTATCTCTAGGTTTACTCAAGTTTGAGGTGAGCTTGGAGCGGTTGGGGTGAATGTCGCAGAAGATGATCTAGGTAGCCTAGCTCTTATAGGCCTTCCAAAATCCTGGCACAACTACTAAGAATCTATGAATGGAAGGGAAAATTTACAAAATTGCGAGAGGTTGTGGTCTAATCTGGTTCAAGAAGCCTAATATATATAAATAAAAAAGATGGAACATCATCCTGAAGAGAGGATGAAGAGAATTTTGACGTAGTTGGGAAGGGAAATAAGGGGAAAGGAAAGAAGACCCAAATAAAACCCGAATCCAACCAGAATAATGTCAAGAATAAACACTTGAGAAAGATAAAATGTTTACATTGTCACGAATACGGGAATTATGTAACAAAATGTATGCACAATATTTTTTACAAGAATCCTACAGGAGGAGCAGGAGGTGAAGAAAAGGCTTCACAATTAGAACTAAAACTCACCATGATAGCATGCATGGCCAAGACTATTATGGGGACTGTGTGGTACATTGATTTTTTTGCCTCATTCCATATGACAAAGTGTAAAGAATTTTTCAGTAGATTAGAGGAGAAGGATCTCCAGATGTATATTTAATTGGGGGATGATGGGAGGTACAGTGCTACAATAATTATCGATGCAACCTTCATGAGGAAGAAAGTCTCCCCTCTTCACCTCAAATATATTATTTTTGTACCTGGGCTGAAGAAGAACCAAATATTTGTAGCATTTTTGGAGGATATAGCCTCTGATGTTATTTTAAGTAAAGGGAAATCATTTTTGAGACACACAGCTACTGGGAACGTGAAGCAGATTGGAGTTTGAGTCAAGAAACTACAAAAACTTGAGGTGGAATATTGTGTTGCATTGACAAGCAAGGCAAGAAAAGTGCATAGTGGAGATGTTGCAGAACCATGGCACACAATATTAGGTCATCTACACCATGGTGCCTTGAAAATCATGTAGAAAATTACCACTAGCCTCCCTAAAGGATTCATTGACCAAAAGGATGTCTACAAAGGTTGCACATTAGGGAAATGTGTCAAATCCACTTTCCATGGTTGATATAGTAGAGAAGATGGAATCTTAGAGTGATTCCACTTCAAATTTTTTGGATCCTTTTATACATCCTCCACAACAAAACATCATTACTATGTTATTTTTATTGGTTATTTCTCTAGAAAATGTTTAATCTTACTCATGTGGAAGACGGATGAAGTATTCTAAAAAAAAATTCAATTCAAAGCATTGGTTGAGAAGGAGGCTGGGAAGAAAATGAACGCTCATATGAGTGATAATGGAGGTTAATTTTTTTCAAATGCCTTGAAGTATTTTTGTGTCAAAGAAGGTATTTGAAGATAATTGATAGCAACCGATAACCTACAACAAAATGGGGTATCTTAGAGTAAGAATAGGAGCATAGTTGGAGCTACAAGAGATATGCTACATGATAAAGGGCTTCAATGTCATCTATGGGTAGAAGCGTGTAACATAACATATTACTTGCAAAACTTGAGACCTCATAGAATACTTGGTATGCTCATAATAGAGGAAGATTTCTTGGAGAGAAATTTTGAAGTGTTGAATTTCATAATTTTTGGAGCTTCATTTTGTTTTCATGTCTCCAAGGATTCGAGGAGGAAAGTTGAGCCTATAATAGAGTTGGGATTTTTTTTAGGATACACCAAAACTCGACATAATCACCAAGTTTATTTACCATCACTAAGAATGATAGTGGCGAGGAGAGATGTCATGATTGATTAGGAGAAGGATAGGAGATGGTGTCTATAATGAGAGTCAGTATCCCATGGAGTAGGAGCTTTTAGCTCCAAAGGTGGAGCCTCAAGATGAGCTTCAAGAAGTTGTAGAGCAACCTCAAATGGAGGATCAGAGAGGAGGTCGAAGGGAGACACCCACTCAACCATAAAATTTTTGGTAAGGGATAAATAGAACTATAGAAGCTTATATATTGTTGCAAGATTCTAGGGAGAATGTGGCAGCCCCACATCACAGTGGATGTAGGGGAGGTCACCTGATAGGTACATTGTTTATATGGCTCTCATGGCAGATCTCATTGAGACGAGCCTTCTTCATTTGAGGAAATAATTTCTAAACTTGTTTGGGTTTATACAATGGTGGACAAATATGAATCCATCATGAAGAAAAATGTATGGGAGGTGGTGCCAAGACTAGAAGGAAAATCATTGGTTGGCTCAATACATATCTACAAAATGAAGCATGCAGCTAATGGGAGCATTAAGAAGTACAAGGCCAAATTTGTGGCGAAAGTATTTTCTAAGGTAGAGGGAGTTGACTATGAGGAAATATTTTCCACTGTGGAATGGTATTACTACATTGGATAAATTCTTGCATTTTTTGCATAGATGGGGCTCAAAATACACCGGATGGATGTGAATACCATCTTTCACAATGGTGTTGTTGAGGAGTAAATTCACATAGAAAAACCAGAAGGATTTGATACATATGCTTGGGAGCCATATGTTTGTAGACATAAGAGAGCATTGTATAGTCTCAAACAGGTGTCCTAAGCATCATAGAGTTGGATCAACAATTATATCATAGGATTGGACTTCACTAAAACTGAAGCAGATGAGAACCTATATCACATTATGGTAGATGGTAAGTTTCTAATTTTTGTTTTATGACTATTATCTAATATTGACAGGTTATGAGCAACTGATCCGCTCTTTCAAAGAGGATCTTGCAAGGGAATTTGAGATGAAACACATGGGCTTAATGCACTACTTCCCCGAGATGTAAATATGGAAAGGTGGTGGTGAATTGTTTGTGTCTCAGGGGAAGTATGCCTATAATATAATCATGAATTTCACATGGAGAACTCGGTAAGCCTATGGACACACCTCTAACTACAAATTCGAGGAATGAAAATTCCACTTCAGGTGAAGAGGTTGATGCTACCATTTACATGTAGCTTGTGGGGTATTTAATGTATTTAGTGAACACAAGACCTAACATGTGATATGTAATTAACCATCTTAGTCAAGCTATGTTGAGGCCTACCAAGTTGTATTAGTTGGAAGCAAAGCATGTGCTAAGGTATCTCAAAGGCACTACCGAGTATGGATTATGGCATAAAATGAGAGAGGGATTGAAGCTCCAAGGCTTCACTGATGCATATTGGCTAGGGATTCTATTAGACATGAAAAGTAATTCAGGTGTTATCTTTAGTGATGGGTGTACAACTATTTCCTACTATAGAAGGAAGCAAAGTTCTATGGCACTTAAGTCAATAGAGGTTGAATACATGGATGCAAGTCAAGAAGCATGTGATTCCATATGGATGAGAAAAGCACTTGTGGGTATTTTAATTCATGAGAGGGATTCGAAAGTGATATATTTTTATAATTAGAGTTACATTAATATCTTTGGGAATCTTGTATTTCATGACACTTCCAAGCACATTGATATTTGGTATCATCATTTGCGGGACTATGTGCAAACAAGAATTATATCTCTATAGTACATTCAAAATGAAGAGAAATGTACTAACATCGTGACAAAGGCAGTGTGAAGAGGTAAATTTGAATTCCATAGTCGCACGATACGGGTGGTGAAAAATCCCTTTCTTGCTAAGAAGGAGTGTTAGAAAGTGCAAAAAGAAAGGCTCAATTTGACTTTTGCCTTAGTCAAATTGAGTAAACTGAATCTCTACATCAGCAGGAAAACTTGGAAGCAGTTAACTAGTGGGACTTGGCTCTTGTCACTCAGTTAGATCAAAAAATTCAAGTTAGTGGGCTTAGAGGTCAGCCATGCAAGTCTTGATCATTAAATTTTATCAATCTAGTTTAGATATTTTCAGTTATATTTAGTTAACTGACCTCTAACTATTGATAGGGCGAGTTAAGATTAGTTATGTAGTGGTACAACCTTCTAACTTAGATATTTGTCATTTAACTGATCAATCAAGCCAAAAGAGCTCATGCATGCATGGAATTATAATTACTCAGCTCAGGTGGAGGAGACAAACGCTAGTGTAATAGTTGGTGTATACTAGTTGAGTGTATAGTTGTTGCATGCAGTGAGGAGATCAATTTTTCTCAGGATTGGATAAGGAAATAGGAGGCTGGTGGAGTAGAAAATTGGCCAAGTGTTGGCTATAGGCTCTCTTTCAACAAAGAGAACATTTATTCTTTTGCATGTTCTGCTCAGAGCTAGATCAAGAAATTGTAATAATTTTTTCTATTGAACTAATTCATGCAAAGAGGCTTAAGTAGTTTTTCCCGATTAGGTACCCCTAGAAATCACTTTGTACTTTTGGTTTTTCTTATTGCATGTTTATGCATGTTTCTCTAAATTTCAATTTTCATTCCATATTAGTAGAGTAGAACTTCTCTCTCCTAATTTCATTTGAAATTATTTACCATATGTAATTTATAGAAAATTTCTATAAGGTATTAGAGACCTAAAATCATGTTAGAACCAGTATTTTGAACTTGTCCCTTAGGAATTTTGAATTTGCAGCTTCAACGTAATAGTTTTTCTTCATATTCAGGAGAATGTCTTTCAACAGTCTAAGATTGAGTATTCCTTGGAGGGTAGCTCAAATTTTGTATCTTGGAAGGATAAAATGGAAGTAGTGTTTGATGATAATGGTGTGTTATAATATGTTAAAATTGATATTGAAAAACCTCCACAATCGAATGCACATCAGTTAACCCAGTGGAAGAAGGATGTTGAAAAGTCCAGGAAAATTCTTCTCCAAGGTGTGAGAGACCATGTGGTATCAAATATCCCTAGAAAAGAAGTTCCTTATGCTACATGGAAGACACTGACTGAGCTATTCAAAACTAGTAGTAACCATAGAAAATTGGCCTTGAAAAACAAACTTCAAAACATTAGGATGAAAAAAATGGCGCTATTCCATAGTATCCCTACACATTTACTCAAGTTAGAGATGAGATTGAAGGGGTTGGGGTGAATGTAACATAAGATGATCTGGTGAGCCTAGTTCTTCTAGGCATTCCAAAATCCTGGCACCAATACTAGGACACTATGAATGGAAGGGAAAAATTGCCAAATTGCAAAAGGTTGTGCTCTAATTTGGTTCAAGAAGAGATGTGTATAAATACCAGAGATGGAACATCATCTAGAGGATAGGATGAATACAATTTTTTCTTAGTTTGGAAGTGGAATAATGGAAAAGCAAATAAGACCCAAAGACAACCTAAATCTAGCCAAAATAATGGCAAGAAGAAATACTTGATGATGTAGGTGTATCTAACATAGGTCAATTGTTTACTAGATGAATTAGTTTGTAAAATTCAGACTTAATTAATTAATTTATTTTCCCTATAGTTTTTAGGAGAGAACGAGGATTATTGTAAATAAGGTTCGAAAGGATTGTGGAAGGTTTGAGAGGATCATGGATTAGTTAGCTCTTATTTAGGGATAAGAGATTGAATGAGATATTTGAGAGATTAGAAGAGAGATGTTAAGGATTAGAAGAGATATTTTAGAAGTTAGCTTAGGGTATAGCACCTCGTTGGGTTCTAATCAAATTGTATAAATTGAGGTGAGCCCATGAGGCATGAAGAAGGGTAGAAGTGTGAGAGTGTGTGTGAGAGTGAGTAGCCAATCATTAGACATGTAGCTCTTTTGTACTTATTTTGTTTATTAATTAATCATTTTCTGATTTTTTTAATGAGAATACATATTGTGTAGTTTTTGGATCCAGTTTATGTGTGTGCTTATTTTGTTTAAGTTTCAGGGACTATGGTTAGAACTGCATCACAATTTTGGTATCACAGCTAGTTGAGCATTGCTATACGTCTGGAAATTTGTGCATAAGATGTTTATAAAAATATCTGTGATGTATAAGCTAAACATTAGAACCTGAAGTCTAGGCTATCATGTTTCTATGTTGTTATGTTGACTACATTCCTGTGGCTAAGTATGGGTAGCGTTGTAGCCACCTCCATAGTTTTCAGTACAACAAATCATACTTATTCTCAGCTCCTCCTTCAAACTGAAATACAGGTGTTTGATTTCACGAATAAATACAGAGGCGCTTACAGTGACTCCCTTCATTTGGAATTTTATCCATTCTACTTCTCCTGCATGGGATATCAAGACCAATTCTTGTGGGGAGCAGCGTGGTTGCAAAAATACACGAGGAGTGCATCATATTTTAACTACATTCAATCAAATGGATAGACCCTTGGTGCCAATGATAGTGATTGCATAGAGACTTGCGGCTACATGAAGTAGTCAAAATGCATTGCATTAAGAAATCTAAAGCGTTGTGAGGGTGTTATGAAACCTTGCTGAAGTTCTGTACCAATTTCTAGCAGAGGCTTCTCAAAGCTTGCTTGCAGTCGTCAACCAACCGACTTGGCCTTGTCAAATGTCTCTGAACACTACTTGTTATGAACCCAACTGTGAACCCAGGCGAACCTACTATGCCCTCACGATCTCAGTGGCCTACCACATGGCTTCCACGCCTTCAAACGGCCTTTATCGATCCGTAGCCTTCGCGAACCCCGGTGAACTTATGGTGAACTTTTATAGTAGTGCAAGTATTTTGACAGAACAATTTAAACACATAGAGTAATAATGCGGAAACTCAAACACCAAAGTCTTCTCTCTTTATTTATCAGTATGCTTCACAACCAGATACAATGGATTCTCCGTATCAGAGATGGACTGTAATGGCATTTACTGGACTTCTGATCTTCACGAATGAAGGATCGATACCAGAGGCTTCCTGGCCAATATACAGACTCTGTCTCAGAGATTTACAGACATAAACACATTACAGACATAAACACATACATATGCAGACACACTAATGAAGTGGCCACTTTAGGTTCTCGCCTGTCACATGAACAGACGCGCAGGCTTCTCACTTCGACCTAATGACTTGTGAGCAAAGTTCTTCGTGTTGCGAGCAGATCGCTGTGATAGCGCAGACGCAGAGCAGGAAGAAACTACTCAGACTTATGAGTAATGAACTCCGTGATGCGAGCAGATCACCAAGATGGCGCAGACGCAGAGCAGGGAAAGACTACTCGGACTCAAGACTCAAAACACTCCAAATGCGAATGATCCACAAATGAACCTTACCTCTTCATTTATAGGAATGAGAGGGGGACAAGCATTACTGTGGTTCGTCCGATTATTGACACTTGGCAGTAGATCATCGTTTTCGGGTAACACCGTGAGGTGACATCCGCACGGAGATCTAACATGCCGACAAAAGTGAAAGTCATGTGAAAACACAGTGGATACCTTACAAAGGCCCACGAGGAATCAAATAATTACACTTTGGATACTTTTCAGACATAGGAAAAGTCCAAGAGAAAACTATGTCACCGTAAACCCGTGACTAGGTATCATATATACACAGGGAAAGCCTTTCATGAGTGGGGCTCCCGAGGACCACTAGTACTGGGTTCATCTGCAGGTTCTTCTAGAATTTTGACACCTGGATATCTAACATGGTACCATTCATCATTCCAGGCTTTTGTATAAATTCGCCTTACTATCATGGGTTTGTTAAGCACTATTTGATGCTTAATTTTTTTCATTACGGCCCATTGATAGTGCATTTGCATGTACATTTTTAGTATGGGATGGTCTAACATTGTATGTTCAATACTGGTCATTTCCCCAACATTTTTACAAGGGTAATGAAAACATTCTCCGGCCGGTCCTGAGATACATTCATCACAAAAATGTCTGTGATAAGTCTGAAATTGATCAGGATCCATACTGTAGGGACTGACCCCATAGTGCCACCACCAATTTGTCAGCCAAGGAATGGATGGCTCTCTTTCATTTATCCAAGTAGGTGCAAACTTTATCTTTGTGTAGTGGGTTTGTTCTGGACCATCTCTGTTAAGAAGATTCCACCACAATCTTTCATATCCTGCAAAATCATAAACTGTGTCAGGAAAGATGAGTTTAGGGTCATCATGTGGCCATGATGTGAATTTACCATAAGTGTAGGGACCCATCTTTCTAACACGGTTGATCACATAATTCTTGTAACTTGATCTGTTATTGCCACCAGTACCAATGACATACAGATCCCAGAAATCTTCTGAGAGGGATCTCTCAGCTTCTTGTGCGGCAGCCATACTGTGTGAATACATTTTCTCGTGTATCCATCTATTTCCTTTGGGATATACTTTTCTGCCAGGGACCAAGTGTTGCAGATCTGAATGGTTTTGCAAATTACCGTTCAACACCTGTGTATTGCGGAGGATCCAAGTTGGCCTCCATTTTTCCAAGTATACAGGCCAAGGCTCATTATCTGCAATAAACTTGAGTTCTTCTTTCTATTGGGCCTGATTCCATTCTGTCAAGATGACAAAACAATGATATTGCACATGATCTTCATTGTCATCTTCTTGTCCTTGATGCTGGATATATTGTCTGCTTAGGAAATCTGGAATACAGTTTTCAGAACCCTTAATATGTTCAACATCAAAACTAAAATATGCAAAGAGGGCTTGCCATCTTGCAAATTTTGCATCCTCAGGGTTCTTTATCTCTTTAGATAAAACTCCATCCAGAGCTTTAGCATTAGTTCTGAGCAGAAAATATTTATTGGCCAAATGAACAGAAAACTTTCTTAGACAATACCACGCTGCCTTTACCTCTTTCTCGATGGGAGCATAATTCATCTCTGCTTTACTCCAGACTCCAGAGGCAAAAAGAACAACTCTTTCATCTTCTTTTGGGTCTTCTGCTTTTGGCTTCTGTTTCAGCACCTCCCCATCCTACGTTGCTTGCATCTGTCTCAACAATCTTATAGAAATTATCATCAGCAACATGTAAAATAGGCAGAAATCTTACCTTGGACTTTATTTCTTTGACTGCTTGGGTGTGCCTGTCAGTCCAAGGTTTAGAGTTTTTTCTAAGTCTCTGATTCAACAGAGATCTATCAATGGCGCAGTTTGGATAGAAGTTGCTCACATAATTTAGGCACCCTAAGAACCTTTGCAGCTGGGTTTTATCAAGGATAACATCAGGAAATTTATCAGCAAATTCTAGTGCATGACGCTGCAGAGAAATCTGGCCATTCTCAATTTCATGTCCTAAGAATTTTATCTTTGTCAGACACAATTCCATCTTCTTCTTGCTTAGGACAAGTCCATTATGTTTGACCAATTTCATGAAAATTCTCAGATGTTTGAAATGGTCATTCAAATTTTTGGAGAATATCAGCAGATCATCGATATAGGCAAGTAACCAATCAGCATATGGTTTGAAGATAGAATCCATTACCTTTTGGAATTTTGATGGTGCATGCTTCAGACCAAAAGGCATTACATTCCATTCATAGTGTCCATGGGGAACACTAAATGCTGTCTTCCATCTATCATTTTCTGCAACAGCAACTTGCCAGAAACCAGACTTTAGATCAAACTTTGAAAATACTTTGGCTCCATAAATTCTCCTTATCAAATCTCCTTTGTGGGGGATTGGATAAGTATCATCTGCTAATACTCTGTTCAGGGGCTTATAATTTATCACCAACCTTGGAACTCCCCTGACTTGTTCACTTCTTTTATTTACGTAGAATCCATAGCAGTTCCATGGGCTATGGGATTCTTTGATCAACTTCTTTTTAAGAAGCTGTTCAATCTCTTGCTGGCAGTGTTGTCTGTCCTGAACAGACATAGAAATGGATCTGGACTTACAAGGTCTGCCAGTGTATCCTTCCTTGTAAGGCAGTTGTATACTGTACTGCTTTATGTGCCAGAAGGCATTTGGCTCTTCTGAACAACAAGTATCTTCAAATTCTTTCTGGAAAGCAGCAATTTTTCTTTTTATTTCTGGGGAACTCAACTGTTCTTCAATTCTGATGATTTCTTTGTGATTTTTGAGTTCGTCCAGACTTTTCTCAGCCTTCTGAAGTTTCTTTACTTTCTCCTGCATTATCTGCACCATGGGTGAAAGTTTGTTTCTGGAAACATAAGGTAATTCAATTCTTCTACCAGAAACAGTAATAAACATCCCTGAACCACCATCAGGAAATATGACTGACCCATGAGGTTCTACTGCTGCTAAGAAGATATTACCCAAAATACAATCAACAGGAATGTCTGAGACTGCTAAGGATAATTTCACACAACTTGGACCAAAGCAAACAGTAGCTTTAGAAACTTCAAATTTTAATTGTTTCACCCCTAATCCCTGGACTTCTCTCTCTGCAGTAGTCCAATATCTTGAAGGGATGATATGCTTAGAAATCAAGTTAAGATCTGAACCAGAATCAATAAGTGCAATAACCTGATAAGTATTACCAGCAATAGAAAGATCGACTAGAACATGATGTTGCTGGTACTGGACTGTGAGGACCTGCATATCCCCAATATCTCTGTAACCTGAAGACACAAATTTAGTGGGGGCTTCAGGTCTAGTGTGCAGTGTATAATTTGTCTGCTGTGTAGAAGTGGGAGAAGCAGACTGATTGTTTTGAGCTTTCAAGACATTTAGCTCATTTTTTATACCGCGCACTTCAGATTTTAAGTCCTGTATCTCCTTATTCACCTCCCCCAAAGTGAGGCCACGAGCTTTGTTATTCTGCTGGAGATACGGCTTTGTATTGCGGTCATAAGAAGCATCAACAAAATTAGGCTTCTTATAACGAGAAGATGAGGAAGAACTAGAGGAACCAGGAAGATTCTTCAGATAAGTATCAAGAAGGGCAGTCTTGAGGTCACTTTCATCCATGGCACGGATTTGGGCAATAACCTTAATATCATCATCTGTCGAGGCCATGAGGACATGAGGAGAATCTTCCACAGCCGAAGAATAGGAATCAGAATCAGAGTCTGAAGAGGAATCACATTTACAAGCATCAGGATCTGAACAATGACAATGCATATTGACTTGTTCATCAGAAGAGGATGATGAATAGTCATCAGAAGAGGACTCAGCAGCAGACGAAGGAATGGCATGTTGCATAATGGCTTGACGGCGACCCGGGTAAGAAGGACATTCTGAAATCTTGTGAGAAGTAGAATGGCAATAAGAACAGGCATCAGGGTCACGTTTGACAGTGGTATGAGAAGAAGTGGCTTGCTTACCCTTGTCATATTTACTAGACTTTTTACCCAGACCTCGTTTGGATTCTAAAGCAGTAGGACACATATTAGAAGTATGCCCTTTAGCACCACATAGCCAACACTCAACTTCCTTCATTCTATTTAACTTGACATCTTTAGGCCTGATGTCTTGAGGTTGATAATAGTGGGTATTTGGCTTCCATCTGGATTGCCGCTTTGGTGCTTTAGACCTGTGTTGAACTTTAGGTCTGCGAATTTATCTTCGCTTTGAAGAACTTAATCTGTAAGCAACTGTACTTCTCTTATGAGCCTTCTTTACTTGCCTCTTATGTTTTCGGTGATGTACAAGAGGATCATCCACTGTAATGCCATATTTGCTGCAAAATGACTTAGTACCAGGAAGTCTGTTCAATTTGTCTATAGACTTCTGCATCTTAGACCTGGTACAAAGTGAAATCAAAAACTTTGTGATAATACCATAGAGATCTCCCCAAACATATGTCTCTAATGGCAAAGGAAAAGCATCTTCCATTCTCAAAATATCTACAAGTTTGGAAGGCAGAGCAGCTAGATAGACTTGCTTCCACAGAATATTCTTGGGCTCCTTAACCCAAAATATTCTCTGTATCCAATCTCTGTGGAAGTCTTCATACTTATTAATATTGTTGCACTTGAGATTCATCAGAATCATTTCATTTTTATCTGCTGCAACATACTCTAATCCACAAAAATGTTCATAAATAAGTGTTGTAAGAGCACCAATCATATTATTATTTGAAGTGCCATCAGGGTTAATCACAACATCACCCTGTTCATCTTTAACAACTTCCCGCTCCATTCTTTCAATCAATGCGGGAGAGGATTCCAATTCCCACCACCTGGCAAGAGTGCCAGTGAAACACTGCATGAGATTTTTACAAGCATCAACTTCAGTCTTTCCATCTGCACACATCAGTTTATATTCAATGATCATTTGATCTAAAATTTGTCGGACCTGAGAGGCAGACATATTATCTATGTTCCATTCCTTATGACTCCCTTCATGAAAAGTTTCCCGAGGGGGAATCTTTCCTGCACCATATAGATCAGGGGCTGCATGACGGGTGAACTGTGGTTCCAAAGGTTCATAGATGGGAAAGACATGATCTTTTTGCTCAGAATCTTCTAAGACTTCAGTAATTGTAACCTTTTCAGATTTTTCTTTGGGCGATTCTGGCTTAGACTTTGACACAGGTAAATGAGGAACTTCCCTTGGCATGAGATGAGGGAATCTAGAGGCAGGGGGACTTGACTCTAGTCTGGGAATCTCATGAGGCACAACACTTTTAGCCTTTCCAGCAATAAAAGACATAGGAATAGGTTTGCTGGTCTTCTTGACAGACAAATTTTCAAACTTTTCAGACAACTTATATACAGATTGTCGTGTGGACATAGACTGGTCTATAATACACTCTTCAACTTCTTGAAATCTAACAGAAGAATGTTCTGTTATACCTCTAACTACTTGCAAATCACACTGTACATGATTTAAAACTCTATGGACATCATTTACAGAAACTTGGACAGAATCAATTTGATCTTTGACCAGGGCAGTTTTGGCAACATTTTTTTCTAGACCTGTGAGTGCAGTATTCGTCCAGTTCAACTGCTCACTCACTTTTTGAACTCTTTTATCGTGATCTGATAAAGAATCATCATGCTGAACCAAGGGGATAGCATGTGCAGAGTTCGACCCTTCTCCTATGACAATACTTCGAAAAGGAGGGTAGGTTGTAGAGGTTTCTATTTTACTGCCATCTAATGCAGTCCAAGAATGAGAGGACGAGGATGTAGTGTCTGCCATCAAGACTACATCGTTCTCCATTTGCTTCTTCCATGAATAGAAAGAGATCCATACTCCATTCTCTTCCATATACTCCTTCCACTCAGCTGACATCTTCATCTTTTCTTCTTTTGGAAAAGTTTCAGCAAACTTCTCTGCATCCGGATGTGTGAACAAATCCCAATTTATCATTCTCTTCATCCAATTGTAAGGGATTAAAGTTCTGGAACAACCATCCATGAGAGTGATAAACTTATGGATTTCAGGAACAGAGGGTTTCTTTACATCAGGAGGCAGGTCTTTGAATCTGCAGGCTGGGATTAACTGATTTGCTCTTTCTTCATAACCCAACCCATATTTTGGAGTACCTGGAGGTCTCTGACTCAACAAGAGGTCGACAAGTCTTGGATCTTCTTCTTCCATAGAAGGGACTAAATGCATCATCATAACATGAGGTTTGTCATCCTCATGGGGGAAAGGAATATCATTGCATTTAGGATTAGGACAAGGATTTACAGATGTACTAGGAGGGGCTTGTCCTGTTCTAGAATTATGGTTAACACTGAAAAAAAAAACTCGTGATATTTAATGACGTAACGAGGAATACGTGTAATTTATGTTGAGAAGAATGGTAGGTAATATCATTAATTATTAAAGATACGCGGTAGAGATCTGCATAAAATGTGAAAAATTATTTTTCCCATTAATGGTTTTTTTTAAGGAAGTAAGAAATATATAAGTGGAGATTGTAAGTGGGGATTTTAGATAATGGAAAATTTTATGTGATTGTTAGTGCATATGTTTATATGGAAAGGTGTTATATTAAATGTAAAATTAAATAATAAAAGTAAAGGGGTTGTATTAAAAGTGAAAGTAAATAGTAAAGGTAAAGGTGAAAGTAAATGATAAAATTAAATTGATGTTGTAAAGCATGGTGGAGTACAAATAGTGAGTTGGTGCACACCGTTTTCAGTGGGTGATATATGGTTTCATAAAACCATATATTGATTTGAGAATGCATAGCTTTGTAGTGTAATTTTACCTTTTCAATTATCCCTTCCAAGTAAGGGATTTATAAGAGAGGGGATTTATATGGGACTTTGTAAAGGAGTTATGTTCTTTGTTTTAAGCACTTTTGTAAAGGGTGATACCATAAGGCATTATTGACATAATTTCATGAAAGGGTTTGTAATCAAGAAGTCTAAGTTGTATAGCTTAAGTCAAGTTAAAGTCAAAGTCAACCATTAAACATTGAGTTATTGATCAAAAGGGTGCATTTTCGGTTGTATCCGACACCCAATATTCCTTAAAAGTTGATGTCAAATTATAAGTCTAGGGTCAAAGGTCAAGTCAAAAGTTTGATTGTAATGGGTGCATGATTGACGGAGCCCAACACCCAAAGTCTAGTCATTGTAAATAAAATTTGAAGGGATATTGTGGAAATTTGCAATAAAGGGAGCAAAGAACAAAGGAGTGCTTAGAAATAACGTTCAACTAAAGTTGACCATTAGCCAAGTTCAAAGAGGAGATAACCTGGTAAAGTGATTCAATTGCAGGTTACAATGGGCAAGGTTAATTTCACGAAAGGAGCAAGAAAGAGAAGATGCAATTTCTAGAGAAAGGCCACAATGATGCCATAGAAGTTGGCATTGGTGATGAAGAGAAATAGATAGTTGAATTAAAGGCATGAATTGATGTGTTGATAAATTTATTACAAGGACAAAGACATGGATGAGTGATAAAGAAAATAGTTAAATGGCCAATTAAATAGTTGATAGAAAGAAGATAGAAACACAAACTGAAAGATTTGGAAGCAAAGAAACTCCAGACAAAAGTATACATTTGTGAGCCTCAGAAAATAAATTTCTTGGTGATGATGATGATGTGGACATGGGTTTGATTCCCATAGAAATCGCTACATATTCTTCAGAAGAACAACATGAAGACGTGAAGATAGATTCATATGTCAAACCTTATGTTTTTAAATCTAACCATTGTTGATTGGATGTAGGTAACTTTGGTGATGAAAAACAAATTGATGAAGAAATGAAGCCTAAAAATGTTGAATATGAACAAATAATAGATGTTTCTGATAAAATGGAAAATGGGTCAAATGTTAACATGAAAGGTATTGTAGCAGAAATGTAATGTTCCCAATTTTTAAGGAACATTAATTTTTTCCATTTTCACATAGGAGATAAATAAAATGGGTAGGAGACCGATTCATTTCATGAATAGGTAATAGAAATCCTCTTGGTATGAAGGAGGATCACTTATAGAGTTGGATTTCACACCTCCATGTGTGAAAGAGGACTTTTGCAAGAAGGCTAGGTCCAGTTTGACCAAGTCAAACAGCGTAGTGGCATGAGGTGGAGAGCACATTGTGGGCCAACATAGTGGGATAAGAAGGGAAGCTTCTAGAGGAAGGAAACCCTAATTATTGGGGTCCATTGAGAGGGAGATCACATCGTTTAAAAGGAGGGCAAGGTAGCCATTGCAAATATCTTGAGTATTATTCATATTTGGTCCTTTGGACTTGCTGCAACTTCTTGCTGCTTAGCAAGACTTTCTGGGAAATTCCTTTTTAGGATTTCCTCTCCTTCTTGAGTAGCTCTTGGAGGATTTCACTCTATTCCCCATATTCATACATTGAGGTCAAGCATCATCCTTCTTCATCAGCGCAGTTTCAGCTGGAGATTGTGCATTGTTGCTGGGTGTCGCTAGGGAGGTATTCTACAATACCATCCTTGGCTAGTTTTTCAAAGGAGGGACCTTCCATCCATTTGGGAGATCTGAAAAGGAGGTTCATGAGCTTATTCCACCATAGTTGGCACCAAGCCAACCACTTGCCATCATATGCAGTGAAGTCCCTCTCTTAAAAAACGTTATTCTTGAAGAGTGTTTGTTGTGAGGGATTAGCAGATAGTTTGGAGGGTGAGATCTTAAGTGAAGGGATCAACCTTTCAATTCAGATTTCCATTGGAGGAGGGTTATTCATTTGATGCAGCCATTTCATCCTTCTCCATCTATTTCCAGTTCTTGATTTGCTGCTGCTAACCAGCAACTCTGGCATTTCTGCAGGAATGCCATTTTGCTTGTATTTCAGCCAATCCTTCTAGTGGATTAATGTATTGTATTTTTAGGTGTTGAGATCATGCTCCCCCTCTTTATTTGAGCTCCATATTGTCATATCATTGTAATATTATCATTTTGCAACAGTTCTCTATAAAATACTGTGTAGTCATAGCCTGCAGTTTCTTATCTACAGCAGTGTGCTTTATATTCATTATGTCACTGATGAGGAGCTTGTATTGTATTGATTGAATGAATAATTCCTCAAGTCATTGAATTCCTTTTACTGCTATAATAATATATTTTGGATATTTATTTATTCTCATAAGCAAGCCCAGGAAAATAATGCAGAGAATCCATTGTGTGTTCATCAATTATCACAACCCCATTCCTTGGGTAATTTCTGAAGGGAACTAGGTGTGGGAGGCTTGTATCACCACCCTAGAAGGATTTATTTGATCCAAATCCTTGGATTTTGGTCTTAGACACATTGGTCTAAGGGATCCAAGTCTTGGTATCAAATCCTGCTGCCTCCATTTCTCGAAATTGTGTTTTCCAACCATGAATTGCTAGCTATTCCTGAAAAGAAACATTACAGTGGTACCAGAGCACCTTTCTTGGCTCATCATGTGGCCTTCAAGCCCAAGAATTAAAGAAGAAGACGATGGAGAATATTAGCTTGATCTCATCGATTTTCATAACAAAGAAGAGCCTCCCCAAGGAGGAGAAGCAAGGAGAAGAAGAGGAAGGTCCATGCACTTCCTATTCTCAAAAATAAAGCAAGCATGAGAGATGCTTGGATCATCATGTTATAGATCAATACCTGAGTGAGTATAAACCCCATTCTATAGCATTCAGGGGAGCTACAACATTCCCATAGTTTATTCAGTAGAAGGAGGAGAGAAAGCTCTATGGTAGAAGGGAAATCAAAGGCAATAGGTTTCTATTGTCTACATTTGATGGGGACACTTCAGCTAGAGCTTGGGTGAAAAATCTAGAGGCATTTTTCTTGCTACATCTAGTGGCATTGCACATGGAGGATGAAGCCTCTGTTTGGTGGTTCAAACCCTTGGTCCATTCAAGGGTGAGTTCTTTTGCAGAATTTTCTCAAAGGTTGATCCAAACCTTTGATGGAGAAATGGAAAAGGAAGAGAAAGCCATACCACCATGGGAGGAGGATTGCACCAACGTTGTTACAACTTTGGAGGAGAAGCCTTCTACATCTATGGATGAGGTAGCCATGGCATTGGAGGAGACAACTACTGCAGGCACATAAGGAGATCCCAAGATCCACCAAGGTATGAGTGAAGTTCCACTTTTCATTTCAGCAAATAATTTAAAGGAATGTGGGAACTCACATGTAGAGGTCCAAGGATGTACACACTTTTCTATTTTAGAGCACCATGATTGCACTGCGCTATGCAATGGGTTCAAAGAGGAGATGAACCCTCATACATTTTGGTTGAGTTGCATTTAGCCCTTGAGGTTTGAGTGTGAACTTTTGGAGGATGGAGCGAACCATGAAACCCCCATGAAAAACAATGAATCAAATTTTAAACTAGAGGATGAAACAACTGCTACATCATTGGAGGAATTAGCAGCGTTGTTAAACATGGATGGAGAGGAGATATTACCTCCATCACATTTGGGTCCTCATGGATCCAACATAGTCATGGATGAGAGATCTTATCTAGAAGTTCTCCAAGGAGTTGCATTTCAATTTTCCATGAAATGAAATGGGGAAGATATCGCTTGGGAGAAGGGTAGCCCTCATGGGATGAGTACCAAAGGAGGAAGAAGGAGAAGACATCTGTTGAGGTATAAAAGGTGTCTTTTAAATGCCTATTTATCCTACATTAATTATCAATCTAGGTATGATCTTTTATTTCAAGAGTGTACTCTGTCTGAGGTTGCAATTCAATCTAAGAGTAATGCTTTGCAATATGTAGTATAGTGTTGTAAATACAAGAGTAAACAGATGCTTGGAAATGAAATCTAACTAAAATGACATGAAATTAAATACTTTGAAATCCAATCATTCACTCTGCAATGATCAGTCAAGGATGCAGTAATGATAACTCTTTCCTTTAGCAAATGATGTAATTGAAATCAAATGAAAACAAGATAATCAATTTGAGAATGAAGGTAGAAATAACCAGATGTCATTTACATTTGATGATATCGCATTAAAACAATTAAATGGAAATGTAAAAACCAATTCTTTGCAGGAATGAAATAGACTGTAAACTAATTAACTGAAGTGGACAGTAATCTGGAATTGAACAACAATAGAAAGAAACAACAAACTCTAACTACTGGAATTAAACAACACTTCTATCTAATGGGATTGAACAACAAAACTCTATTGAACACCAAATCCTATTGAATAGCAAATTGAACGGAACAGCAAACTGAACGGAATAACAAATGGATTGGAACAACGACTGCAATAGAACAACAACTGTTGAATAGCATAGCTCTGTTAAAGCATAACAGGATAGGTTATACAAAGATTAAGATTCTTGTTAAATTAGAAAGGAACGAAAACGCAATTCACCAATATATCACACCAATATTATGTAGCAATTAAATAGTAAACTATTAAACTTGAAAGCTGTGATGAAAAAAAATGCAAACCGTCACACAACGATAATTGAAAGATAATAAACAAATAGCAGATGGATCCACCAGGCCCAGGCCCTTAGCCACCAGTGAAACACTGCTGGTTTACTCCAGAATCAATAAATGGAACAACAACTAGATCATTTATTAATCGAGAATAATAGCGTTACAACAGTCACTCTTTCATCACGAGAGTCAATGAAAAATTACAGTGTTACAAACAAGTTTCAATGATAATCATTTTGTCCCCCAATTTCTATAGGCACTGCCTTTTATAACAATTCGGCGGACAATACAAGAAACAATGATAGACTTTGAACAACGATCCCTCAAGATCAAAATATCCTGAGGGATTTGCTCCCTTTTCTTCTTTTAGCTAATGCTTGGTCTTCTTAGGCTGTAGTCGTGTTGTTCCCTGCCTTACTTTAGTTGTGCGTTCTGATTTCATCCTTTCTGTTTGGATATGGCCCTTTTCTGGAGCAACAACAGTTACTCCTATTTTATCTTTGCCTTTCGAATGATGGTTTCCCACTTCATTTGTTTCCTGTTGGGAATAAAAGACAATCTTTAGCCAATTTTCACAGTAAACATTAATCTTTGCAATTCTATCATAATCCTTCAATATATCATCTTTCTAGAATATAAAGAGTTATGTTTAAAGGAAAAAAGTAAAGAAATACATGGTGAATTCATACCTTTTCCAATGCTCAACACACTCCTTGCTTACCCTTTTTCATGTCCTCTTGAAAACCATAGTTTAAATGTAAAGCAGTTAGGGAATATGCTGGAGAGGGTTTTTCATTAAGAGGTCTAGGACCATGATTTGCAGCTAAAGCTTCAAAGATGTGCCCTGTCTGTCCTTCAGGTAATTCATATTTGGCTTTATAGTCTGTTACAAGATACCATATAATGGGACTTCGAAACCTACAGCCTAGCTAGTATGTGCCTTCGCTCAAGATGAGGTTACTATAGAGAATCAAGTGGTCAGTAGTTAATCCAAAATTTCTATAATTAAATGGCTCTCTATCTTGAACATTCCGATTGGAAATATTCCATCGGACTTTAGCTGCTATATAGGCCTAGTTTTTTATAGATAGAAAATATTCTACCCCATCGAAGACAATTTCTTTGTGGACGGGTCCCAATGTCTGGATCACACCCTCCTTTGTCATTACACTCTTTTGCCTAGCACATAGTTGTAATGGTTGTCTTGATTCACTCCTAACCCAAAGGTCTAACTCATTTTCTTACCTCTGAAAATTATTATAGGCCTTGAGCCATTTCAGCTAGTTGACAGAAAATGAAATAAATGCTTGAAATTGGATATCACCCACAAAAGGGTTAGGATTTGTCTCCATTTCCCCAGCTAATATAAAATTGTGCAAATAGAACTCACAGAGGAGACGCTGGAATTTTACTCCATATAGTTTGCAACAACTTATAATATCATCTACAGTGTTTAATTTTATAGTTTTTCATGCCATAACAGCTTTAATTTTTAACTGTAAATATCTTTCTACTAAAAACAAAGCATAATTTTTGGCAGGGCATCTACATGCTAGAACTTCTGTGTATAAGGAGCAGAGAGTATCCATTTGATTCTGGACCATTTTTAATCTACTCCTTACCTCTTCAAATTTCTCTTCTGCCTTCTGACACTTATCGTAGGCTTCAGCCTTTCATGCACCGATGTCCTTTAATTGCTGATGTAATTGTTGATATTTCTTTTTGGGAATAGTCTATTCTTCAAGCTTTTCTCTAGCCTGTTGAGCCTGTGCTAGCTCTTCTTGGAGTTTTGCTATAGTAGGGTCTATTAAAAAAATGTTTTTATGTTGGAAATCGACCTGGGTGTCCTTATTACAATGTTGAATGCCTACAGTCTGTGTCTCTTTTTTGGCCATACTGCTAGAGGACAGTGCCTCCGTCTCAAAATATTTTTCACATACCTGTACATTCTCAGTTTCGGCAACAGCATCCATAGCAACTTCCTACTACTCCTCATCATCGTGAATGAGTGTGGGCTCAGCTTGAGTCTCCATGGCCGTTGTATTGTGGGCTTCTTTTTGGATAGCTACATTCTTCATTTTCAAGGTTATTTTAGAGAATTTCCCCTGTTTTAGCACCCTAATCCTTTGTCTGAGTTGTTTTACTAGCTTTTGGAGCTTTTTCCATTCCATCCACAACTTCCCAAGTTCATTTGTCTTCTTATTCTTCTTGGAAGGAACATTTATTCCTTTTTCTGTACTTGGTTGCTCAGCTAGGGTTTGTATTTCAGTGGTTGTGCCTTCGTCTAGGCTTGCTTCTATGCTTTCTGCTTGGAACACTTCTTCAGTGTTCACGTGCTCCTGGCCATATTCCCCGGGGGAAGTAACCCTAGTTGGTTCTGTTGTTCCCTGGGTGTTTTCTTCCTTGGGAATTTTTTTGGCCGTATATTTGTTGATAACAACTTGTTCCTGCAATTGGTCTATCTCAATGTTGAGGTTAAGTGGAATGTGAGGTCGTATATATTCACTCATATTGGCCAGAATTTGGGCCGATTGGTCCTCTTTTAATGGACTCTGTGGTGGGCTTGCAATGGAAGTTTCGGGAGGTTCTACTTCCTCTCCTTCATTTTCACTGGTGTGATTCATTTCTTCCTCCTCACCGGTGTGGTGAATTTTTTCTTCTTCACTGGTATGGTGAATTCCTTCTTCTTCACCAGTGTGATGACCTCCTTCTTCTCCACTAGTGTGGTGACTTTCTTCTTCTTCATCAGTGTGATGACTTCCTTCTTCGAGTTGCAGGGGTTGTTCATATTCCGAACTGGGAAATTCTAAGGGTTGGTTGTTGATACCCTGAAGGCTTCCTATCATTCCCCTACTTCTCCTAATCTTGGAGGATTGTCTGGGCTTTAAATGTTTTGTTCCTATGCTAGCAAATCTTTTACATTTTGGGGTCGGTAGAGCTGTTCCTCAGTCAATTGAGAATATCAATTCTTCCCAACTAGTCTGCTTCTGGGCAAGACTGTAACTTACTATCAATCGGATTAAAAAATGATGGCTTACCACCGATGCTATATGATGAGACTTTCTTATGCTCCGAGCAACATCATGCAATAAGAAATTGAAATACATAGGTAGGTTTACAGTAAATTTTTGTTTTAATACTGCTAATAACTTAAGGTGGAGTGGTCTTACCACATCCTTTCTTCCATGGCATGTGATGTAGATCTGTACTACTTTCGCCAGTTCTGTCCATGGTTCTCCCAAAGTTGTCAATTGAACTCCCTTCCCTTTAACAACCAAGGTCTTCCCTTCATCCTGAAAAATATTCATATCTTCTTGGAGTTTCACTTTTTTATGGGTCCATGTGGGTCCTTCTGCTAGCAGACTAGGTACCCTGGCAATTATTGTGTCTATTACTACTATTTTCCTACCTCTAACCATGGAATAGCCTTCCTACAAGTTCTGCAAAAATTCAATGGCTACCATTTCATGTGGTTGCTGCAGTCGTGTGAGGTAGGTAATCCATCCTACTCTCTCCAGAATTTCCTGTGCAGTGTTGGAAACTACTAGCACCTGTGGCTCACTACGTATTGCTCGCCCTCCCATTATGTCTGCACACTGTTAATTCTTCACAAATACACAGAAATATAATGGAACAAAACCTTGTGTATATCGGCACAATCCTGTTAAACTCTTGCTATTTCCAAGAATTTGATGAACATAGGGATTCAATTTTCATGCATGCATTAAAAGGCATCCGTGCCCCCCTGAAAGATAATAGGTCTTCCTCAACCGTCGAATAGGAGAGAAATGTACTGCTAAGAAATTGTACAACATTGAAAGGAATACATACTTATGATATGATCAAAAAATTATCACATTACTGAAATCGATGCATATTTTGAAATCGTGAGTAGATATGGAAATGTTATGTAATGATTTCGAACATAAGGAAATAGGACAGCTGATGTAAAAAAATTACTTAGGTGGTCATTATCCACATAAATTATTATGATAGATTTATAAATAAATTTCATGCATAATAGGTTCCAAGCAAAGGGTTTAGGATCATATTCTGATTTGATATTAGGTAAAGATATAAGAAAATGGTTTAACATTACTATTGATTTGTGAAAACTATGACTCTAATGCCATCAACAGTGCTCTATTGCCCAAAGGTGTCTATAACCTTGACAAAGTTGCTTTCTCACCCTTGGAGCCATTATCCTTTATTTATGCCTAGGGAAGTGTTGTGTGATGTCATGATGGAGGCCACTGTGCTGACTTGGGAACCAGATGAATCACAATGCCATTCACTAGGAAGGAGTGAAAGGTGGACATGCCAGCTTGTGATGAGACCTCTTTTTTTTTATGAGTTTTCCATTGGATCATATCCCTGGTGTGGTGGCCATAAAGAGAATGCCACTTCACTGCTTCCTTATGATCATGGTAGGCTAGCTCTTGATGAGACCCCCTATCCTCCATCTGCCATATAATAGTATTGTTAGTAATCATATATAGAGATTTTTCTTTTCTTTCTTTTCTTATAGCACTTCCCTACTTATATATAGAGGATGGCTCAACAATCCTTAATATTAGGGATCGTGGAAGAAGTCTAAACATCTCAATAGAGAAAATATGCCCTTATTCTTATTCAATAAATAAAAATAAAAAATAGTTATGAATATTTAGGGAGGAACCAACATGCTAAATGTAACCGATCATATTAATTTTAGTGGACATAAAGACAGCAAAGTGATATAGATGGTTGTGTCCTTTCCTTTTTTTCTTATCACTACAAAACAATTTCTTAAAAATGACAATTTCTTTTGATTTGCTAATTCCAATAACCTCTAATTGGTGTGTTCTTATATAAGTTGTATGTTTTCCTTTTAAAAACATCATGAAGAATTCACAAAAATCCTCAAAATGTTGTTCTAAAACAAGAAAAATGCACTGAAAAGGTGTTGTTCCTTAGATGGAACAGTTGCTGTTCTTTAAAAGGAACAACAAAAACAATCTGCGAAAATGTTGTTCCTTTCAAAAGGAGCAACAAAAACAATCAGCAAAAATGTTGTTCCTTTGGAAAGGAATGACAAAAAAAGTCAATAAAAATGTTGTTCCTTTCAAAAGTAATAGCAAAAACAATTGGAAAAAAGTGTTGTTCCTTTGGAAAGGAACATAAAAAACAAGTGGAAGAAATGATGTTCCTTTGGAAAGGAACAACAAAAACAGGCGGAAGAAATGTTGTTCCTTTGGAAAGGAATAGAAAAAACAAGCGACAAGACTGTTGTTCCTTTAGAAAGGAAAAAAAAGAACAATCTGTGAAAAGTGTTGTTCCTTTGGAAAGGAATAGCAAAAACAAGTGGGAAAAATGCTATTCCTTTCGAAAGCAAAAACAAAGAAACAGGCGGAAAAATTGTTGTTCCTTTGGGAAGGAATAGCAAAAACTATTGTTCCTTTGGAAAGGAGTAGCCGAAACACGTGGAAAAAACTGTTGTTCCTTTGAAAAGGAACAACAAACCACTCAGCAAAAACTATTGTTCCTTTTTAAAGGAACAACAAAAATACACGACAAAAACTGTTGTTCCTTTAGAAAGGAACAACAATAAGAAACACACAACAAGTTGTTTCTTAAGAGGAACTGCTGCTGTTCCTTAAAAGGAACAGCTTGAGAAATAAACTCTATACAAAAAAACAAGCAAAGTGAAAAGAAAAACTTATGTACATGTTTCAAAATAAAAGAATTATTCAATGAATGGGTACTAAGGAGGAGTTATCTCCCTTAGCAAGAATCTGCATGTTAGAATATTCCCGTAATTTCTAGTAAAAGGATTCCCAATTAAGCGGTTTATGGTAAAGTCGTACTCGATGACCATTTACTTTGAAAGAATGTCCAAATCCATCAATGGTAGTTAATGTGATGGTGTCATTTTCATGCACTTTCTGTATCTCATAGGGTCCAATCCATCGTGTCTGTAGTTTCCCTGGGAAATCCTGAAACCTCAATTCATATAGGAGGCCCCAATCTCCTTCGTGGAAGATTTTCTATTTAACGACGGCGTCGTGCCATTTTTCTCTCTGTTGTTGAATTAATATACTATGTTGAAGAGCTGAGAGCCTAATTTCATCTAACTCATTGATTTGATGTAATCTTCTAACTTGGGTTTCATTTAAGTCTAAACCCAACTGTTGGGCTATTCTTAATGTCTAAATTTCAAATTCTATTGGAAATATGGGTTATTTTCCAAATACTATTTTATATGGTGAATACCCAATGGTATTTCTCCATGTTGTTTGGTACGCCCACAGGGCTTCCGAAAATATATAAGCCCAGTCACGTCTATGTGATGCAACTATTTTTGTAAGTATAGATTCTATCACTTTATTCATGCTCTCTACCTGGCCATTTTCCTGTGGGTGGTATGGGGTTGTGATTTTGTGCTGAATGTGGTAATTTTCTAATGTTGCAGCAATTTTGTTACCTACAAATTGCGGTCCTCCATCTGTAATTACATCCCTTGGGAGGTTGTATCGCACAAATATGTGGAAAAGGAACTGTATTACAGAGTCCTTTATATCTCTTGAAAGTGCGTCTACCTCAACCCATTTAGTAACATACTCTGTTGCAACTAGTATGTATGTTTTCTGATTTGATGGCGGGTTGATAGGACCAACAAAATCGAGCACCCATAATTCGAATGGCTCGATTACTAACTGTGGATTCAAAGGAATTTTGTCAGACTATCCAGGGCGACCTGCCCTTTGACAACTGTCACAGGCCTGTACAAAATTTTTAGCATCTTTAAGAATTGTAGCCCAGTAATAGCCTATTTGTAAAAATTTGTGACTAGTCCCGCGATCTGCAAAATGTCTGCCATAGGGCCCGTCATGGCATGATTTCAGAATATCAAATATTTTGTCCTCTCAGACGCATCTCCTGATGTACATATCTGCTCCTATATGAAACAATTAGCCCCCAATCCAAGAGAATCAGGTACTACGCTGTACTATCTGTTTTCGTTCATTGGGTGTTAGATGCTTGGGTAGTTTACTTATTGCTAAATAATTTTCAATATCATCATACCATGGGGTTCTAACAGTAACAACAAACAAATTTTCATCTGGGTAATGATCCTCGACTGCTGCTGCATCTGTTGGTTTTGGCATCCATGACAGAAAATCAGATACAGGGTTCTCTTTTCCAGGTTGATCCTTTATTGTGATATCGAACTCCTGTAATAGAATCAACCATCTTGTTACTCTACCATTTGTAACAAGTTTATTTGCTAATAATTTTATGGTAGAGTGATCTGTATATAAAACTATAGGATACCCAGTTATATAATGTCTAAATTTATTTACAGCATGTATTACGACTAAAAATTCTTTCTCAGTCACAGTATAGTTTAATTCAGCAGGAGATAGATTTTTGCTAATATAATAAATTGCATATGGTTTTTTATCTTCTTCCTCTCCAAGGACTGCTCCAATAGCTGTGTCTGAGGCATCAGATGAAATTTGAAATGGAAAATCCCAAATTGGGCTCCTTAGCACTTGCACTATTGATAAAAGCTTTTTGAGATTCTCAAAAGCATGGTCACATTTATCTATCCAAATAAAATCAACATTCCCTGTTAATGCATATAAAGGTGCAACTACTCGAGAATAATGCTCTATAAATATTCTATATTAACCAGAAAATCTGAGAAAGCTATGTACCTCTATTTGTGTGGTAGGAGTAGGTATTAACAAAATTATCTAAATTTTAGCTGGATCTACCTGTATTCCAACTACCGAGATATAATGACCTAGGATGAGTCCCTCGGTTATCATCATGTGACACTTTTCATGGCTTAAGTAGATCCTGGTGTCAATACATCTTTGTAACACCTTTTCCAAAGTTTCTAATGCTGGCACAAAATCATCTCCATAAGGTGTGAAATCATCCATATATACTTCGAGCCCTTCATTTATTAAATCTGAAAAGATGTTGAGAATGGCCCTCTGAAATGTAGCAGGGGCATTGCATAGGCCAAAGGGTAAAACTCTGTAAGAAAATGTCCCCCGAGGACAAGTAAAACTAGTTTTGTCTTGGTCTTCAGGGGCAATCTGAATTTTATTGTATCCACTGAAGCCATCTATGGAAGAAAAGAATTTATTTCTTGCTAATGTGTCTAATACCTAGTCGATGAAAGGAAGGGGAAAGTGGTCTTTCTAGGTTGCTTTGTTTACTTCTCTGTAGTCTACACATATCCTCTACTTTTCGTTCTTCTTTGGCACCACTACTAATGGAGAGACCCACTTACTATCAGATATTGGGTATATAAATTTGACATCCAACAATTTTTGTAATTCACCTTTCACAATATCTTTAAGATGAGGGTTTAATCTTTGCTGGGATTGGTGAATGGGTCTAGAATATTTTTCTATATAAACGTGGTGCGTACATAACTGGGAGTCAATTCCATTCATGTTTGGATAATCCCATGCAAAAGCTCCCTTATATTTTTTTTAATAGTTGGATTGTCTTCTTTTCTTGTTCAACAATCAAGTTTTTGTTAATGTTTAAGGTTTTTCTTGGCTCAATTTCTATAATTTTGCTATTGTAAATAGAAGTGGTGGGTATTTATTTATCATGAATGTCTTTAAGGGGATCTTCTTCTTCTTGATTATCAAATGCTGCCTTGATCATGTGACATTGCAAATGGGATCTGATTTTTGGTTTATTGATGAAACTGTTAATAATGTCATCCTCTGTTTGTTCTTTAAAGTCGAGGGCATCTTCTATGGTTAATGGTGATCTAATGTTTTCCATGAGGTATGATACAGGTTGTTTCCTTGTTTTTATTATTGATAGGATTGGCTTGGATGGGGGATATAAAGCTATATTCTTGACATAGTTCCCTCTAGTTATAGTCATGTTTCCTTGTCGGCAGCCAATGTAAGCATTGACAGTTACCAGCCAAGGTCTTCCTAGGATCAACGGGTGTCCATCTAGCCAGTTTTTGGGGTTGATAATCAAGAAGTCAGCAGGGTACTCCTAGGAGTCTAGACATACCATTACATCATGTAATGTGCCTTCTGGATTGATTACCGATCGGTCAACCAATTCCCATAGGGTTGTTGTTGGATCTAATGATGTAATGCCAAGTTTTTAACAAGTGGTGGTTGTTAGAATATTAATTGCAGCTCCCAAATCAACTAGGGCATTTTAAAATTATTTTCCATTGATTTTCACTGTCACTATAGGATTTCCTGGGTCCTCATACTTTGTAGTCGCTTCCATTCCTGATAATAAGTCCGATAGAGTGCCAAATATTTGGATAGTTGGGTTAGTTTTTGTTCTCCTGTTGGGCTTCCTTATACATAATTCTTTGATGGTTTTTGCATAAATAGGGATGTCTTGGATAGCTTGGAGGAGAGGGATTTTTATACACAAATTTTTTAGTTCTCCTAGAAGATCAAAATCAGGATATTCTATTGGGTGAGGTATGATTAATCGTTCTGGGAATGGTGAAGAAGAGGTGGTTGCTTGTTCCTGATTTTGTTGTTTAACAACATTCTCCTTTTTCATTGTTTGTTCTGCAGGTAACGGGTCTTAAAATTTACCATTTTTTCTCCCTCTATTTCTATTATGCACCCAGATCTTTGTTGAAGGTCATTGCACTCCCTTAATTCAGTTTCTATTTCTGGTGGTTCCATTATTTTAACAGAATGAACCGGCCTATTATTAGGGTTTGGGTTGGGTTGGGCTGGGAGTTGCAGTCTCAAGTTGGTATGGGGATTTTGTGGCAATGTATAAGGTGCTGGCAGTGTATATTGAGGGAGGGGGATCATTTCAGCTGGCTGATTTATCAGTATTTTCCAGTTCGATTACCAAGTCTGACTTTGCGAGGTGGAGGGGGACCATTGTGTTGGATAAGTATTATTTTGCCAAAATGGTGGAGAGTAAGGAAATTTTGGCCAATTGGTTTGATTTGTTTGATTTTTACATGGTGATGTAGGAAATGGTTGTTGTGACCAATTGGGGAAAGGTGGATTATTTTGCCACATTCCATTATATTGTTGAACATTATACTGAGGACACTGAAAAGAAGAGGATGGATCAATTGGCATACCTATTTGTCGTGGCTGCCATTTTCGGCGCTGATTGAGTAGGCATACCAATTCTGATTCTTCTTCCGCCTCCTTGTAGAATACTTTCAATCCAGGGAGCGAGGGGCAACCTTCTGTGGAGTGATCGTTTGTGCAGATAGCATAGAATTTGACTATATCCAATGGGCACTCTTTATGGTTGTGTTTCTTTCTACATTTAGGGCAGAATATTGCCATATTTTGTTCTGCTTCTGCTTACTTTTGTTTGGCTTGCATAATGTCGAACTGCGTTGTTAGAGTCCCTAGAATATTAGTTTTAAAATATTCTAGTAGATTGCCAATTTCTGTGTGGGTTATACTTTCACCAGAGGTCTTACTATCCCTTGTGATCATATCACGTTGTGTTGACTTTAGCCTTGTGCTACCTCTCGAACTCCTGATACATAAATCAATAATGTTAGCAAAATTTTCCTGATATATATCACCTTTTCCCATGATGTTTAATGTTTCAATCCATTGTTCCTTCATCCCTTTAGGTAATGTAGTTTTTAACACATTATCAGGTAAGGGTAAAGATGCATAAGATGATCTTTGGAGGTTGTATTGAAAGTGTTCTACATATTCCTCAAGTGTTTCATTAGGTTTTGCTATCATCTGAAATATTTCGTCTTTTAATTCCCTAGACCTACAATAATCCTGATATTTCTTTAGAAACACAACTTTCATCTAATCCCAATAATTTATAATGCCTCCACCTAACCCCATAAAGCATCGTAAAGCTACTCCTTTTAATGTGGAGGGAAATAATTTTAGCTTTTGGGGGTCGGTGGTATAGTCATACCCTCGGCATAACACATCAAATTCAAACAGAAATGCATCTGGATATTTTGATGTTAAACCATGAAATGTAGGAATATGTTGGAGGGGAATGGCCTTCATAGGTGCATTAACTGCAGTGTCCACAATGGGATATTGCAGTGTGGAAGTTTGAGGGGTTTTCTAGTTCTGGGTCTGGGCCATTTGATCAAATATGTGCCAATATCCTTCTAGGATTTCTAGGGAATTATTCTTAGGTTGAATAGAAGGAATAGGAATGACCTTGACAACACTCCCTTGATCTGGAATAATAAGTGTTCCTTTCTGACCTACTATCTGAGGAGATTCAGGTCCTTTAGCTTTGTTTTGAATGATGTTGACAACACTTCCCTTATCTGGGTTGCTCACTGTTTGGATTACTTCAAGAGAAGATTTCGGTTCTTCTGTTTCCCATGTTTCTCCTCCTCCTTTGCAGAGATTACTAGAGTTCCTTTCTTGCAGAGAAATTAGGCGAGAATTCTCAATTTATTGGGAATCTTGCTCAATTCATTCTGTTTGGCTATGTACCTTAGAAAAGGCTACATATGGTGATTCTGTGGCCTGAAGGGAACTTGTAGGTTGTCTAGAAGTAACTTTTCTAGGTCCTACTGATGGCTAAGATTCGACTTTCTTTAGGATTTCATCGATGAAAGTTGTTCGTCCAAGGGTCGCTAGTCCCTTAGGTATTTTGGGTTTAGGAGAAATTTTTCTCAGTTTAGGTTTTCTATTCATTCAAAAAACACAAGCATTCCTTCCTACCTAAAAATTTTTACTCAATTCTGTTGTGAAGCAGGCCGATGAACAAGTATGTTCCTTGTTTGGTACGCAGGTTCTTACCTTCTATTTTTAATACCATGTTCCTCCCTAGCAGAACAAAATAAAATATTCATCACTTTTTCTAAATGGCATACACTCTCCCCGGCAACGGCGCCAAAATGTTGAGGTATAAAAGGTGTCTTTTAAATGCCTATTTATCCTACATTAATTATCAATCGAGGTACAATTTTTTATTTCAATAGTGTACTCTGTCTGAGGCTGCAATTCAATCTAATGCTTTGCAATATGTAGTATAATGTTGTAAATACAAGAGTAAACAGATGCTTGGAAATGAAATCTAACTACAATGACATGAAATTAAATACTCTGAAATCCAATCATTCACTCTGAAATCGTCAGTCAAGGATGCAGTAATGATAACTCTTTCCTTTAGCAACTGATGTAATTGAAATAAAATGAAAACATGATAATCAATCTGAGAATGAAGGTAGCAATAACCAGATGTCCTTTACAGTTGATTATCTCACATTAAAACAATTAAATGAAAATGGAAATTGAATTAATCTCTAAAAAGAAAAACCAATTCTTTGCAGGAATGAAATATACTGTAAACTAATTAACCGAAGTGGACAGCAATCCAGAATTAAATAGCAATAGAAAGAAACAACAAACTCTAACTACTGGAATTAAACAACACTTCTATCTAATGGGATTGAACAACAAAACTCTATTGAACAACAAACTGAAAGGAACAACAAACTGAACGGAACAACAAATGGATTGGAACAACAACTGCAATAGAACAACAACTTCTGAACAACATAGCTCTGTTGAAGCATAACAAGATAGGTTATACAGAGATTAATATTCTTATTAAATTAGAAAGGAACGACAACACAATTCACCAATATATCACACCAATATTATGAAGCAATTAAACAGTAAACTATTAAACTTGAAAGTTGTGATGAAAATCACACAACGATAATTGAAAGATAATAATACAAACAACAGATGGATCCACCAGGGCTGAGCCCTTAGCCACTAGTGAAACACCGTTGGATTACTCCAGAATCAAGAAATGGAACAACAACTAGATCATGTATTAATCGAGAATAATAGCATTACAACAGTCGCTCTCTAATCACGAGAGTCAATGAAAAATTACAGAGTTACAAAGGAGTTTCAATAATAATCATTCTGTCCCCCGATTTCTACAAGCACCACCTTTTATAACAATTTTGCATACAATACAAGAAACAACGATAGACTTTGAACAACGATCCCTTAGGATAGAAATATCCTAAAGGATTCACTCCCTTTTCTTATTTTAGCTAATGCTTGGTCTTCTTAGGCTGTAGCTGTGCTATTCCCTGCCTTACTTTAGCTATGTGTTTTGATTTCATCCTTTCTGTCTGGATACAGCCCTTTACTGGAGGAACAACAGTTACTCCTGTTTTAGCTTTTCCTTTCGAATGGTGGTTTCCCACTTCATTTGTTTCCTGTTGGGAATAAAAGACAATCTTTAGCCACTTTTTCAGAATAAACATTAATCTTTGCAATTCTATCGTAATCCTTCAATATATCATCTTTCTAGAATAGAAAGAGTTATGTTTAAAGGAAAAAAGTAAAGAAATACATGGTTAATTCATACCTTTTCCAATGCTCAACAACATCCACAAGGAGCTAAGTGGGTGTGGATGAGGAGCAAGGGGCTAATTTACCACTTGCAAATATATGATACCGGGTATACCCCTTTCCAAGAGGATGGGAGTAGAGAAGAGGAGGCAGGATGTTTGCATAATTGAGAAGTAAAGAGTAGGGATACATGGAGATGATATGGAATATACATCAATCATGGTACCTTCATCACATGAGTTACATGATGTGACCATGAGGAGGCAACAAGCACTTGGATTGCTTAGACTATCTTGGAGAGAGCACAAGCATATTTGCTCTCATATGATGCATGGCATTGAAAGAGTACAGGGGGGAGCTCTCATAGTGCAGAGGGATTACTCCTTAGCTTAGATTGATCGGGAGGAATTTCTATGTTGGGAAAAGCTTCACATTTGCAGCAACATCACCAAAGGCGTTCTTGACAAGAAGCCAAGAAACAAAGATTGGCATGGGCAAGAGCCTTTTTGCATGAGCTCACAATGCTGACACTTGGGAGCAGGATCATATACATGGATCCATCTATCATCTTACTTCCAGCATATGGTAAGAGCATTGTGTTTACATTTTTTGATTTACATACTATTATCATTATGTTGCAATGCATTGCTCCTCGAAGGGGTAGTTTTTTCATGTTGCTCTAGGAGCAAAATTTGGCCAAACCATATGATGGAGGAAGCCATATTTCACATGGCCTTGGGAAAATGTTTTTCCATTCTACACATGTTCAGCTAATTCATATGATTAGCATTGTATTTCAAAACATTTTTCCTTGTACATTTCTTGAGCAGCAGTTTGCAAAATTGTGTTATGCACCCTTGGGAGATTGTTGGTACTTTCCAGCACCATATGAAACCATCAGTACTTTCTCTATTTTGATGATGAGAACGTTTCCATTTGCTGATATTTTCCATATTGTTGGAGGCATGATCGGAATATTGACACATGAATTTAGTGTGTCCTTGAGGGAAGATGATTCCCATAGTTTTTTCATGGCATGTTCTAAGGGGAACATGAGGAGAGACATTGCCACCACAGCCACTTATTTTCCTTCTTTTGAGGTGGGCCATGATTTTGATGATGATATCCATCCATTGTATGTATATGGGCATGTATTTGATTTTGTATTACTGATTCACTCATCTATTTACTATTCAGTAGGTGATATTTTATGTAGAGTACTTGCCATGTTATTTTCTGCAGCTACAATGGATGAAGTTGCATTGTAGCCCTATGAGACATTGTTTGTACCTTGATACACATGGTATGAACAACAACAAAAAATTCATTGGGGTATCCTATGATGATCCTGTCCTACTCATCATGGATGAAATGTCTTGGGTCAGTCGGATTATCATGGATGGAGGAGAAATCTTTGGAGGATTTCTCTTCATTTTGCCACTAGAGGGAAATAATTTTGCAGCCCATGATCAACACACACTCTACACTTATCACAAGTGGAGAGGAGGAAAGCATCAGGCAAGCTATGAGGCTTGCCATATTTATATTTGCAGCCCACCTTCATTTCCAGAGCTCAAGGTGGAGGGAGATTTCTATGAGTTGCCATGTTGGGAGGCAACTTATGATTGTATGGATGATTGCTTGAGGATGGGAGGTTCATATGGGGATTATGAGTCCCATTATATATTAGATCTCATGCCTCAAGGAGGCCTTTAGACATCCCATTGTTTCCTTCATGGATATTTGTTTCTACATGATAGCTATTTGGGAATCTTCACCAAAGGCTGGATTGCATATGTTGGAGGGACAACTTGGACACCTGATTGATGATATGGCATCCCTTTCTCAGAGGATTTCATCATGCATGGATGCTACATGGAGAGTAAAAGAAATTTATCAGTCTATCCCTACACTTTCTTGAGGACAAGCAATCTTTGAGAGGGGAGGACTATAATGTTCCCAATTTTTATGGAACATTAATTTTTGTCGTTTTCACATAGGAGATAAATAAAATAGTAGGAGACCCATTCATTTCATTAACAGGTAATAAAAATCCTCTTGGTATGAAGGAGGATCACTTATAGAGTTGGATTTCACATCTCCATGTGTGAAAGAGGACTTTTGCAAGAAGGCTAGGTCCATTTTGACCAAGTCAAACAATGCAGTGGCATGAGGTGGAGGGAACATTGTGGGCCAATGCAGTGGGATAAGGAGGGAATCTTCTAGAGGAAGGAAACCCTAATAAGTGGGGTCCATTGAGAGGGAGCTCACATTTTTTAAAAGAAGGACAAGGTAGTCATCACAAATATCTTGAGTATTATTCATGTTTGGTCCTTTGGACTTGCTGCAACTTCTTGTTGCTTAGCAAGACTTGCTGGGAAATTTCTGTTTAGGATTTTCTCTCCTTCTTGAGTAGATATTGGAGGATTGCACTCTATTCCCCATATTCAAACATTGATGTCAAGCATCATCCTTCTTCATCAACGCAGTTTCAGCTGGAGATTGTGCATTGTTGCTAGGTGTTTCTGGGGAAGTTTTCTACAACACCATCGTTGGCTAGTTTTTCATAGGAGGGAGCTTCCATCCCTTTGGGAGATCCAAAAAGGAGGTTCATGAGCTTATTCAACCATATTTGGCACCAGTTCAACCACTTTCCATCATATGCAGCGTAGTCCCTCTCTTAGACAACATTATTCTTGGAGAGCATTTGCTGTGAGGGATTAGTAGATAGTTTGGAGGGTGATATATTAGGTGAAGGGATCAGCCTTTCACTTCAGATTTCCATTGGAGGAGGGTTCTTCATTTGATGCAGACATTTCATCCTTCTCCATCTATTTCTAGTTCTTGAGTTGCTGCTGCTACGCAGCAGCTCTGACATTTCTGCAGGAATTCCATTTTTCTTGTATTTCAGCCAACCTTCTAGAGGATTGATGTATTTTATTTCCAGGGGTTGATATCATGCTCCCCCTCTTTATTTGAGCTCCATATTTTTATATCATTTTAATATTATCATTTTTTAACAGTTCTCTATAAAATACTGCGTAGTCATAGCCTGCAGTTTCTTATCTACATCAGTGTGCTTTATATTCATTATGCTAGTGATGAGGGGCTTGTACTGTATTGATTGAATGATTGATTCCTCAAGTATTTGCATTCCTTTTACTGGTGTAATCATATATTTTGGCTATTTATTTCTTCTCATAAGCAAGCTTAGAAAAATAACGCAGATAATCCATTGTGTGTTCATCAATTGTTGCAGCCCCATTCCTTGGGCAATTTCTGAAGGGAAGTAGGTGTGGGAGGCTTGTCTCACCACCCTAGATGGATTTCTTTGATCCCAATCCTTGGATTTTTGTCTTAGACACATTGGTCTAAGGGATACAGGTCTTGGGATCAAATCCTGCTGCCTCCATTTCTGGAAAATGTGTTTTGCAACCATGGATTTCTAGCTATTCCTGAAAAGGAACATTACAAGAAATAAAGTTCCTAGAAGGATGGTTGGATAATATGAAGCCAGAGTATGACGAAAAGCCTTCAATTCCAAAAAACTGGCTCAGTAGAAGCATCAATATTGACAACAAAGTTCAGAAAATAAGTAATAATACATGTACTAGTCATAAGACAAGTTAGATATTGAAATTAAAAAGATGAATAAGTTCATGTTGAAATAATATAATAATATGTTCATGACTGAGCAAGACTACATCAGCAAAGCAGGAGGACAACTATAACATACAGTTTGGAATCCTAGAAGATAGAAAAGGACAAACACATAACATCACTAACATGACAAAGAAACAAATTTACTACAACTGAAAGTTTTGGATCCATGAGGATTTTATCATGACTGATGGTTAAGAGATCATGCTTTTCTTTTACCTGGGGATTCTGATGTAGGTGCATCTAGCCTAGGTCAATTTTTTTACAAGATGAGTTAGTTTGTAAAATTAGGATTTTATTAATTAATTTATTTTTCCTATTGTTTTTAGGAGAGAATGAGGATTATTGTAAATAATATCAGAGAGGATTATGGAATTTTTGAGAGGATCATCGATTATTTAGCTCTTATCTAGGGATAATAGATTGAATGAGATATTTTAGATATTAGATGAGATATGTTAGGGATCAAGAGAGATATTTTGGGAGTTATATTATGATCTATAACCTCCTTTGGTTCTAATCAATTTCTATAAATTGAGGTGAGCCCATGATGCATGAATGCATGTATATGTGTAGAAGAGTGGAGAGTGAGTGGCCAAGCACATGGCCAACAATTCTCATGTACATATTTTATTGATTAATGAATCATTTCTAGATTTTGTATGTATACCTCTTGTGTTTTTTGTGTTTGATCCAATGTTATTTGTACCCACGTCATGACCTGAGCAAGATAAAATGTTTCCACTACCATGAATACAAGCACCATGCAAAAAAAATGTCCACTCAAGAAGTCTAACAATAAGCCTACATTGGGAGCAGTAGGTGAAGCACTAGCTCCACAATTTGAATTAGACTTCACCCTGAAAACATTCATCAGCAACATTCTAATGGGGAGTGTTTGTTTCCTTGATTTTGGTGCTTCGTTCCATATGACAGGGTGTAAGTCATTTTGAAATTTCCTGGAGGAGAAGGATATCTAGATGCATATTGGATTAGGATATGGTGGAGAGTAAAGTGCTATAGGAATTATTACTATATCCTTTGAGACGGAGAAATCCTCCCTTCGTCACCTCATATATGTTATGTTTGTATCTGGGCTGAAGAAGAACAAGATCTATGTAGTAGTATTAGAGGATATAGGCTATGAGTTTATTTTCAATAAAGGGAAATGTTTTTTGAGAAACATAGCTAATGGGAAAGTGAAGCTGATTAGAGTTTTAGTGAAGAACCTATACAAACATGAGATGGGGCATTTTGTTGCATTGACCAACAAGGAAAAAAAAATATTAGAGACGAGATGTTGGAGAACTATGGCACAAGAGATCGGTACATATACACTATGGTGCCTTAAAAATTATGTATCAAATTACCATCGGTCTCTCTAAAGGCTCCCTTGACCACCACAATTTTTGCAAGGATTGAAAAGTGGGAAAATATCTAAATCCACTTTCCATGGACAAGATAGTAGAGAAACTGCAATATTGGATTGAGTCCACTCTCATGTTTGTGGGCCCTTTGCTATAGCCTCGACAACACAACACAAGTGCTATGTTATTTGTATTGATGATTACCCCAGAAAATGTTGGATCTTCTTCATGTGGAATAAGGATGACATATTCTCCAAATTTTTTGAATTCAAATCATTGGTTGAGTAGCAAACTTCTAACAATGTCAAGGCGCACATGAGTGACATTGGAGGTGATTTTTTTTTTAATTCATTCAATGATTTATGTTCCAAATAAGGTATTCAAAGAGAATTGATAGCACCTCATAACCCATAGAAAAATGGGGTGGTTGGGAGGAAGAAAAATATCATAGTTGGAGTTGCAAGAGCTATGCTACATGATTAAGGGTAGAAGTATTTAACACAACAATTTACTTGGAGAACCAGAGTCATCGTAGAATACTTGGTATGATCACATCAGAGGAAGCTTTCTCAGGGAGAAATACTGATGTGTCTCATTTAAAAAAAAATTGGAGCTTAATTTTATTGTCGTGTCTCCAAATATTATAGGAGGAAGCTTGAGCCTACATCAGAGTTGGGATTTTTTGTAGGATACACCAACATTCCACACAATTATCGAGTGTATTTACCTTCACCAACGATGATATTAGTGAGAATAAATGTCAAGTTTGATGAGGAGAAGGCTATGAGATGGTCTCTAGAATGAAATTTGAGCAGCCCATGGGAGGAGGAGATTCTAGATCCAAAGGAGGAGCCTAAGAATGAGCTTTAGGAAGTTTTGTAGAAGCTGCAAATGGAGGAGTAGAGAGGAGGTTGAGTCAAGACACCAGTTCAACCAAAAAAATCTAGAGAAGGGAGAAATAGCATCTAAGAAGTTGGTATATTGTTGTAGGATGCTAGGGATAATGTGGGAGCCCCTATATCACAACACAAGAAAATGAGGTAACCCAAAAGGTATTGGATACATGGATCTCATGTCAAAGCTCATTTAGACAAAGCCTTCTTCATTTAATAAAGAAGTTTCTCAACCTGTTAGGGTTTATGCCATGGTGGAAGAATATGAATCCATCATGAAGAACAATGTATGGGAGGTGGTGATGAGGCCATAAGGGAATTAGTGGTTGGTTCCATATGGATCTACAAAGTGAAGCATGCAACTGATGGGAGAATGAAGAACTATAAGAAGAGATTTATGGCAAAAGGATTTTCTCAGGTAGAGGGATTTGGGTATGAGGAAATGTTTTCCCTATGGTAAGGTATTCCCCCACTATATCAATTATTCCATTAGTTCTACAGGTGGGGTGGAAAATTCACAACATGGATGTGAAGACTACCTTTCTAAACATTGTTGTTGAGCAGGAAATATTCAGAGAGAATCGAGACAGATTTGATATATATGATCGAGAGTCACAACTGTGCATACTCAAGAAAAAATTGTATGGTATCAAACACGTACTCTGAGCATGGTACACTCAGATCAACACTTATCTCATTTGATTGGGATTCACCAAAATTGAAGCAGATGTAAACCTCTATCACATTGTGGTAGGTGGTAAGTTGATTATTCTTGATTTGTATGTTGATGATTTAATAGTAACAAGTGATCAGAAATTGATGTACTCTTGCAAAGAGGATCTTGCAAGGGAATTTGAGATGAAACACATGGGCATATTGCATTGCTTCCTCAGGTTGGAATTATCAAAATATGATGGTCAATTGTTTCTGTCTCAGGGGAAGTATGTATCTGAAATAGTTCATAAATTTCACATGCACAATGGTAAGCCTATGGAAACACATATATCTACAAACTAGAGGAAGGAGAATGCCAATTCAGGTGAAGAGGTTGATGTTATAATTTACAGATAGCTTGTGGGTTCTCTGATGTATCTAGTGAACACAAGACTCAACATGTGCTATGCAGTAAACTAGCTTACTCAAGCTATAGTGAGGCCTACCAAGTTGTATTGGAAGGAATCAAGGCATGTGTTACGATACCTCAAAGCCACTACCGAGAATGGATTATGGTATCAGAGGAAAGAAGGAGTGAAGCTCATAGGAATCATCAATGCATATTGGGCAGGGAGTCCATCAGACATGAAAATTACTTCATGTTCTATATTTAGTGGTGGGTTCGAAACTATTTCCGAGTACAACAAGAAGGAGAAGTTTATGGCACTCAAATCAACATAGGTTGAATACATTGCTGCAAGTCAAGTAACATGTGAGGCCATATGGATGAGGAAAATAATTTTTGATATTTCCAGCTAGGAGATGGATCCAATAGTGATATATTGTGATAGTCATAATTACATTAAGCTCTCTAAGAATCTGGTATTTCATGACAGGTCCAAGAACATTGATATTTGGTATCATCATTTGCAGGAATGTGTGGAGAGGGTAATTATGTTACTGCAATACATTCAAACTAAGGAGTAAGGTGTTGGAATAATGATAAATAAATTGCCAAGAGGTAAATTCAAATTCCACATGTGCAGGATAGGGTTGGTCAAAAATCCCTTTCTTGCTAAGAGGGAGTGTTAGAAAGTGTAGCAGGAAAGGCTCAATTTGAATTTAGCTTTAGTTAAATTGAGTAATTCAAATTTTCACATCACGATGACAACTTGGAGGATGTTAAATAGTGTGACATGGCTCTTGTCACTCAGTTAGATAACAAATTCAACTTAGTGGATTGGGAGTTGAATCATGTATGTGTTGATTGTTATCTTTTAGCAATATCGTTCAATTCTTTTCATTTATATCCAGTTCACTAACCTCTAACTATTGATAGAGTCAGTTGAAGGTTAGTTGTGTTTTCGGACAAAATTCTAACTTAGATATTTGTCAGTTAAGTAATAAATCAACGAAAAATAGCTCAGGCATTCATGGAATTCAAATTTATCAGCCTAGGTGGAGGAAATAAAGGCTACTGTAATAGTTAGTGTATACTAGTTGAGTGTACAATTGTTGCATGCAGTCAAGAGATGAATTCCTTGGAAATTTCACAAGGAAATAGGGACTTACCTATTGTTTAGGAGCTTGAATTCACTAAGGATTATGCAAGGAAATAGGAGGTTGATGGAGCATAAAATTGGATAATTGTTAACTAGAGGCTCTCATTCAGTAGAGAGAAAAATTATTCTTTTGTAAGTTATGCTCAGAGTTGGATTAATCAGTTGTAATATTTTTTTATTCAACTAACTAATGAAAAGAGTCTTAAGGGATTTTTTCTAGTTGGGTTCCCTTAGAAATCCCTATGCACTCATGGTTTTCCTTGTTGCATGTCTATGCATGTTGCTCTAAATTTTGATTTTCATTACATAGATTAGCAAAGTGGAATTTGTGTCTCCTTGTTTCAGTTGGAATTTTTGAGTAGTTCCAATTTATATCAAATTTCTACAATTTTTGCTTATACCTGGATAGACACACATATATAAACAAACAATTATAGCCAAAATGTAATATTTCAATAAAATATAAAAATTAAATATATAAAAGAAACACATATATATTAACCATATATATATATATATATATATATATATAATGTTTGAATAAAATATAAAAACTAAATATATAAAATGAATATATACAAATTAAAAAATATTTTAGTATCTAAAATTTATTTCTAGGGCACTCTGATTTGTTGAGAGTGCTTATTTACATAGAATGTGTTAGAGTCCTATATTTTATAGGATGCCTTGATTGTAGCTATAATTTTGAATATGATATGTTGTAAATAATGTTTCATTCTAAACAAATTATTTATAAAAAAACAAAAAACAAAAAAGGCGATAAACATATATGTATATATGAAATGAACAAAGAAAAAAAAAAGATGAGAAAAAAAAAATATCCCATGAAAAAATTAAGTTTTTGAAAGGGATCAAGCATAAATGCACTCAAAAAATGAAAAAAATCCATTAGTAAATACTTCGAAATTGTTGAATAAAGTGTGCTCCTAGTTAAAATGGCCCATTGTAATAGAAAAATAGTTTGCTAGGATAATCACAATGTTTAAGCATAATTAGGCTGAGATTAAATAAATATTAGGTTAGTCTTGATTGGCCGCACTACATAAACGTGGTTAATTAGCAATAAAATATAAATTAACAATCTTATAAAAGAATCAAAGGAAATAGGCTTGTAAATTTAAATGTGCCTTTAGAAAAGTTAGTTTAGATTATATTTAATTAATAGTGTCTTTTAAATCACGATTAATTATATTGTAATAAAATCCATATTTGACGTGACGTGTTTGCCACGATGTGATAAGAATTAATTATTTTTTAACATTCCCGATGTGGCCCACCTATAGCAGTAGTGGTCATGCCACACTGCACCTCCCATCCCTATCTAAAGTTCATGCAACAAGGGGGGTCTGGGGCAACATTCTCCATGACACCACCCTGTGTGACGTGGTGCCCTCTACTCCTCCCACACAACCCCCACCCCCTTTCCAAAACTAGCTACCACTCACACCACCCTTCGGGTCCCCTCCAAAACCACCTTCTGTCTCCCACTCAACCTTCGACTACCTTCCCACCACTCCGCTCATACCCCGCCATGTGAGCTATCCATTTCCCAACTGTTGGATGAAATAATCTTCCCGTCATGAATATTTTCCCATTTTTTCATCTTTTCATAAATAATATATCTATTTTTCCACTCGTTGAGCAATATCTGTTGACATTTACTCTCCCCACTCCTATTAATAGAAAAATTATAACAGATTGGCATGCTAATGACCATAAAATCCTAACCCTATAGTTACATAGGTTTTATTTTCCCATAATTGTCGCTGATTAACGCCTCAGAATATGATCATCGAAGTAATTATTCAAGTAATCAACCAGTCCTTTCAAACATTCAAATGGTTAATTACCATAATATCGGGTAATTGCAGCTATTTTTCCCCCAATTTTCCTTCTAAATTATGTCTTCCCGAGAAAATAATGTCTCTGCAGAGAACCTCATGCTTCCTCCAATAGTAGATGTTTACCACCAAACTTTAGTCGACCAATTGTATCAAATTACGAAGACCAATTCTGAGTTCGATATCTACGAACTTCACAATCAGCTTAAGAAAAAATACATTGACCTCAGTGATGATTTAGGACTATGAGATTCTTCCCTACCTCAAATTTTTTTTCCATCAGACCTACTACTTCCCTAATTTTGTGACCTGTTGTGAATCCATATATCTTCCTCATCAAAGAACCATTGTGGCCCAAAATGGTGAAGACCTTTTTGCCATAAATGGTGATTCTATTTCACAAATGCTCTAGTTTCAAAATTTAAATTCTATGCAACCTTTTCACTGAGACATACTCATGGAAATATACAAGAAGCTCAACCTTCTTATAAGGACCAAAATATTTGAAACATTTCTACCAGAGAATGCTCAATTACCAAAAACCAACCCTCCTTATCCCTCTTCCATGTTCCCTGAGATAACCAAGTAGATAATTTCAACGGTTGCATGCTTGTTGGGATAACATTCAGACCATTGGGTTGATGAAATCACCCGAGCCTTTTTCCTTCTAAGAGGGAGTGTTAGAAAGTGTAGCAAGAAAGGCTCAATAGTGCAATTGAGTAAATAAAATTTCCACATCACTAGGAAAACTTGGAGGATGTTAACTACTGTGACATAGCTCTTGTCACTCAGTTAGATCAACAAATTCAAGCTAGTGTGTTTGGATTTCAATCATGCATGTGTTTATTGCTATATTTTAGAAATCTAGTTCAGTTATATTCAGTTCGCTGACCTCTAACTATTGATAGAGTCAGTTGAAGGCTAGTTGTGTTGCGGCACAATAGTATAACTTAGAGATTTTTCAGTTAAATCAATCAGCCCAAAATAGCTCATGCATTCATGGAATTAGAATTTCTCAACTGAAGTGGAGGAGATAAAGGCTAGTGTAATAGTCAGTGTATACTAGTTGAGTGTACAATTGTTGGAGGCAGTCAAGAGATCAATTCCTTGGGAATTGTGCAAGGAAATAGTGACTTACCTATTGATTAGGAGCTTGAATTTACTAAGGATTGTGCAAGGAAATAGGAGGTTGATAGAGAATAAAATTACATATTTTTTTTCTAGAAGCCCTCATTCAGTAGAAAGAACATTTATTTTTTTGTACATTATGCTCAGAGATGGAGCAAGCAATTGTAATAGTTTTTTTATTCAACTGATTAATGCAAGAGGCTTAAGGGTTTTTTCTCCAATTGGGTTTCCTGAGAAATCAGTATGTACTCATTGTTTTGCTTGCTGCATGTCTATGCATGTTTCTCTAAATTGTGTTTCTCATTTTGTAGATTAGTAGTCTAGAATTTATGTCCCCTTATTTTAGTTGGAATTTTTGAGTAGTTGCAATTCTATCAATTTTTTACAATTTTTTTTATTCCTCGACACACACACACGCACACGCACACACACATATATAAAAAAAAATTTATAACATAAATGTAATATTTCAATAAATTATAAAAATTAAATATATAAAAGAAGCACATATATATTAACCAAATATATATATATATATATATATATATATATATATATATTACAATTTTATCATAATTGATTATAAATATAAAAATAATTACAATAGAAGCTATATATATATATATATATATATATATATATATATATATATATATATATATATATATATATATATTACAATTTTATCATAATTGATTATAAATATAAAAATAATTACAATAGAAGCTTTATATATATATATATATATATACAACTTCAAAAATATTTTAATTTTTAAATTTTTCTCTTATTTATTATTTTTATTCAAAATTTGTTGTTACTCTTTTATATATGTGTGTACTTTAATTATATAAATTTATATATTTTTACAGAGTTATAATAGAAGTATAACCTTTCAATTATTTATAGTATATTAAAAAATATTTTAGTATTTAAAATTTATTACAAGTCTGAGCACCCCTCTGATTTTTTCAGAAATATTATTCACATAGAATATGTTAGAATCCTATATTTTATAGGATGACTTGATTGTATCTATAACTTTGTATATGAGATGTTGTAAATAATGTTCCATTCTGCAATTTTATTTCCAAAGAAAAATAAAAGAAAAAATAAAATAAAATAAAAAACAAAAAAGGGATAAAAATATGTGGATATATGAAAAGAACAAAAAATAAAAAAAGAAAATGAGAAAAAGAAAAAGAATAAAATACCCCATGAAAAAATTAAGTTTACAAAAGTGAGTAAGCCTAAATTCCACTCAAAAAATGAAAACATGCATGAGTAAATACTTAGAAATTGTTGAATAAAGTGTGTTGCTAGTTAGAATGCCACATTGTAATAGAAAAATAGATTAGTTAGGCTAATGAAATTGTTTTAGCGTAATTAGGCTGAGATTAAATAAATATTAGGTTAGGATTCAAACTGATTGCCCACATTTCCTAAACATGATTAATTAGCAATAAAAGAGAAATTACCAATCTTAGAAAAGAATCAAAATAAATAGGCTCGCTAATTAAAATGCGCCTTTAGAAAATTTAGTTTAGATCAGATTTATTTAATCTTTCATTTTAAATCACGATTAATTATATTGTAATAAAATACATATCTGATGTGACATGTTTTATCTGGATGTGATAAGTGTTTATTAGTTTTTAACGGGTCCAATGTGGCCTACCAAGATCAACGGTAGTTATGCCACCCCATGCCCCCCGACCCTGCTCAAACTTAATCCAACAAGAGCGGTCTGGGGCAATGGCCTCCATGATACCACCCCGTGCAACGTGGCAACGGTAGTTATGCCACACCACGCCCCCCGACCCTGCTCGAAGTTAATCCAACAAGGGTGGTCTAGGGAAATGGCCTCCATGATACCGCCCTGTGCGATGTGGCACCTTCATTTCCTCCTCCCAGCACCACCCCACCCCCCCCTCCAAGACCGACTACCACTCACACCCCCCCCCCCCCCTTCCAAAACTATGTTGCGAAACTAGCTCCAAAACCTTAGAAATAAGCCACTTCAAGGGGGCAACCTCCAATACATTACATGAATGAACAATTCTTGGATGATTCAAATTACAAAACCTCCTTTCTATATATAGGAGGTCATGGGGCCACAATGTAATCCTAGTGGGGCCATAATGTAATCCTAGCCGACCTAACAATAATAATTTGAGCACACAATAATAACAATATGGGGGTTACAATGGTACAATAATAACAATAAGGGGGTTACACTAACAACAATATGGGACTATACTAGTAATATATGGACCTAACATAACAATATGGGACTATACTAGTAATATAGGGACCTAACATAACCCTCTCCTTCAAAAAAGTGTTGTCCTCAATGCTTCAGTAGCTCTGGGTGCTTCTGTATAAAATTATCATCCTCCCATGTAGAATCTTCACTGGGTAAGTTCTTCCACTTGATGAGATACTCTGAAATTGATCGATTTTGTAGCTGTCGAGTTCTTGTTTCTGTGACTACTTCAGGTTCCAATATGATTTTTCCTTCGTCATCAAGTTTTGGTAATATTGTTTGAATTGGAATATTTTCACTTATAACCTTCTTTAAGCATGAAACATGGAAAATTGGATGCACTCGTGAAGAAGCAGGAAGCTCCAATTTGTATGCCATAGTACCAATCTTTTGCAACACCTTGTAAGGAACATAGTACTTTCGCTATAATTTATTATCCTACATAAAAAATTCTCTCGCTGTGATGTTGATCTACCTATTGTTTCATTCGATTTTGTGCCAAATTCAGGTTGTCCTTTAAGAGTTGGAGAACTTCTTTTTGATGCTCGATGTGATCTTCCACTGCTTGAACCTTCGAATTTTCTCTTAAAGATGATGTGATGGATGGTGGATGATATCCATAAAGTGCCATAAATGGGGTCATTTTTGCTGCAGTATGGAAGGAAGTGTTATACCACCATTCAGCGAGAGATAACCACTTGACCCATTGTGTTTGTTTATCAGATACAAAACAATGAAGATATCCTTCCAAACATTTATTTACTATCTCAGTTTGACCATCGGATTGAGGATGATAAGATGAGCTATGAGCTAATTGAGTACCCAAAAAAGAAAATAAATCTGTCCAAAAATTTCCAGTAAAAATGGGATCTCTATCGCTCACAATAACCCTTGGGTTTCCATGTAGCTTTTGAATTGTGTCCATAAATTTAGTAGCAACTGTACTTGCTTTAAATGGATGAGATAATGCACAAAAGTGTGCATACTTGGTAAGTCTATCAACTACCACCATGATGACACTCTTTCCTTCAGACTTAGGTAAACCTATGATAAAATCCATTGAAATCTCCTTCCAATGTTGACTTGGAATAGATAAAGGTTGTAGAAGACCTGGGGTCTTAATTGTCTCAACTTTATTCAGTTGGAAAACCAAAAATTCCGCCACAAACTTTTGAATATCAGATTTAAGGCCATCCCAAAAAAATTCTTTCTCCACCCCGTGGTAAGTTTTTAAAAATCCTGAGTGTCCTCCTAAACGAGAAGTGTGCAATTCCAAAAGAATATTTTGTTTTAGTTCGGAATTCTTACAAAGATATACACAATATTTGTACCATAAGGAATCATTTTTCCAACTAAATGTATCAGATGTACTAGGATCTTGCTGCAAGTTTTGAATGAGTGTCCACACTTCTTCATCCTTCTTCCATTCATCTCGTTCTTCGGTTATCCAATCTAGTTGGATAATAGAAATGGCACAAAGCAATGCTTCCACCTCTTCATTCTTTATTGAGAGTACATTTGAAACAACATTTAGCTTCCCTTTTTTGTATATTATTTCAAAGTCATAACCCAACATCTTTGTGACCCATTTTTGCTTCTCTTCTGAAGATAGTCTTTGTTACAAAAAAAATTTAAGACTATCATGATCAATTTTTACCTTGAAATGTATTCCCATTCGGTAAGTTCTCCATTTCTTTAGTGCATGTAGTATTGCTAACATTTCCTTCTCATAAATAGGTTTCTTTAAATACTTTCCTTTGATTGGACAACTTTCAAAAGCAATGGGTCTTCCTTATTGCATTAAAACAGCACCAATTCCATTGCCTGAGGCATCACATTCCAAAATAAAGGTTTTTGTGAAATCTGGTGTAGCTAAGACTGGTGCTACCCACATTTCCTCTTTAAGATGTTAAAAGGCCTTAGTTGCTTCAAGAGTCCATGAAAATGCATCTTTCTTGAATAATGTTGTTAGAGGTGTTGCTATTCTCCCGTAATTCTTAACAAAATTTCGATAATACCCTGTTAACCCAAGAAATCCTCGCAACTGCTTTATGGTTGTGGGGACTTTCCATCCCTTAATGGATTTAATTTTGTTCGGGTCTACCTTAACACCCTCGTGAGATACAATATGACCCAAATATTCCACCTCTTGTACTCCAAAGAAACATTTGGATGTTTTTACATATAATTGTTTCTCCTGCAATTGTTTGAGCACCCTGTCAATATGTTAAACATGATCCTTCCAAGCCCTTCTGTAGATTAGTATATCATCAAAAAATACTAGCCCAAATTTTCTAAGGGTGGGTTTGAAAATGGTATTCATCAACCCTTGAAATGTAGAAGGTGCATTGGTAAGGCCAAAAGGCATGACCAAAAATTCGTAATGACCCTCATGAATTCGAAATGATATTTTTGGAATATCTTCAGTCTTCATTCTGATTTTATGATACCCTGAACGGAGATCCCATTTGGTAAAATAAATTGCTCCATGTAATTCATCCAATAATTCATCAATCACAACAATGGGAAATTTATCTTTAATGGTGAGCTTATTGAGCTCCCTATAAACCAAACAAATGCACCATGATCCATCCTTCTTGTGTACCAACACTACAGGAGTAGAGAAAAAACTTTGACTAGGTTGAATTATACCCGCCTCTAACATTTCTCCAATCATACGTTCAATTTCGCTCTTCTGGACATAAGGATATCTGTAAGGCCTCATGTTTGGAGGAACACTTCCTGGAATCAAATGAATAGAATGATCATGATCACGATTAGGTGGGAGTCCTTTTGGAGTTTCAAAAACTTTGGAATGATTGTCCAAGACCTTTTGGAGATCTGCAAAAATAGATGATTTTGACGTTGGAACTTCTAGTGAGCATAATTGTGCAATTATGCCTCATTGTTATTTCTTTAGAAGCTTTGTCATGACATTAGATATTATTATCTTTCCCAACTTCCCTACAATACCTTGTAATTCGACTTCCTTTCCTTCTGAAGAAAATTTCAAGAAAATTTCTTGAAAATTAAAAGCTATCGTCCCCAAAGATTGTAACCATTGTACTCCTAGTACAATATCAGCACCTCCCATAGGAATGGAAGACATTGGACTATTCAATACATATTCCCCCATGGTTAGCTTGATATTATGGCATTTTATAGAGAAATTTATAGTTCCTCCATTTGCAACCATCACTTGACATTCTGGTGCTGGGTATAGGAAACAATTCAATTCCTTGGCTAACTTACAATGAATAAAATTATGGGTACTACCTGAGTCAATCAACACTATTACATTTTTCTTCTTGATATGTGCTTCTATCTTGAGAGTTTGAGGAGTGGTAATTACTGCCAATGCATTACACGATATGGTCAGACTCATTTCTTCCTCTTCTTGGGTTGGTTTCTAGTGTATATCCTCTTCTTGTTCATTTTCTTCTTCCTCTTCACAATCTATGTAAAATAATTTCTTCCCAGCACACTTATGACCTTTAGTGTATTTTCTATCACAACTGTAGCAAAGCCCTTTTGCTCTTTTTTCTTCCAGTTTTTGTGGTGTAAACCTTGTAGGTTGTGGAAATCTAGGAGTAGCAACACTTCCCTCTTTATAGAAGTGAGTGGTAGGCTTCTGTGTCGCCATAATTTTACATTCAATTTTTCTTTCCAACCTGAATGCCTTCTCGAATGAATCAGGTTCCAAAACGCGAACTTCATGTTGGATGTTATCCTTTAAAGTACCTATGAAGAGATCAATCTTGTGTTCCTCTGGAATATCAGTTACCCTTATATTCAGTTTTTGAAAGTCCTCAATGTGCTTCCCCATTAAACCCTTTTGTTTGAGATTTATCAATTGGCTAAAGAAGGTGTTGCTCTTTGTATCCTCATAATGTGCTATAATTTCCTCCATAAAAATTGACCAAGTGACAATTTTTTTATGGGAGCAAAGCCATCAATACCATACAAATGTATTTTGTTCTAAATGTAAAGTTGCAATGTGTACCTTTTCTGTGTTTTGCACTTTATGGAGATCAAAGTATTGCTCCATCTGTAGTATCCATGTTACAGGATCCTTTCCATCAAACTTCCTCATATCTATTTTTGGAATATGGTGGTTCTTCCTGCCAACATTAGATTTTATGAAATCACAATTAACATTTATTTTTTTCTCATCATGAGTTTCCTCCACTCTCTTTTCACCATTAGGAAAAATTTCTTGTATCAACTTTTTCAAACCTTCCATGTAAGCTTTTTAGATCATTCTTCATGTTTTCCATTTTCTCATCGATCTTAGCTTCCATGTCATCCATCTTAGATTCCATGCCATATTCCATGCCATCTATCTTAGATTCCACACCTTTATTTAGTCCATCCATCTTAGTTTCCATGCCTTTCTTCAAAACTTCTATGTCATTTTTTGTTGTTCTTTGCGAGAGTGAAATGTGTTGCACCTGCTCTTGTAATTTTGATATGTCATGTTGCCATTCTTCGTCTTCATGAGTCATAGTAGAGATTTATAAAGGCTTAATTGGTGTTTAATCCTTTCTAGGGGCCATTTTAGAATCAAATACTAATATGGAATCAATTCAACTTGATTCTTCAAACAAGACTTATGAAATTCAGAAAAAAATACACACCTTTTACTTTCTTTTGAGGAGCTTGATATTGAAATTTAATTATCTCTATAATTTTAGATCCTCAACATCTAAAATTCAGCCCTGTAGTAGCCCTCTGAAGCTTCCTTCAAATGCCTCATGTTTGATCTGATTTGGATTCTTCAAGGAAAATTTATTTCCAATATCCCACAATGACCCAATTTTGGACTGGTTCAGTAGAGCGAACTTGTACGACTTGCCACGTGTCACTGTTTCCTCCTTTGGCTCGAAAATTGAGAGATCAAAAATTACAGTCCGTGTACTTGCAGCCACCTTTTACATCATTCCAATCCAATGCTGAGAGAGAGAGCTATGAATATTTTTCCACAATCACCTCTTTGAGATGAAATTTAGAAGCCTCAAAAAGCCCTAACTTCCACAGATCATATCTCCAATAATATTGCGAATAAATATCTAAAATTTTGCGACGATGTTCCTCGGGATTGCAGCTTCACACTCTAAAAATTTCAGCTCCTAAACCTACGTAGAAAAAAAATTATTACGAAAATACCACAATGACCTGTTTAGGTTAAATTCAGGAGCCTGGAAAATGACCTAACTTGCACAGATCATATATCCAAAAATATTGCGAACCAAGCTGTAAAAATTTTCGAAGATGTTCCTCAGGATTTTGGCTTCGCACTCTAAAAATTTCAGATACCCTAGAAATTTTGGCTTTGGGGCAACGAAACCTTAGAATTTCAAAGCTCTTATACCAAATGTTATGAAACCAGCTCCAAAAAGAGAGGAAAATAGATATCAACTCCTTAGAAATAAGCCACTTCGATGGGGCAACCTCCAATACATTACATGAATGAACAATTCTTATATGATTCAAATTAGAAAACCTCCTTTCTATATATAGGAGTCCATGGGGCCACAATGTAATCCTAGCCGACCTAACAATTATAATTTAAGGGCAAAATAATAACAATATGGGGGTTACAATGGTACAATAATAACAATAAGGGGGTTACACTAACAACAATATGGGACTATACTAGTAATATATGAACCTAACAAACCGACTACCACTCACACCCCCTTTGGGACCCCTCCAAAACCACCTTCCATCTGCCGCTCAACCTTTGACTACCTTCCCACGACTCCAATCCTACCCCACTACAGATTAGCACGCCAACTATCCTTTTCCCAACCATTGGATGAAACAGTATTCCCAACATGAATATTTTCCCATTTTTCCATATTCATGTTCCAAGATATTCGTTTTTCCATCCATTGAGAAATACGGGTTGGAATTTACTCTCCCCGCTCCTAATAATGACAAATTATAATGGATTGGCCTGCTAGTGACTATAAAATACCAACCCTGTAGCTACAAAAGTTCCGTTTTCCCAGAATTTTCATTGATTAACAACTCATAATATGATCATTGGAGTAGTTATTCAAGCAATCAGTTAGTCCTTTCAAACATTCATGCAGTTAATTTCCCTAATACCATGTAATTGCAACCATTTTTATCCTCACTTTCCTTCTAAATTATGTCTTCCTAAAAAAGGAATGTTTTTGCAGAGAACCCCATCCTTCCTCCAAAATTAGATGTTGACCATCAATGCTTAGTTGAAAAATTGTATCAAATTGATGACACAAATTGTGAGTTCAATATGTACGAACTTCAAAATTAGTTGCGAAAAAATACCTTTACATCAATGATGATTTATGACTATGGTATTCTTTCCTACCTCAGTTTGGTTTCCATCATACCTAATACTTACCTGATTTTGTGAGCTGGTGTCAATCCATATATTTTCCTAGTGAAAGAACCATTGTGGCCCAAAATGGTCAAGTCATTTTTTTCCATAAATGGTGATTCTATTTCACAAATGATCCAATTTCAAAATTAATATTATATGCATCCTTTTCACCACAAAATACTCATCGAAATATACAACAAGCTCGAATTTCCTTAAAGGACCAAAATATCTGAAACCTTTCGAACAAAGAATGCACAATTACCCAAAATCAACCCTCCTTATCCCTCTTCCATGTTCCCTGAGATATCCAAGCATATAATTTCAATGGTTTCATGCTTGTTTGGACATAATTTATACCAATAGGTTGATGAAATCACCCTACCCTTCCTCTCTATGTTTTCCTCAAATGGAAAACATCATTCTATGTTCTGTTACAGTGAATTTTGGCAGATATCATTCATGAAGAACTCATGAAATTCTCTATTGAAGGAGTGTTTAAGTATTTGTCAATCCTGGTATATTTGTTTCTTTATTATCAATCAGACATTTTTCCCTTTCATTCACAAAAACTAGATAGTCAAGTAAATACCTAATCAGTTATTGACTGGACCAACCTGGTCAGTAAGAATAGCATTGAATCCACCTTCATTGATTTCGTAGATCAATATTTACATGTAAATGTTAGTTTTTTAAATAGTGATGTAGATTCTGGGATAGATCTAGAAATTAGGAGGATTTTGCAATTGAGTGACCAAACTAGAAAATGGGATTGCTATTTATACCAATCTTATACATAGATTAGAATATATGGCTATGAATCACCACCTTACAAACTTCGAAATTTTGTTCTAGTTGCACTTTTTTCTTTGGAATACATTGGAAAAATGATCAAAATGGATCAACTACATTTCTTGACAGCAAAGAAAAAATCACAGTTCAAAATAAAGACAGAAGTTGGCCCATTCATCTGCAATACCATATCAACTAGAAATCGTGCAAATGATATTTTGAAACAAATGAACTTTAAACACAACCTCACATGGTCCTATGATTCTCTGGTGGTAATTTCAAAGTTAAGAGTGGAACAACAATATGCTCCTTATGAACATACACCTAAACAAGAGATGGAGAAATTTATGGATCAAGAACACTGGCAAGAGAATATCTTACAGGAAGCTGAAGAACAAGGACTATCAACGAACCACACTCTAGTGCAAAAGGAAAAGTATGAGGAGAGATCAAGGGAAAATATCTCCCTTATAGTGAAAAAAATTTCAACAAAAGATTTTCAAATATATAATAAGATACAAAAAATCATAGATACAGAGGAGACATAATAAGAAAACATAAAGAAAACAAAACCAATTTTTCTCATAGGTACATGTACCCCATCAATGTCAGGGAGAGAGGATATTATTACTTCATCTCCAATGACCCCCATGACAGCAGAAACACCAATTTTATCACCAACAAGAGAGTTGGAGCAGAATAAGAATAAACCAAGTATTTTTTTTTGTTACCAAGAGATTAAAAGAAATAAATTAGAACTCAAGGCTTATACATTCACACAATTTTGGAAGAAGACAACTACTTCCCAACAGAGGCTCCTCTTAGCTTTTGATTCAGAGAAGGGAAGAATGCAAATTTTCTTCTTGGAGCCCACTATTGCTCAACCTCAGACAGATGATGATTATAAGTAGTCCATTTTCTCTTTTGACATAGATACAATGAATCCCATAGACCAAATGGATCTACACAAGCAGTATGGTGAGATGATTTTTAGTACATTAACTAATTCAGCTATGACAACGTCCAAGCTTAAAACTTCTGTACATAATATCTATACATGGTTGAAATTAGAAAAAATATTTTATTTAGCTAAAGACAAAAATATTAAGTCTTTAGAGGAACTATTGATTAAGTTGGGATATTATCTCAGTAATGTGAAAGAAGTTGAGGAGATTATAAACAACAAAAATGCAAACATAGAAGCATTGAGAAAACAACTAAAGCTTCCCACCTGTGAGGATCTAGAGGTCAAAGAGTTTGGAGAACTTTAGAAGGAAAAGGAAAAAATGTTCAAAATTATTATTGAATAGAAATATCAGATTGCTAAAATGGAGAAAGAAATGGAAATTTTTTTAAAGGAAAAATAGCAGCAAACCACTCCAGTACAAGTCATCCCTTTAGCTATTATTCCAACAGCGAGTAAAACAATAGGAGAAGCATCAAATTCAACAACAACTTCAACTATAGAAACACATTACAACACTACACCAACAGATATAGCTAAAGCAATGGAGGACTTGTACCTTAAATATCAGGAGATTGAAAATCTGACTTAAAAGTTTAAAAAAATTACATGAATGGAAAATTAAAGTGGATAATTCTTATCTAACAGAGCTACAAAAATCATACAAACTTGCAGCAAGGATAGAGTATTTAGAGAGGTAGAATATTATGACAGATACCATTTCGCAAGCCAAAGAGAACATTTTGGTGGAAATTAGTGATTCCATTACAAAAATATGGCCATTTATTGAGATCATCTCTAAAAAAGATAAAGTGGTGCTAAAATCAATAACTTTAATAGCTTGTGTAAATAGAGAATTTCGAAACAAACATAGTGACACCAGTGATTTGATAAAGATATTAAATTCAAAATCCACAGAAGAATTAGAAGCATTAGGTATAGAAGACAAAACATACACCATTTCAGAAGTGAGAAATATTCTCACCAATAAAAATATAATGTTACAATAGCAGAAAAAATGTGGCAGTTTACAGGCTATAACATAAATATTTCAAAATAAGTGTAATATTTTGCATCAAAATGGTCTTCCTAGACTGCAAGGAATGGGAGATAAATGAATCAAACTTGAACACTGTCAGCAGATATTATATAGTGTTTCCATAAATGAATCAAAATTTGCAAAAGTTAAAGGCACCATTACAAGGAATGCATTCATGGAAGGTCTTAGTTATTACTTTCTGACCAAACATGATGTAAATCATTTATTTATTGCTAATCCTACCTTTGAAAAATACACAGAGGTAGATGAAAAATATTGAAATTTAATCAGATTTCCACTTCCAGATGAAAAAATATAGGAAAATTTGTGTGAATTAATGGAGTAAAAATCATCAAACATCCATAAGAAATTCAGCAGCATAACAACTATTTTGAAGGTCTATTCATCTCCAACCATCCTCGATAATAGTGCCAGACAACTTCAATAGTTTATATGTCTTATATTTTTGTTCTATTTTTATAAACAATTTAGGATATTTTGTAAAATATCTTGAGGTTTTCACTCAATATATTTTTTGTTAATTTTGTATAAATGCTTCATAATTCGAATTATTAGAGGTTCATATTTGTATGAAGAAATAGATTGTTGAATACAAAATTCTTCCTTGAGCTCAAATGAGCAAATTTCAGTAAAACAAAAATCATTTTAGGATTCCTCTGTCAGACTTGTTGGTGATGTTATATTCTCTTGTTATTGTGTTTTATTTCTCTATTAATTCATATTTTTATCACATTTGTTTTGTTCTAAGAAAAATAAGAATATGATTTTTTTTAAGTACACTCAATTTTGGCTTCTGAACAAATTTAATGTTTTTGACTGAAGACAGTATAATTCTTAATTTCTCTATATTTAATAGATCCTTAGTCTTTTCACCTTTACCATATCACAAAGCTCATAATATCTAATAAGTCTACCCACCTTGCCCTATTAAACTTATATGTCATTGTTGCAATTGAATCTAGTTGTAAATTAACTGAATCCATTTTGCAATGGCTTTTCCTTCTTCTTCCAACCAAACTAGTTTAAAAACCAAACTTTGAACTTTCTCATCTAACCTAAAATCCTACAAAGAAAACAAAGCTAAATATGACATAGATATCCATATATGAGTTTATAAGGGCTAGCTTCTACGCTTAAAATCCATTTTATGGTTACCTCTAGGTTTCTTTCATAACCTTAAGAAATTACGAAGTGATAAAATTCTCGCGACCATATTGGGGATTGAACAAATTTCATTTAAGTTCAATTTTCCCTGGTGAAATCTTTGTTTCAGTGCTTAAAGTTATTTCTAGTTTTGTTGTTGACAAATACATCTTATTTAAGGTTGATTCACACTAAAAATTTGTATATATTAAATATATGTAAAGATATTGTAATAGATTTGGCTTCTAAAAGGATATACACTTGATCACACCCATATCTAGATCCTCTGAAAAGTGTAGATAGTCCTTAAAAAAAATTAGGAAGAAAAGTGTAATTGAAATTGAATCAAGTGAAAGTCTTGTTCCAAGAGTTAATTCCCTTCCTGAATTTTTTTTTACTTTAGAGGACATAGAATTTGATTTGGCTTTTGTATATACAGTTTTTAGAAGTAAATCTAATAGCTTTGTACCTAAAATTTTCATGGATGAGTACCTTATACCACCTTGAAAGTTAGATCAAACTGAGCATAAATATTTGGTCCATCAATATCCCAAATCATCAATTATTACTTCTACTACATCATCTCCCATTCCACAACCAAATTCACCTATTATTTTTTTTCTTCCATTAATCCCTCTCAACAACTCTACACTTGGTTTACTTAGTTCTACACCCATTTCATCTACCATTCCTATCACTTCCTCTACAACACATCAAACTGTTATAACTCCCCCTTTCATACCAAATATACCCACATCTTCTACTGCTACATCTTCCTCTCATCCCCATATTCCCATCATGGTTGCTCGTTATGCTCCTGAGATTTTACCTAGGAAACTTAATCCCATGACAGAATGTCATCAAACTCATATACCTTAGTTTATAGCACTTAACCAATCACTTCTCACCAACACATAGATAGAATGAATGATTTTTTTGATTTACAATAGTTTTATGAAGATTGCATTAGAATGATGTTATTTTCCCAAGGTCTCACAGGAGAAGTTAAAAAATGGTTTAAATCATTACATGCTGCCTCCATCCTAGATCTAACTCAATTTCATGAAGGTGGGAAATTAGGAAAAACCCTCTCCAGATCTTAGCTGAATATGAGAGTGTCAAGAGAGCTCCAAGAGAATCCATACAATATTACTGTACTAGGTTCAACAATGTTTATAATTCTATTCCAACTGCAATACAAAATCCTCTTGGACTAACCTTGCTAAAGTGTCTAGATGGTTTTGACCTTGATATAGTTTACCAACTTAGGGAAAGAAACCCTACCAGCTTAGAATAAATGTAGAGGAATGTAGTTAGTGTAGAAAAAAACTTGTTAGCAAAGAGAGACAGGTTGAAAACTGAAAGAAAAGTCCAAATCAAAGAAGAACCAACTTCTTCTTCTTCTTCATATGATAAGTTGGTTAGCTTAGTGAAAACCATGGAGAGAATGATGGATAGAATAATCTTGGCTAATAGAACTCCTCCAAGAGAAAATCAAGGAGCTCCTCCTATTATAAATCCTAACTTCAGAATAAAACCCCCACAAATTAAACAAAGAGAATAAAGAGGCCCTGTTGATCAACAACAAATTAGGCCTCCATTTCAAGAGAACTATGCCAATTAAGAAACTGAATTAACAGAGGAACCTGAAGATAATAAGATAAATTTATTTGGACTAAATGAGATAGATCAAATCTTCTTGAGAAAATAGGAAGAAGACCATTTTTTTTATCACAACTAGAGCAAGACCCTTTAGAATCAAAATAATATAAAAAAGGATATAAAAATGGAATGATGGAGTTACACAAACAATACAAATTAAGGAGCGGGAAAGCCATTGAAAATCCTCCTAAAAAAATAAAAAATATGCTCCCTTAATCAGTTAAACAGAAACAAATCCTCGAAGAGAAATATCGAAAAAACTATATCCTCCTTCGACTAGTCAAAACAAAATTGACCCTCAAAATGAAATGCATAACAAAATGGATGCAAATGTCAAAGAAGTTGACAAATCACAAACATATCTTAGCATTGAAAATGAATTTTCTAAAGTGAAAACTACCATTACCTTGATTGAATTGGTGACTAAAGATGTATATAAGACCCAAGTCATGAAAGATTTGAAGATAGAAGAAAGGACAGACACAGTTAATTGAAATGATGACCGACCTGAGTTATTGTTTGGACCTAAGGTTGAAGAAAAATACTAGGATGGAAGTGTTCCACTTTTTTACATTATCTTGAATATTCATGACAAAATCTTACATAACTCAATGCTTGATTATAGTGCTTCCCATAACTTGATGCCTAGAGCTATCATGGAAAAACTAGGACTAGACATCACAAAACCTTTCAAAGATTTAGATTATTTTGATTCTAGCAAAATGAGATTTTTGGGCTTGATTAAGGATATATTTGTCACTTTGGTTCAAATACCAGCCAAGAGTCTAGTCATGGACATTGTAGTCGGAGGCATACCACCCAAGTATGGGATGATAATTTCAAGATCATGGAGTGCAAAGTTACAAGGTACTTTGTAGATGGATATGACATATGTTAGAATTCCTGTCCTTGGCCAGAAAAGAAGGTTATATAGAGAAACTTTGATGAAATACATGGTCAGTAACCAAGATGAACCAAAAAACTACCCCTGTTACTTTGTGCACTCTGACTTGGATTCCTTCATTATGTACAATGAAAAACCAATTTAAGGGGGAGTGTCACAACTAGAGATTGAAACCAACAAACCATACCAAATAACTAAAACTTAAAAACGAGATATAGAGGGAGAATCTCTGTGTAATATGGATTTTGATGGGGATGTATGTAAGGATGGTGCGCGAGTTGGTGTTTTTATTATGAAATCATCAACCATTATGCCAAAGGGACATGGCTATAATCTGAATTCAGTGCACCAATAACATAACAGAATATGAAGCTTTGATCTGAGGGATGTAAATTTTAAAGAGCTTAGGAGAAAAACAAATTTATGTACATGGATATTCTGAGCTAATTATAAAACATATTAATGGTGAAGATGCTAGAAAACACCCTAGATTAGCATCCTATAAGAATGCAATTTTAGACTTTATGCAATGTTTCACTGAATATGATTTGTATTTTATCCCTAGAAGCCAAAATATTTTAGCTTATCTCTTGGTTGTTTCAGCATGTTCTTGTAAAATGCATTTTCACCACAATAGGGAATATGTGGTGGAAGTCAAACATAGGCCAATTTTCCCTGAAAATATAAGATATTGGAATGTTTTCAGTAATGATGAGAAAATTGAAAATTTCTTATAGATGAAAGATTAATTTGAATGCATAAATATTGACATGGATAGTGATATTGATAATGATGTAAATAAAAAGAAAACTAAAATGGAACTAAATGCAACTGATGATAACCAAGAAGAACTAGTAGCTTTTCAATTGAAAGAAAATGTGTTGCGAAGAGGATTGGTACCATTAGAATAGCTTTTTAATTTCAATGATGTGTCCAAAATACCAAAAATTGAACCTATGGGTAATGACCTAGAAGACTGTAACATTGGAATGCAAGAAAATACCAAAATTGTGAAACTGTCTAAATCCTTACCTCCTAAAGAAAAGTAGATATACTTTGAACTTCTTAAGGAATTATATGATGTGTTTTCATGGAGTTATGAGGAATTAAAATATTATGATACTTCTATCATTGAGCACACCATTTCCATCAAAGAATACCAAAAATCGTTCAATAAAAAACTAAGAAGAGTAAATCTAGTATTACTGCCTCTGATTGAGAAAGAAGCGAAGAAACTATACGATGCCAAAATCATAGTACCATTTAGGTTCTAAAAATGGTTTTTGAATCTAGTTCCAACTAGGAATAAAATGGGTGAAATTAGACTCCGTGTATACTTTAGGAATTTAAACAAATTCTCACTAAATTACAACTATGCATTCCCTAAAATGGACCACATATTAAAAACTGTGGTCGGTTCTAGTAGAATTTATTTGTTAGATGGATTTTCAGGATATAACCAGGTTCTGTTTCATCATGATTACAAAAAAAAAACAACATTTACCACACCATGGGGCACCAGTATAGGCCATCCCTTTATGTAAAATTCTAGTAGTAGGTACATCAACAGGAGAAGCATCAACTTTAGCAACAACTTCAAGTCTAGAAACATAGTCAAACACTACACCAACATATTTAGTTGAATAAATGGAGGAATTCTCCCTTAAATATCAAGAGATTGAAAATTTGAATGAAAAGTTAAACAAATTACAGGAACATAAACTTAAAGTCGATAATTCCTATGTAACAGTGCTACAAAAATCATACAAACTTGCAACAAGTATAGAGTATTTAGAGAGATATAATGTTATGGTAGATACCATTTCACAAGCCAAAGCAAGAATTTTGGTGGAAATTAATTAAGCTATTAAAAAAAATATCCATCTAATGAGATCATCTTTGAACAAGATGAATTGGTGCTGAAATCAAGAACTTTAATAGCTAACGTAAGTAGGGAACTTGGTACCAAACCTAGTGATGCTAGTGCTTTGATCAACATATTAAATTCAAAATCCAGAGAAGAATTAAAAGAATTAGATATAGAAGAAAATATAGACACCATTTTGGGAATGAGAAATATTCTCACCAACAAAACTATGATGGTACAATTGCAGAACAAAAGTGGTAGTTTGCAAGCTATAACATAGATAATTCACAGGAAATTTAATATTTTGCATCAAAATGGTCTCCCTCGACTACAATGAATGGGATATAAGTTAATCAAACTTGAAGACTATCAACAAAGATTATACAGTATTACCACATAAAAACCAAAATTTGAAAAAGTTAATGGAACCATTACAGGTAAGGAATTCATGGAACGTCTCAATTATGACTCGTTGATCAAACATGAAGTAAATTATTTATTTCTTGTTAAGCCTACCTTTGAAAAATAAATAGAGGTAAATGAAAAATATCAAAGTTAATCATATTCCCACTGCCACATGAAAAAATATGGGAAACGTTGTGTGAATTACTGGAGTAAAAAACATCAAACATTCATAAGAAAGTCAGCAACATAACAACTATTTTGAATGTCCAGTCATCTCCAACCATCCTCGAGAATAGTGTCAGGAAGCTTCAGTAGTTTAGATGTCCTATATTTTTGTTCTCTTTTTACAAATAGTTTTGGATATTTTGTAACTATATTGAGTTTTTCACTCATTATTATTTTTTTTTATTTTGTATAAATACTTCATAATTCGAAGTATTACAGGTTGGGATTTGTATGAAGAAATAGAATGTTGAATGTAAAGTTGCTACTTGATCTCAAGTGGACACTCTGTCACACTTGTTGGTGATGTCATCTTCTCTTGTTAATGTGTGTTTTTCTGTGTTAATTCATATGTTTATCTCATATGTTTTCTCCTAAGAAAAATATTAATATGAATTTGTTTAAGTACACTCAATTATGGCTTCTGAACAAAGTTAATGTTTTCAACTCAAATTAAACACTAGAATTCTTAATTTATCTATCTTTAGTGGATCCTTAATATTTTCATCTTTACCATATCACAAAGCTCATGAGACCTAATAAGTATTCCTACCTTTCCTTGTTAAACTTATATGTAATTGTTGCAATTGAATATACTTGTAACTTAATTGACTCAATTTCCAAATGGATTTACCTTGTTGTTCCAACCAAATCAGATGAAAAAACAAACTCTAAACTTTTGCATCTAGCCTAAAATCCTACAAGGAGAACAAAGCTCATTCTGATAGAAAGATCTCTGTCTAAGTTTAGAAGGGCTAGATTCTAATATTAAAATTTATTTTGTGGTTACCTATGGGTTTCTTTCACAACCTTAAGAAACTACAAAGTGCTAAAAAATCCATACCATTTCCATGGACAGTCAGATTCTCTTATTATACTCCTTTTTAGGAGATCTTGGATTTCTCCTTGGGATAAAATTCTATATTTTTCATTCATTGGAATGTCTCTGTTGTTACATGGATTTCTTGTGTATTCAAATTTGTAAGGTAGTTCTATAGAATACTACTTTTTTCCAGAAAGAATGAGGTTCCTATAACTGCATTTTTCCTTCAAATGTTTTCTCATTTCTTCTATTTTTCTTATGACTAAAACATGTTTCATCCCTTCATCTCTCCTTAGATAAGAGTTTACGTCTTTGAGTTCTTTGAATTTTTTTTTTGATTGTCCTAATTCTTGCATGGCTGGGGCGACTGTACAAATCCTAGCGATTGAAAAAATGGAAATGTGATAAAATGTAAATACCCTTCATAATTAGAAACTGAGATATAATATCTTGATTTTCCATCATCTAGTTTTGTTGAACCATGAGGTTCAACAACAACTAAAAATGGATTTCCCAAGATGCAGTCTGTTAGGATACTTTTTACTCCAAATTTTACATTACTGAAGTCGTTTTCTAGAAAAATATTGGCTTTAGGAACTTCATACTTGAAGTTATACTCTTTTGTTCCTAACCCTTTTAGTTCTCTATTTTAATTTTCCCGATATTTTGAAGGGATTGAGTTTTTGTTTTGTACATTTATATCTTCCCATGTGTCTAGTAAAGTATTTACGATATAGAAATCTCCCTCAATCTTAAATGTAACCATAATATGATATTTTTTATGTTGTACTATGTTGAAAAGTCAACAAAAAATGTGTCTCTAATTTAATTTTTCCTTAATTAAATTGGACAATAAAATGTAATCTTATCTCATAATCACTTGTAATAGTTAACTGTGTGTGATGAACTCAATTATCTCATGAATTTCAAGTCGAGGGTGGTTGGTGAGGTATGTAGAGTGATTCTATTAGTTTTTGAGTCCAAGTTACAGTTAGTGCATTAGTTTAATGCATGAGAAATCAGTTAACTCAATTAATTGAGTTAAAATCAGTTTAACTAGTTGTAACTGACTGTTGCACTACTGAGAGGTAAAGTGAATTAAATAAAATTTAATTCACATGCAATGACCCATCAAGTAACTGATGATTTACTATTAATAGCTGCATGCATGTCATTCTGATGAAGACCTAATTGAGACAAAGGTTAAAGGGATGTTAACTATCAGTTGTATTACTAGTAAACTTCTTTCATGCAATAATACACCCACAGGATTTCCCATGAGCATTCTGTAGTTTTGGAAGGCTGAAATTCCTAAAGAATAATGATTGCATTCTGTTAGAGTTGGTATCTTCATCCCTCTGTCAGTGATCAATTTCTCTTGTTGCATTTCATTTTAGGTGTCTCATTCAGTTCAGTCAGCTGCATTCCATTAGGAGCATGGATCATCTGACAGAAATGTATTTTCACTCATATCCCTCATGTCTTGTACCTACTGGCCTATTTCTGTTCATTAAAATCATGTACAGTCATGTTTGGTCTCATAATTGGCAAAGAGTCATTTTAGGGTTTCTAGTCTCATTAGGTCTAGGGTTTTATTAATCTGGTCTCAAAATGTCTAATAATGGCCAGCAGGCACATGAGGAAGCTTCAAATAAGGTATTAGTGAAAAAAATTTCATCATCATAATGCTTGATAATGATTTTTCTTCAAAACTCTATTTTGAAGAAAATTTGTCTATTTCATCTATATGTAATAAATCCAATGTAATTTTCAAGTTTTTTAGTTTTAATAATGCTCCATTCTCAACCCTGGTGGCCTTTGCCAAAGTTCCATACCATTCATTCCCTGCAAGGAAGACAAAAGCTCATCATTCAGTCAAGAAGCCAAAATGAAGCAAAACAGAGTTTTTTCAAAAAGTGTCAAAGTCTGGAACATTGAAAAGTGGGTTTTTTTGAAATCAAGAGTTAAAATCCTTGGTATATAAATCATTTTTCTATTACAAGAGTTCATTTGTATGCCAAGTGGAACCAAGGTTAAATCGTGAATAGTGAAGAGGCAATTTGAAGGAGAATTTGTGCAAATTTCCATGCGCGGCGCATAGGCTGAGTGTTGCGACGCATTGGGCAGATGCGGCACATTGGGCCGGCTGCCACAGTGTAAAAATTACACTGGCATGACGCATCAAGGAGGCACGACACACTGGGTTAGGCATGCGACGCACATGGCAGAGAGCAAATTTTTTTGCTAGTTTTTCCAATTCATCAAATCGACTCGGTCCCTTCTTGTTCTAGTAATTTCATGTGACCTCTCCTTTGCCATGAACATGTGTATGGGATTGATTATGAGAATTCAAATGCCAAAAAATAAAAACCCTATTCTCTTGTTTTAAGATTGCTCCTAGGGTCTTAAGATTGGTTTTGGGTGTCAAACATTTCCACTTCCCTCACTTTGTTTTTCCCCTCCTCACTGTTCATTTTCTCACCACAGTCCCCTTTTCCCATTTCACCTTACATCCCTAAATTCAATTATCCCTATCCTATTCCCATTATCCCCATATCATTTTTTAATTCCCCTCAAATCCCAAGTTATCCCAAAAAAGTTAAGTGGTTGTCCCAGCACACAGTTTTCAAACTCACAATTTCACTTGATTATAGCCCATCACTTTCATTATCCCATTCCTCCATATTTCCTCCCATTTGAAATATATTTGGCAATAAAATCAAAACAAAAATGTTTTCATTATCATACAAGACAACACATACCTTGCAAATTCTCATGAAGACGGATACTTCTTATGACTGAGACAATGACTCTACAACTGAATTACATGCCCCAAGAGGGCATTGAAGTGTCGCAAAAGGCATGATAGACTCCAAATTTTGGCTGAAGCTTCTTTGGCTCAGCATAGTTCTTGATGGTGGACATTCAGCCCAAATTTCAAGAAATTTGGGAAATTTTTGTCAATTTTGATTTTTTTGGCCTTAACACAGATTTTACTGCCCGACGCGTAGCGCCACTTGGCGCGCGCTTATAATTGGCAGATGTTCTTGAGGAAAAATTTGTATTTCTATATTTTTTATCAAAATTTCTGCATGCCTACCCATTACCTAAGGATTTTGACAAGTTTTGGATTGCCTGAAGGGTCAAAAACACCTTAAAAATGGCCTTTCTGCCACTTTTTGGACACACAGGAAACAATGTTGGGAGATTTTCTTTTTGGAGGGGAAAATGGCAACCCAATTCATAAATTCCACTTGGGTTGGAAAGTAGATAGGTAGAGCTTTCAAACGAGCTATCCTACACTCAATTTTGACTCTGGGAAGGCCCTCAAAATCAGCTCCAAAGTGGCGCGACACATAGAGATTTCAGGCGCGGCGCATTGGGAATTTTGACGTAGTTTTCACTCAACAACTCAGATTTTCGCCTAGTTTTGGCCAGTTTGAATTTTTTATCTCCAAATGTGAAACTCTTGATGTAACTTGATGTAATTTTGGCACATTTTTACTCATCCAAGTAGATTCATTCACCAAAAAGTGAAATGTAAATGAATGAATCAGTTTCCTATCTTATAGAGGCAAGCTGTTTCATTGCCTATTTTCCAGTTATTATTTTAGATCTTGTTGAAACAGCTCCTAAACTAGTGAGCTCGACCCCTAGAGGCATGGGAATAAGTTAGGCTTGTCTATATCTTGTATTTTCTCAGTAATTTTCAGAGGTGGGACACTTGGGATTTCTTGGAGCTTCATTGTACATTTCATCTCTGAATTTTGGCAAAGGAATAGACCAGGGTTTGCAGATATCTTTGGGATCCATGTGTCTCTATGTTTTGATGATGTGTTTCTCTCTGTGATTGTAATTTTACTGAATTTTCATGTGTATCATTTCCCTTCTCATTTATTCTTAAATTAAACAAATAAGTGATAAAGGTGGAATCCATTAGATTTGCAGTACTCTACCTTGAAGTTTTGTTTAATTTTCCATGTTTTATACTGTCTGAAGAAGATTCTTGAAAGCCTCTTTCCATCTTCAACTCCTCCTCGGTCTGAGCTATCCATTTCATTCAATTCAAAGCATCAAAACATTTTCCTTTCTTGCCCCATTCAGCCCTCTGCAAAACTGATCATTTCCCGGACCCAAAATCTGCCTTTCCCTTTGATTCCAAAAAAAAACCCTCAAAATAAAATCAAACTCTCTCACATATTTACCTAGCCTAAAATCAGCCTTTATCTTAAGTCATCTCAAGCCTCACTGATCATTTTTTGCTGAGATTGACCCGGAGAGAGCCCTCTCTTGATCTGGTAGGGCTAGCTACCAGATTAAGCGTGGTTTGATGCTACCCTAGACTCTGCCTTCCTTCAGCCTGAGGTAGATTTAGGCAATAACACATTCCACATGAATTGTGCAAGCAAATCAAGATGAGCAGAGGCTGAAATTGGCTAAGTGTTGGTCGATTGTATCTGGATCAGTGTGAGACAGTTGTGAGAGTGCAACAAACTCTTGTGAGAAGAGCGCATTATAATTGTTTCCTGATTTCTTGGTGAATATAAAATAGAAGATAGAGGGGTTTTGAGTAGTAATATTTCCCCGGGAAAATATCTATGTTGTGGTTCGATTTTCTTCTTTCATTACTTGTTTTGATTGGAAATCGCGTTTATTTTTCGCAATTAATTTTTAGAAGGATTCAGTATCTTGCTTTAGCATATCGCATGATTGGATTGAATCCATTGATATACATATTTTTTGTATAATTTCTACATGGTATCAGAGCGCAGGAAATCACAATAGTGGAGAAGAAATTCAGTTTGTGCTTAATAACATTCTAATTTGAAAAAATATTCTTTGGTGCGACATGAGGATCAAGATGGCTTTAAATGGCTTGATATTGGAATATGCACTTGATATAAGTTATAATTATACTGCGTGGAAGGAAAGGATGTAGGAAGTTCTGGAGGACAACGGGTTGAAAGAATTCATTGATAATGACATTCCCAAACCTGCAACAGCAGACACCACTCTTCTTGATGCTTGGAAAAATAAGGTTGCAAAGATGAGAAAAATATTATTAGAGGGAGTTCAAGAGCACATTATCTCGAGTCTCCATGGAAAATTGACCCCATATGCAATGTGGAAGGCTTTGAAAGATCTCTTTCAGAGTAGCAATAACTACAAAAAAATTTCACTGAAGGAGAAGCTTAGGAAAATTAAAATGGAGAAAGGCAAAACTATTCTCAAATATTTAACCAAGTTCGTCTAATGTCGATATGATCTTGGGAGTTTCGGAATTACCGTAGTGGGTGATGAACTGGTTAGCCTAGCTCTTCTAGGCCTTCCCAAGGGTTGGCATAGTGATCAAGACTTTGTCAATGTGAGGGAGAAGCTACCAGATTGGGAATGGATTTGGTCAGATTTGGTACAAGAATAATTCAAGCAGAATACCACGGATGGATCCTCATATAAGATATATGATGAGGAAAATTATTCCTTGGATGGTAAGGCAAAGAAGGGGAAGGGAAATAAATCCTATTCCAAATCTGAGACCAACAAACAAGGCGAGAAGCGTGACATTTCTAGAGTGACATTTTTTATCTATCATGAGCATGGAAATTATGCCACTGATATTCCACAAAATAAGAAAAACAAGAAGGCTTTAGGATCTGCAGTTGGTGAGGCTTTGGCCTCACAATTTTAGTTGGAATTCTCACTCATTGCATACATGGTTTCTAGTGTGATGGGATCATTCTGGTACTTGGATAGTGGTGCATATTTCCACATGACGAGAGACAAAGAACTTTTTAGTAGCTTAGAGGAGAAAGATCTCTAGTTGCATATCAAAATGGGTGATGAAGGGAGGTATAGCACTGCTAGGATTGTTACAGCTACTTTCTAGAGATATTCACATAAACCCTTCTTATTAAAATATGTCATGCATGTACCATTCTTGAAACATAATTTAGTTTTAGTTGCTATGTTGGAGGATAGAGGATATGATGTGGTTTTCAGTGAAGGGAAAGCATTCCTTCGTCAGAAGGCCACAAGAAAATTCAAGAATATTGGGATTCATGTGAAGACTCTCTACAAACTTGATGTATATGGTTGCGCAATATTGATGGGTAAAGCAGAAAAAGTGGTGTGTTGGGATGAGGGTGAGTTATGGCACAGGATATTGGGCCATCTACACCACGGAGCTTTGAAGATCATGCAACATATTTCTACCGGCTTCCAATGGGTACTCTTGTGCAGATAGACACATGAAAGGGATGTACCATGGGGAAGTATGCAAAGGCCACTTTTCACGAGAAGGAGAACTGAGCAGCGGGAATCCCTAAGAGAGTTCCCTCATACCTGTGTGGATCATTCTCTACAATTTTGACAAAAAAGTTCAGGTATTATGTGATTTTTTTTGATGATTTTTCTAGAAAGTTTGTGATCTAATTCACGTAGAATAAAGATCAACCATTCTCAAAATTTTGTGAGTTCAAAGCACTGGTGGAGATAGATACATGGAAGTTATGAGGAGCGACAATGGTGGTGAGTAAATCTCCAATGAATTCAAGAACTTCTGTAGAAAAGAAGGAATTAAGAGGGAATTGATTGTGCCTAATAACCCAAAAAAGAATGTGGTCACAAAATGAAATAACAAAACAATTGTGGGTGCCCACGAGCGATGTTGCATGATGAGGGCCTACTATTTCATCTGTGGGCATAGGCATGCAACACAGTGATATTTGTGCAGAACCATAGTCCTCATCAGATACTTGGCATGAGTACACAAGAGGAGGATTATTCAGTTAAGAAAACTGATGTTTCATATTTTCAAATTTGTGGATCATCTTTTTACTGCCATGTGACCAAAGGTTCCAGAAAGAAGTTAGAACCAACATCTGAGATTGCTAGATTTGTGGGTACACATATAATCTCCAAAACTATTGGGTGTATTTTCCAAACAACAAAATGACTATTGTCAGACAAGATACAAAATTTGATGAGGAGAAAGCCATGTGATTGTCCCTTGACAGGAAGAATGATTTTCATGCAGTTGAGGAACTCTTGGTTCCAAAGGATGAACCTCAAGATATGGAGCAACCACACGCACAGGATCATGGAGTGGAATAAAACACTCATTCAAAGCCATCCACCATTCATGGTAGAAGGCACACCATAGAAGCTGATAGATTGAGACTTGATGTGACAGAACATGTAGGAGAAACTACATCACTACGAAGACAGAGACAGTCTCCAGACATGTTTACTGGATACGTGACTCTTATGAGCAAGTGTATTGTGACAGAACCATCTTGTTTTGAGGAAGTAGTGCAACAACCAAGCTGGGTTGACGCCATGGTTGAGAAGTATCACTCCATCGTCAAGAATAGTGCATGGTAAGTTGTCCCAAGACCAGTCGGAAAATCAATGGTTCGATCTAGATGGATCATTAAGGTGAAGTAGAAACAATATGGGAGTGTGGAGAAGTACAAGGCTATATTCGTAGCCTAAGAATTCTCACAAGTTGAGGGGATTGACTATGAGGAGAATTTTTCACCGGTTGCAAGGTACTCATCAATTAGATCTATCCTTGCACTCTCAGCGCAGATGTCATGGAAGATACACCATATGGATGTGAAGACTGGATTTATAAATGGATTTGTTGAGGAAAAAGTGTACATAGAGTATCCAGAAGGTTTTGAGACCTTTGACAGTCACTACAAGGAAAAGACCCTCTAGCGAACGTTATAAAGGAGGTTTTTAGTGTTATAAAATTGGAAAAAAATTTAAAAAAAAAAAAATTCTACAATATCCATTTATGGTTATGGAGGTTTTGGTGGAGCTTTTAATGGAAATTCAACACAACTAAAAAAAAATGGGCGGCCGAAGGTTATTACGAATTTTTTGACATCGGTACACTACTCTGGCTTTAACGCACTAGTGCACAAATTTAGACGGCACCCTGGGGCATTCTCAGTCGAACACACCGGGACGTTTAGGTGTAAAACTGCACTAGGCATAGTGTTGGTCATACAATGCACAAGGTCATTCTAATTGGTCTTGGGATTTGTGCGGTACCCATAGGTCATATTAACACATTGGTGCGTATACTTATATAAATGCATTGGTGCGCCATATCACAAAAAGCTGCCGAGATTTATAATTGGCATCGGTATTCGTGCGGTGCCCATAGATCGTAAAAATGCACTGGTGCTTATAGATACATAAATGACTTGGTGTGCAGTATCACACAAACACACCAATATTTACAATGGGTATCGGTATTTGTGTGATTCCCATAGATCGTACAATGGCACTAGTGCATATAGACACATAAATGCACTGGTGTATAGTGACTGACACACACCGGTTTTCATTTTGTATTTTTTAGAAACATCGACCTCTGACAGTCCAATTATTGTGATTTTTTTAAATTCATTATTCATCAAAATTTGACACATATTATAACAATATTCATATTAATTACATTTTTATTAATTCATTTGAATGTGATGTTTGTATTAATTTGTTATATCATATCATAATTATTGTGGTTTTTTAAAATTCATTAGTCATCAAAATTCGACACATATATATCTTATAACAATATTCATATGAAATTAGTCAGTTACGACTACCTCTCATGGAAATGGTCATAGATGAATGACTAGATTAACACGGTCGAATCCCAAGAATGATATCTAATATAATGCACTACAGAAACCCCTCATACTTAAAATATTCATATGAATTAAATTTTTATTAGTGCATTTCAAAATGACAATGGAGAACGCAATAGCAAAAATGGAGAATGCAATAGAATAAATTAAAACATATTTTATGATTATATATATATATATATATATATATATATATATAAGAAATTCTTTATCATACAAAATGGGACAGTTATTGGTATCCCTTTGTCTTTCAATTGGGACACTATGTCCATTACATTAAACAAAATGTTTGATTTCACAGACATATTTCAAAAACTAAAATGCCTTGCTATGATTTCCAAACATAGTGATCATCATTCTTCGCTTGAAATGTTGTCACTGCTAGAGCTACTTCCATGAATTGGGTTATTTTCAGAAATGTTTTTTTCATGGCGTTGATTGTTTCTTCTTCTTCACCTTCCATCTACAAACATAAAAATAAACTGAAATGAGTGTATGTACATTGGTGAAAATAATAAAAATTGCAATATTAAATGATATACATCAATGTAAATTGAAAAGAAAAATGGCGTACCATAGCAACAATTCACTCATAAACTATACACACTCTTTCAAAACCATGTACCATGCCATCTTTCAAAATTTCATCTGTTAGTACAGCTCCATACTTTGTTTCCTGCAAGTTTTATACCCCATAACAAATCATATATTTAATATATAAAAGATGTTTTTGTTCTATTAATTATAGATGAAGCTAAGTAAAACAAGATCAATAGACGCTTACAAATTCCACAATTAATTTTTGATATGCCAACATATACTCACAACCCATATTTAACCCAATTTCAATCAATTCATCTGCTGGTTCTTCTTTGTAATGATGATTTTTGTAAAACAACTTAAAAAATACAAAAATGAAATGTAGTTAAGTTGCTATAAGGAAGTAACAATTACTCACAAACTTAGAGATCAACCCTTTTCTTCTTTGTCATCATGTTTGATGTGCTGAATGGGTTCCATTTTCTTTTCTTTTTTACAAGAAAATTCTTGAAAATTAATATTTAATGCTAAATTGTTTATTTATTGTACCTAATGATAGAAAAATTCAATGATCACATATTACATTTGAAGCACGTTGTTGTTGATATGGCTCCTCCTGTGATGCAATTTTGTTGATTTCTTTGACCATCTTGTTGTACACCTTTTTGGACATTCCTACTGGCATATTTATGATATCATCTCGTTCATCTTTTGAGATTTTCATAATATTACTGAAAATGTAACATAACAATAAAATATTTAATTTTTATATTGATATATGAAAAGTAAATATAACAAAAGTGATATTTATAAATAATTCTAGACAAACATTTAAATGAATATTACTTTTTCATTCCTTCTTTTTTGTTGTTGTACATTTTTGCTATTAAAAGTTTGACATGTCTCATTAACCAATTCTCTGGAAACTCTTCTTGTAGTTTAGATAAAATTTGGTTCTTGGAATCATTGGATTTATTTTTGTATTGTAAGTGGAAATAACGTCTATACATTCATTCCACTAGATCCCTCAAACTTTTGTAAAAAAATTTCCCCTTTCGTTAACTTCCAGCACCACTCCAGAAGAGCTAAGGAGCAATTCATTTTTATTTACATGTTCTATTTTTTTATTTTCTTAGAACAACATTTCTTTTATGAGTTGTTGGTCCATGTAGAAGATTAAATAGATGTTAATTAATAGACTATTAGACACATGTTATCTAATAATTTCAAGTATATTATTAATGGTAATTAAAAAAATAAACTCATATTGGATCGATAGTATTTTTTCATTCACTTGATTCATCCTCTTGCAATTTTTCCATTAAGCTTTTATGCTCTTTTGCTCCTAGATCATAAATAATCATATTGAGCTTCCTCATTTTGTGGCTCTGCATGATACACAGTAAACAATACATATTAGTTAAACTTACATATAGTTCAAAAATAATATTTTTTATAAAGAATTTACAAAAAACTTGTCTTTTTTTCTTTTCTTGATGTGTTATCATTATTTTTGTTACTTGATCTCTTGTCAGTCATTTCTTTATCAATTTGAAACCTGTACCATATCATTCATTAATATATTTATAAATAAATTCTTAACTTTTTAGGTACAAAATAAATCTCAAGACACCGGTGTGCCTTTCATGAGGTACGCACCACGACAGGTGCGTGGGGATATTAAAAACGCACCACAAAACAGTATAATAGACCATACAGTGCTATCCTCGTAAAATGGAGCACCGATACCCTATTTCGGATATGGTGCACTGATTTAGAAAAATTGTTTTCAATTATTTTATTACACAGTACTTGTGCGGTACGCTGATATAAATGCACTGCAAAAACAATGTAATAGACCATACGGTGCTATCCTCGTAAAATGGAGCACCGGTGCCCTATTTCAGATATGGTGCACTGATTTAGAAAAATTGTTTTCAATTATTTTATTACATAGTACTTGTGTGGTACACTGTATAATACAGTGCACTGGTGCACTAGGGTACACAGGGCGCACCGATAAAGAAAAATCCATTTTTTCCAAAAATTCACACAATGACCGAATGGATTGGGATCTGACTATGCAAGTCATCCCATGCGTTGGATGTCAATCTAAAATGGAAAACCCTAATTCTAAAATCACATAAACAGGGAGAAGAAAGGGAAAAAAACAAAAATTAAGGGTTTAGGGTAAAAATTAATAAAACTGCAAAAAAAGTAAAAAAAATAATCAAATTTAATCACGAGATGGTTTGAAATTATATGATATAGGGTTTGAATCACCATAAGTTTGGTTTCTGATTGTATGAATACTTCTGTTCGAACGTATTTCAGTGCTCCACAGTGCTCGCGTGCTCTCTTGCTCCAGGTCTGTCTCCTACAAATATCTGGCTGGAAATTTTAGCAAAAATAGTGAAATAATGAAAAGTGTTTAGTATTTAAAGAATTATTTTATGAAATTAGATTTTCGAAAATATTTTTCCGCATTTTTTTTGAATTGCCACTTCTTTTTCACTTAAAGAAAATAGAGTTGCATTTTTTTTATCTGCGTTTATTTGTGACTGGTGTGGAAGAGTTGTGAAGCACTGGTCCGTCTGAGTAATACGACGCACCGGTGCGTGTTATGATGATAAGCACACCAGATTGTATACAGTTCCTTTTTTGTATGTAAGATCATAATAAAATAATGATAATTCTAAAGTACATGAATTTATTTTCATTATTTTCTAAACTTTATTATGTTACAAAAATTCATATTATTCTAGATTTGTTATTTTACAATTATTTGCAAATTTACAAATTTAAATATTTTAATAAAACCATTTCACATTAATACAATTAAAATTTTCACATTAATACAATTACAATTTTACAAATATTTTACATACAATTACAATTACAATTACAATTGAAATTTTACATTAATTTCAATACAATTACGATTAGAATTAGAATTAGAATTTTAATTTTACATACAATTACATTTACATAGAATTACATTTACAATTACAATTACAATTTTACAAATATTTTACATACAATTACAATTAAAATTACAATTACAATTTTACAAATATTTTACATACAATTACAATTAAAATTACAGTTACAGATACAATTACAAATTTAGAATTTTACATACAATTGAATTACAATTAAAATCTTACAAATTTTCATATATACAATTACAATCATTTCACAATAAATTAAATATTACAATTACAATTAAAATTTTACATTAAATAATTTACATACAACTACAGTTAAAATAACAAATATAAATACAATTTTACAATTTTACATACAATTTAAATTTAAATTTCAGTTACAACCATGACATAATATTTAATAAATATCATGGTCATTTAATATTAAATTAATTAAAAAACATCATCACGATCATGATAACCATTGTACAAACATCATATTCGACTAAAAAACACATTCAAACATAAAATTAACATTATATATTAATATCATCACAACACAAGTATCAAATATACATCTCATGTCAATTAACTCATGTTATCACATATACACATCTATTTGCAAGCTAAACACTAAATGAACATATCTAACATGACCTAACAATATGCACATCATGATGATCACCAACACGTAAATTAAGTACAACTGCAACATGAACATAAAATACATGGACTATATATATATATATATATATATATATATATATATATAACTGAATAATGTTAAAAATATACAATTGTAATATAAATGTCATGGATCAGCTGGTGGTTGTACAACATCAATAACAATACAAGTGGAGGCCTGCTTAGTAAATGGTGCAGCCTCGACAGTCAATGGTCGAGCCTGCTCATGATCATGACTAATACTGATGGATGCATCAACTGGTGGTAGTACAACATCAATATAATCAGTAGTAGTAGAGGCATGCTCAGTCAATAGTGTAGCCTCGATGGTCAATGGTCCAACTTGCTCATGATCATGACTAGTACTGATGGATGCTGCAGGCTGCTGACTGGATGTGGCCGATGGTCCAGCCTCATCTCCATCATGATTGCTAGATGCTGCTAGTGCAGCCTCATGCTCATCAGGCGTGACGCAAGGTGAAATATCATGAGATGATGAGTCGATGTTCGTGGACTTTCCATCACTTGTCATGGATAGACTACGCCTATAATGTGCAACAATCCTCCTCAGTCGAATAACAACTGTCGTAGCTCCTACGACATGTTGCATCAGGCTGTACATGTCACCCGACATGCCTCTCCACATCTGTAATAGCCTATCATTGACCTGTATGTCTCTGTAACAAGCGAGCCTGATGCCCACCTCAAAAATCAATGCACTGAGTTGGTTTCCCAACTCCATCCTATATCTAGTCTCAGATCGACCGCGCCCAGCAAAAGGTGGTATCGGTGCACCAGCAGGAGCATGTCTCTCTGCACCGGCCTCATCCTGATCATGATCCTCAGCATCGTCCATGTCTTGATCATCATCAGGATCCACACCTAGATCATGTGGTAGTTCCGACATCTCCTCACCATCGAAAGAGCCAATTTATACAAAATAGATACAAGTACACAACAATAATTAGACAATTTCATTACATAATTTAATAAAAACAAGTTAAAGAACATGTTAGAATAAATATAAATAAAACAATAATATTACCTCTATAATCTAGCGGCTCATCATCTATGATGAGGATGCTAGCACATCCTCGCCAATCTAATCCAGCATAAGGACATGGGACCGTAATGAAGGGATGCAACTCGTCAACACTTGCTGGTAAGTCTAGTGCATCATGCAATATCCTTGCTGGAAACATAGTCTCTCCCCTCTTGGGCATCATCTACCCCCACATGTGCATTCGAGCCTCCAACATCAGCTTACGAGGCTTTCAAACAAAATTAGGCCTCATCTCTAGAAACCTCTCAAAAAATAAACAAAACATCTCTGAAGCAAAAGGGAATTTGACCCTCCCTTATGCATGAGCATGACATCTATCTAAGGTCATACAAAACTGCCACAAAAAAATGGCAGACCACCTAACAAGTCATGGCTCCTATACTAACGAATCAACATAATATAAAAGTGAGCAAATAATGTGTTTCCCATCACTGGTGTTGTGCGAAATGGTCAAAATGATAAGTGAGAGGCACTGCACGTCCTATCTACCAAATGCACCTATACGTAACTGACCTCCAAGTACCTGAAACTCTAAAGAAGACAATACATGTGCTCCAATGTATCTTTTGGAGTAAACTAACTAACTCCCTGCTACACAACCAGCTGGAACCTCTAGGAATGAGGGAAAATCCACCCCTCTCATCGATAGTCTTGTAATAAAATAAATATCCTCCTCCGTGGGTGTGTACCACTGGTCAGGACTAACCTGGAAAGCCTAACGGTGGGCATTCCACCTGCGGATAAGATATCTCAAAAACACACTACAGACCTTTAGGGAAGTAACCTCCTCGTAGAACTTGAGGATTCCTACCTGCCTAAGGGTCCCATGGGTATCTATTGTAATAAGGAAAGGGTATGCATCTCCCTCCCTTTCTCAGGCCTCCACTTGGAAAATGATGTCATACGGTTCTGCCTGTTGTTATTGATGTTCCTTTTCTTCTCTCTGAATCATTGACATATTAAATTATTTTTATTATTATTAAAACAAACATGTATTTAGGAATATACATACATATTAAAAAAACAAAAAACAGACCAGTCGGTGCACCACAAAAACAGTCACGCACCAGTTATGGTGTTGCTTGTGTTTGTAGCACACTAGTGGCGGTGCCGCAAATGAAATACAATGCACTAGCCTCAATGCAGCTGATTTTTTTTCAAGCACCGTTGACTATATCTGATGTAAGAATAGCAATGTGTTGACTGAAATATACGCCCCAGAGCATATAGTCATGTGAGCGCACCGACTTCCTGACAATTACATAATCGATGGTGTGGTATTTTACCCAACTGCATTATTTGCCTTTTCGGAATGAGGAATGCAGTCCGCTGACAGACACTAGGGCAGATAATTCTGTTAATGCACCGCACTGATATTCCCATAGTCAATGTGTGCCTGGCTAAATGAGCGCACCGCATTTTATGTTTTTAATTTAAAATAATGCAGAGCACCTTTCGGTACTGCCCCAGAAATGGTACGGATAGTGTTAGCACTGGTGGATGTGCATCCTGTAAATTTTACAGGCAGCACCACTATTCGGTGCGAGCCGAACGGCTCGGGCGCACCGCATGACAATTTATTGTTTTTCTTTTTTAATGGTTATTTTTAAGGTTATTTCAAATTCTAATCTGCTAAAAAGCTTAATTATGAAAAAACAGGACAAATACATGTACTTTTCACCATCGAGGAGGCATATTGGTTGTATAATTTGCAAAATAAAATTTGGCCACCATTTTTCAAAATGCAAGCTGGAGATTCGTGGCCAATGTAGAGCAAAAGTTCGTGCAATGTGTGCAATGGGAGCACTGATGTCAGGGTGCCTCAAAGAAGGGGAAATGGCACCAGTGCTTGAGAGCTCTAGAGCACTAAGGAAAGTGAAAAATGTGGTTTTTTGGCCGTATTTGTTTTATTTAACCATGTTCCAGTGCACAGGGTTTTATAGGTGCACCGGTATGATTACTTACAACCGCACCAGGCGGTGTCAGATTTGGCACGTTGTTTATGATGCACCGAGGTGGTTCCCTAACACTGCACCAAGATGTTTCAATTTTGGTGTGATGTTTTGATGATGCATCAGGGTAGAATATTCGTAAAGCACCGGTGTGGAATAGTCGTAAAGCACCAATTTTTGGCCATAATTTTTTTTATTTAACACTATTCTGGTTTTTGCATTTTATAGGCACACTGATGCTCTTGGATAAGAACACACGGGCACATTTTTGTTTTCACACAGTGTTTTATGATGCACTGGCACAGAAGAGTTGTGAAGCACCAATGCATTACCATAATATGACACCCCAGGCGGGTGTGTCTGTCATGCATAGTGTCTGTTGTGTCGATGGTTTGTGTGTGCCGATGCTTTCTATGGTAGAGCGTGCTGGTAATTAAGAGCTCAGGAGCAATGAAAAAATGAAAAATTTCGGTTTTTTGCTGTAATTTTTTTATTTAACCCTTTTCTGGTGCACATGGTTTATAGGAACACTAGTTCTATTTCTTAGTTACACACCGGTCAGTTTGTGTTTTGTAACGTTGCTTTATGATGCAATGGTGCAGTTTCTTTATATTGCATTGGGTGGCTTCGGTTTTGGTGTGGTGTTTTAAAATGCATCGGCGCAAAAGATTTGTGAAGCATTGACGCTATAGAATAATACGACGCACCGAGAAGGTGTGTACAGAGTGCACGGTGTACGGTGTGCCAATTTTTTGTGCGCACTGGTGCTTTCGAGATTCAAGAGCACTAGTGGGATGTCTAATGATAAGCGCACCGAGTGGAAAACATCCCCAAAACACACCGCCCACCAACCTCCTCTAGTAACCTCCGCTAGAAATGGATGTATGGGGTATTTTTCTGTGGGGTTCCTCAAAAACATCCACTAGAGGGTCTTTTCCTTGTAGTGATTGAGTCACATGTGTGTAGACTCAAGAGAGCACTGTATGGGCTGAAGAAAGCACCTTGTGCTTGGTACACTAATATTGACAGCTATTTCACTGGGTTGGACTTCACAAAGAGTGAAGCAGATGCTAACCTGTACCACATTGTGGTTGATGGTATGCTTTTGATTATCGTACTTTATGTTGATCATCTTCTTTTGACAAGTGATGAGCATCTCATAACATCTTGAAAAGAGGATCTTGCAAGAGAGTTTCAGATAAAGGGCATGGGACTCCTTCACGCTACAAGAAAAAGGACATTGGTGAGGGTCATGCTTGTGATGGACCTTTAAGGTCTACCACCAATGTCACATATGGTGACGGTCCTTAAAAATACATCATTGTAAGTGTATATAGTGATGGTCCTTTAAGATCCGTCACAAAATCCATTTTCAATGAAACTTTTGGTGAGGGTCGTTAAAGGCCCATCACTAATTCTCTCTTTGGTGACACTTCTAGTGACAAACTTTTAATGACCCTCACTAATGCTATTTTTGTTACTTTTGGTGATGGTAAAAAAAAATTCATCATCATTGATCATTCCAACGATTTTTTGATGATGTTAAGTGCTTGTTAATATATTTTTTGTGAAAAGACAATGATTTAATACCATTATTGTGGAATCCTTTTTATAATATGTCCAAGGCCATAGTGGTTAGAGTCAGTCACTTTTTTAAGAATTAATTAGTGTGTATCGTTAATTCCATCAAGTAATGACTAGTCGATCAATAGATTTTTCGTATGAGTAAACACATGATTCATATCTATTAAGTTTATTATCCAGAAAATTCCCTTTAGATAAATTCCCACTATTCTGTGTAGGAAATATATTATTTAATACATAATCAAGCTCTGCCAATTCTATTAATGAGAAAGACCTAACACTCTTCAACAATCTGGGCATACCTTAAATTAATTCTTTAGCACACACTAACATTTCTTAGCACCTCACATGTCTTGGAAAATATTTGTACCTAGAACATATTTTCATGACATTGATGCCAAAGCACAAGGTGTCATGCACTAGCACAACATAGAAATCTCCTACCATGTGTTGGCATTCATGTATTCCCTAGCATGCCCTGGAACACCTTGGTTGAATGCATTGACATACATTATCACTTGGCAGATAATGCCACTTGTCATGTATTGGTACCTATTATTAGTGTGGCTATCATGCCCCTTTTGAGGAAGATAATTTCCCGACTTATTAACCCTCTTATTGGTTCTTCCTTTTGTCTCCTTTAAACTTCTTGACACAGATTGACATACCCTTGCATCCTGTACATCCTTAGCACCTGGCATGTATTGGAATATCTTGGCACTATTTGGCACATATAATTACCACACCCTGGAACTCCCAAGCACACTTTGAGAATTTTTGACATGCCTTGATTTCCCTAGCATGCCTTACCAATCCTTAGCATACCTTGTCACTCCAACCATGGCATGAAAACTAGCACTCATTAACACTAGTCCCTCACACATGTTCCTGGTATTCATTAACTTCCATGAATTTTCAGCTAGTGATCACTAATTTTTTTGTCGTAGTACTCCTTAAAACTCTGCAACATTCATTAGCACTCTCTAGCATACCTTCATACTCTTCAACATGCCCTTCCACTTCACAGTGTGCATAACACTTTGTGACACATATTGTCACTTGGCACGTGTTGGCAATTGGAAATTCTTAGCATGTATGGAATACATTGACGTTTCTTGATATGATTTGGCATGGTTTAATATTAAATTTATTTGAGATAAAATTTTGGAAAGTAGATGAGAAGCAAAAAAGGAAGAATTAGCATTGAGAATGGACTAATACTTTTCCCTTGGCACCTATTGGCGCCTAGCGTTGGTGTGCCTAGCATTCTTCTCTTAGAAAAGGTAAATTAATGACTTATTAACCATCTTATGTGTTCATTTCCTTGTATTTTAACTTGTTTCTCCCTTTTTCTTCCTTGAAAGTCCCTGGCATGCATTGATACATCCTTGCACATCTTGGCATGCCTTATCACTTGGCACACCTTGGAAATTTTGACATGCCTTCGCACTATCTAACACATCTTAGCATTCCCTAGAATGCCTTGACACTCATGTCCTCATGACATCTTGCCTTTACATTTTTTCACGACTTGGGAACCCAATCAATTCCTTGGTTACTCTAGTTCGTGTGACAATATTGGCTTGCTTCAACTACAACAACTTGACCAACTACACCTAATACAAGTATATTTTTCCTTTTTTACCTAAGAACTGCCTATAACTCATTGTATTCCACTCATGTCCAACCTCAACATGTCCCACTTAACTAGTTACCAAGACAAGGATCACATGATATAGCCATGGCCATAAAAAAACTAAGAAACACATATCACATAGAAAATATTTCACATGTATGTTCAGTTCATATACACAATAGAACATTAACTCAGAGTTTGCAAGAACCACAAGATGCACAAGGAACACAAGATATAAGATGAAAAAAGTCGAGTGCCCCAAAACTTATACACAACAATGTACAATATACAATTATCTAGAATATTTTAAAACATGAGCATGTAGCCAAAGTGTTGTACATCTCATATAAAAAAAAATAGCTAAAGGAAAAACAATGATGTGCCTAGCACAAAGTGATCTCCCTTTGTCTAATATTTCTATATCGATACCCATATAACAACCAACGTCTTGTCTCCTGTAAATCCTATTCTAAACTTCTCCTAACGCACTTCCTCCTAATTGTCACACTTTAGTTCACTGACACTCCCTAGCACACACTCTCATTCATTCCTTTCAATGCATTTTGACCTAGTTATCCCTTGCTATGTTGAGACACTCCCTAACACTCTTCATCATCCATCGAAATTGTCTGACATGTGTTAGCATTAGTTTTCATTCCTATTGTGCATGCCATGAACCTCGCAGCTATCATGGCCTCACAACTACCCTTACTTAATTTGAAACTCGGGAACCCAACCAAGCCCTCACTTGACTACAAGACCTTGACCAAGGTATAGTTACTACAACTAGACTATGTTGTCGAATTGTGTAGCTTGGGAGGTACTGCACAAGCCTAGTGAGATGGGTTTGTGTGAGTTTGGTTACAAAAGGATTTGTGGGAAAAGAAGACAAGCAAAGGGATTTTGAACCCAAGATGGTGTTTAAAATCTAAAATAAAATTAAAAAGGAAAATTAATATTTCCTAAGGTCTAAGTGGATAAAACCCATAAGTTCTTGAGGGTTCATAAGAGTTCTAGTAAAAAATATTTAAGGAGGCCTTAGGATGTAGGAAAGAACATCAAGTGAGAAGGAGCTCATTTGATTAAGGGGGTAAAGAGAGATCTAGTCCTAAAGTAGGTCGAGTAAGAGGGCTGAGTAAGGGTTGCTAAAGGGAGGCCATGATTATCCTCCAAGAGAAAGATCATCATGTGAGGGTTCACAAGAATGTTGTATACCTTAATGGTCAGTTCCAGCTAGGAAGTAGGATGGAATATTGTTGGTTCTCTTATGGAAGATCGAGATTAAGAGAGGTTTCTCATGAGAATATAGGAATTCGATTTCAATGGTGTCTTTTTGTGAAGGCCACATCAAATTATGAAATGTCAAAATTGGAAACCAGAAAGGACAAAAAAAAAAATCACCCACACTGGTGATGAATTTTGATGCATTAGGAGTGAGGAATGTGGGGCTTCTAATTTATTTTTCCCTTAAATAAATTGGACAATAAATTGTAATTTCATCTCATGACAACTTGTGTCAGTTAACTAAGTCATGATGGCTGAGTTAGATTAATAAATTTGGGTTGAGGGTCTAAGATGAGGCATATAGAGGGATTAAGGTAATATTTTTGGGGTCGAGTTGCAGTTGATGCATTAGTGGGGTGTAGGTGTGAATTAGTTAACTAAATTAAATGAGTTAAAATCAGTTTAAATAGTTATAACTATGTGATGAGTTAGTGGGAGGTTGGCCAATGAATTAATTTAGATTTAATTCACAATGCGTGATCAATGATAAAAATGATAATTCACTATTAATATTTGCATGCATGTCAGTTCCGAGGAAGACCTAGTTGAGATAGAGGTTAAAGGGAGAATAAACATTAGTTTTATTTATACAAAATTTCCCATCTGCAATTATAAAGTCATTAGGATGCCATGAAGGATTGCGTAATCAAGGAAAACTGATTTTCCTAATTAGTAGGGAGATAATTCATTAGGAATTGCATGAAAAAGGTAGGCTAAAAGAAGGTTGAGAATTGTCTAAGTACTAGACCGAGTTTTCCTAGATCAATGATATACAATTGGAAGAGTGTTGGAGAATCTCATGAGAGATTAATGCAAAATGTGCAAAAATTATGAATGATTTTTCGGCAATTTATATTGCCGCGAAATGTGTTTTAGGGGGGGGCTCCGTGAAATTCTCCGGGCGATGGAAAATTAGATTAAAGTTTGGCTGAACTTTGATTAAAATTTCGGCCAAAATTTGATTAAGAGTTCGGCTGAACTATTAAGTCGTTGGACTTAATGGGCCATCGATGCAAAAAATAGTTCGGCTAAACTTTTAATCAAAGTTTGGTTAAACTAACGTGTCACTAGTTACGTTGCTTGACGTTTTTGCAACTTTGGATAGATTAAAATCCATGAAACATTCTGAATTAACTGTCAAAACAAAGACAGGAATTTTTAGAATTGAATCCACTTTCAGGAAATATAAATTTTATGGAATTTCATAAACATTTACTAATTTTAATTAATTTTCTAATAATGGGTGCAAACAATTTCTGAGGGTCATTGTGATTTAGTGAAATCAAAATTATTTATCTCCCAAAATACATCGTAAAAAAAATTGAAAAATTTATGGGGCATTAAATTGGTCCGTCGTCTCTAATGGGTAGCTTTTATATTTTTAGTTTATAACTTATATGTTAAGAAATTTGCTGTGTCGCGAAACATATCCAAAATATGTTGTTTTTTCATATTAGACCAGTTCAAAAAATTCTAGTAATTATGATATGCATCCATTGGCTTTGTAAATATGATGAAACCAAAGTAGACTCTTTCTATATTGTTGTAACACATTTGGTTTTCTGAAAAACATAAATTTTCAAGGAATACAACATTGCATATTAACATGACTTCTTATGAATCCTTTGATTGTTAAGAAACACATACTCAAATAAACGCTAAGTTGACATATCAAATCTGCATTAAAAAATTTCAAAAATAAGTAATAGAAAGCTAACAAAATTTCTGACAAATTTTATTTTTATCGCAAGATGAAATTCTAAACAGAAAAATTGTTATAGTTTGCAGAAAGTTGAAGAACCAAAAAAAATGAAAGTTTTTTCCCAAAAGAGGGCAAAAAGTGTAAGCCAACTTCACATTTTCACCCTTAAGAATTGTATTGTTTCATGGTTCCTTGACTTGATACACAATACAAATAGAGCAGTTTTGAGTAGTTTCTTTCCCCAGATACATCTTTTGTTGTGCAATTGATAATTTATTTCTCTTATTGATATGTGATTGTTCGATCATGTTTTTCTTCTGAAAAGTGTAGGAAGGATTCAATATCTTGTTTTAGTACATTACAAGCTCAGGTTGAATCTCATTGGTTAGATTTTATAAATGGTATTAGAGTAGGAATTTTTTGGGCGGCGAGTTTGCAGATTATTTGAAGATTTTGGTGTAAAATTTTCAAAAGAAAAAATAGCATATTTGGATTCCTTGCAAAAAACTACCCAAATGGAAAACCAATTCGAAGATCATATGAGGGAGATATCATTGATTTAAAATCAACTCTTTTATAGAAAATTTTGTAACTGTGGGAAAACTAAAATGTGCCCAAGTCAAGAACCTATATGCACTTGAGGTACCAGATGCATCCAAAGCTTTGAGGAGCAAAGCAAAGGTTAGAGACTTGGTGGTTGAGAGGCAATATAAATTACCTCTCAACATGCAACCTTATAAGTAGTTTCAATATGTTGTCAAGCAACCACAATTGGAGAAGTGGAGAGGAGACTGAGTGGAAGTGTTCACTCAAGAAGAGACCTCCATGAGGGGGAAATTTTGAGCCAGATGGGAAGAGGGAGCACATGTAACCATATCTCCAGGTGAAAGGTGGGGTGATGTGTAGACATAATCCCAAGATGACAAATTTAAATAGGGTCCATTGAGATGGTGTGTCTCATGGATCGAACCTAGCTATGAGGAGTCCACAGTACAATAGTACTAGGAGGGATCAGTTAGATTGATGTAGTCAGATGTCAGGAAGGCAGAAATCACATTGAAATATGTCAAATACTGGAGCACGGATTAGAGTTGGCAATAGTGCAAAGGGCATAGATGTAGATGTCAACAAAAACATAGAGAGTCCAATAGACATGTGAAGTAGCTAGTTGCAGTCATAAGACTTTGAAGACAAATGTATTATATTGATTCAGTTTTTCAGAGGCTATTCAGTTTGAGGATTTGGAGGTTCAAAGAACACTAGAGAAGTGTTTCATGCAGAATTCTGAAGGTACTGGATCAGGATAGATTGAATTCCTTTCTTGTTGAGAGGGAGTGTTGAAATTTGCAACAAGAAACAATGAAATTGACAACCATAAAGGGAAAAAAAAATTCACCCACACTGGTGAGGAATTTTTATTTACCAAGAGTGAGGAATTTGAGGCGTATAATTTATTTTTTCCTTAAATAAATTGGAAAATAAATTGTAATTTCATCTCATAACAACATGGTTCAGTTAACTAAGTCATGATAACTGAGTTATCTCAAGTAATTTGAGTTGAGGTGATCGAGGTGGATATTGGTGGGTACTTGCCTATTCCACTTGGACCCTCACCATCGTCTCTCTTCTATTTTTCAGTTTCCTTAAATATAGCAAAATTTACTATTTTTTCATTTTTTCAGGTCCTAGACTTCCAGAGCCGTTTTGAGGCCCCAAATGACATCTGTTTTGGAAAGAAATGCTTGGAAATTTCAAATAATTCATTTTAGAAGTTGTAGTACTCAGAGATATATTGATAACGAGGTATCATGTATGTCAAATGAGTATCATATGACCAAGTTACGACCCCGAGAAGTTGGTTTCCCAAATACCCCCAACATGGCCCATAAACTCTTGGTGTTACATCTCCTTAGGTTAGGGTTTGATCTTATTTTTAAATAGAAAAAATTCCCTCGAGCCTTCTTGTAACACAATTCAAAGGCATGTAGCCACCACATCTCTTCTCAAAGACAAGCTACCATCGCCCGAACTAGTTTTTTTTCCATTCTATCTGTAAGCATTTTTTAGTATTTGATATTAATGAAATGAAGTGTTATTCATACTGCATATATGTGTTTATGTTTATTTCTGTATTTTATTGTGTTCTTGTATATGTCTGGATCATGAGGGTATAAGATGAGGCATATGTAGAGGGATTCTAATATTTTGGGGGTCCAGTTGATGCATTAGTGGGGTATAGGTGTGAATTAATTAACTCAATTAATTGAGTTAAAATGAGTTTAACTAGTTCTAACTGAGTGATGAGCTAATGAGAGATCCACTGAATTAAATTATATTTATTTCATAATGAGTGATCAATCATATAACTGATGATTCGCTATTAATAGTTGCATGCATGCCAGTTCCAATGAAGACCCAGTTGAGACAAAGGTTAAAGGAAACATAACTATTAGTGGTGTTTAAACAAAATTTCCCATATGCAATTATAAATTCATTGGGATACCATGATGGATTGGGAAATCAAGGAAGGATTATTTTACTAATTTGTAGGGATCTAATTTTTTAGGAATTGTGTGAGCAAGGCGGGCTGAAGGAAGTTTGAAAATTGGCTAAGTACTAGACCAATTTTTCCTAGATTAGTAAGAGACAATTGGCAGAGTGCTGGATAATCTCATGAGAGATTAAGCATTGTATTGTTCCATGATTCCTTGACTTAATAAACAATATATATAGAGGGGTTTTGAGAATTTTATTTCCCCATATACATCTTTTGTTGTGCGATTGATAATTTCTTTCTCTTACTTATATGTGATTGTGTGATCATGTTTTGTTTTCGAAAATTCTAGGAAGGACTCAGTGTCTTGTTTTAGTACATTAAAAGGTCAAATTGAATCTCATTGGTTATATTCTATACATGAAATAGAAGAGAGGGTTGATACGATATTGTCTTGTGGTGGTTAGTAGGCCGCAAGTTCTGTGATAAAGACCAACATAAATGGAGGAGGGCTTGCACTGTAATTTAGAGCCAAAACAGAAGTAGACGCAGGCATAATATTGACTGAGGTAACCCTAGTTTGAGGGTCAATATTGATATCTAAATTTCATGTCAATATTGAGTTAAATAAATTCCTAGAATATATGGATCCATTTGAGCTAGGTCGAGTCCCTTATAGAGGCAATATTTGTGGTTTTTCTATGGGTAGATATGGTTTTTTCTACAATAATTAGAAGCACATAAGTATAGTGCCCTGGTTAGGACAGTTTCCTAGCATTTTTAGTTCATAAGGTATGCCCTTAAGGCTATGACAAATTTGCATAGAACAAGAGCAGTTGTGACCCTTAGAGTGAGGTTTATGTCTACAATATATACCACAGATCTGGAAGATGGTTTATGGATTCAATATGTGTGGAGATAGAAGATACAAAGGAGTGTGGAACCCGAGCATAGGATTTAGCATGGAGAAGAAATTCGCCATATGAAGAATGGATTGACATGTAGAGGAGGTTATTTTTGTGGAATATCCATATATTTTTAGATAGATATTTGAAGAAACCTATAAAAAAATAGTCAATGGACTGTTAGTGGTTGATTTGTGACCCTAGTTCAGTCATCTACAAATTGTTAGAAGAATAATAAGAGGAGTAGTTCAGATTTGTTCATAGATTGGACAACAAAGATCAAATTTTCGATACACAAGAATAATGATTTTGAGAGGACTCAAACCATTGTTAGGTGGAATATTTGAAGAGCCCTAAATGAAGACAATGTTGTGGGCCCTAGATCAATAAAAATAATCGATTATGGTTGGGAAGATTGATGGTAGTCCACGTACAGTTGGAGGGTTGTTAGGTAACTGTCAAAGAAAATCCCTAACTCTTGTACTTTTGAAGGAAACCAAGATTGGTAGAAGGTTAGGTGTATAGGGCCTAAGGATGTGCATACTTTGAAGGACTAAAGTAGTAGTGAAGTGGACCGGCCAACTAGCCCTAACTCACTATATTGTAGAGGATTAATTCAGTTAGAAGAAGGGAGAACTCCATAGACCTAAACTTCTCATCTTGGAGCTATAGTATGGAAAAAGTGGGCATACCAAAGAGTGGTTCACAAATAGAGTTGGGAACAACTTGTTACCGCTTAAACTAGTAGTGGACTTAGAAAGGGTTCCTAAGAGGGCAACTACTAGGACAAGGGAAATGGTGGAGGCTTAGCCCATTGTCACCACAGCTAAGGCTCCTTGTTCTTCATGGAATTTCACCGATGGAGGAGTCATGGTAGTTTAAGAAGTCACTTTTAGAGTGTAGGTCAATGAATAGGTGGGAAGTGACCCTAGAAACCCTTTCCCTAAGTTAGAATAAAGAGTGGGACTTGCTTTACTTTTAAGAAAAGGACTTAATCTTCTAGGGAGAGAGGAGGGTGATTCAAGGGTTGAGGGAGAAGAATAAGACTTATGAAGGATGTTCTCAATCCCTAAAATCTTTTGGTAACTTGGATTCCCAAATGGTCCTTGATGAAATACCTTTGACACCAAATGGGACCACATGGGGCCAAGTGGACCCAGCCCAGGTTCAAGGATGGAATTTATCAACAAATTATGTTCATATCATCGAGAATGTGAGGGGAAAGGACCAGGCGAGAGTTTTTACTTCGATGGGTCAAATTGATCTTACTAGGTTCTAGCCTTGAGAACACCTAGGTAAAACTTGATCCTAGAGCTAGGTATTGAGGTATCTGGAGATTCCGCCATTGGAATTGGCCTAAATTTTGATGAGAGTGAGGGGACCCACCAACGCAGTTGCCTCTAGGATATCGATTTTTTCTTCTTGCTAGATTCATGAGAAATTGATGCCGTAGGTGACCTAATGGGGCTAGATATAGGGAAAAATGGAAAAATTGTGAAAAAAGGGGGGGAAATCATCAGCCTTTTTGAGGTAGTAGTGCCTAATTCACTTGGGGATATGGATTCAGGGATGATAATGAACAAGAATTCAGTTTCTTGATCAAGGAGGCCTAGAAAGTCAACTTCATCCAATGTTAGAGGAAAACAAAAAGTGATCTTCAAGAATTGATACTTCATACAAATGGTGCAATATTATTGAGATAAAATTATCTCTAAGACATTTAATTTGTATAAAAATGGACCATATATTAAATAATATAAATAGAAACATAATTCCACATTTCCATCATGCAGCAATTATCCCTATTTATAGTGTAATTCAATAGTATTCAGCAACAAGAAGAATAGCATTAAATTTGCACTCACAATGTTAGAGAGTATATCCAACCAACTTCACATTTTCAAAAAAAAAACTCCAAGATAAAAATATCCCAAATCCATACATCAAAATGCATCCATCATCCAAAATATTCCTCCAAGGAAAAATGTGAAGTTCTCTAAAGATAGAGAGATCCCAAGTCAAGTGATGATACAAATGAATCGAACTAACTCATATTTATACATTTATTAGGAGCTGACCGAGTTAGATTATGGGCCTACATTAGCCCCTAAACATAAAATAATATGCAAGTAACCCTAAATTATGGCGACAATCCCACCAAGCTATCTCATACATGGAATAATAAGCCTAATAAGAGGTCAAATGATGTCCTAGGGCCTTCTAGGAGGCGTGATGTGGTCCATGAGTGCCATAATGATGCATGGTGCCCATAAAAAGTGTTGGACAAGGGGGTGGCACTTTTTTCTCCAAACATTAAACCTATGGTGCTCTCATTAATCCTTTGGACTGAAAGGGTTGTGTGTGGCCACCATCAGCAAGTAGGTTAAGTGTTATCTTGTTCAGGATAGATTGGTTGTCAAAGGATTAACACCAATCCCTAGTTGTATTACTTGTATTAGTGTGATTATAAAGGGTCATGATCCATGGTACATGAGCTCTAGCCTGTTGTATTATAGTTTGTAATATAATGAAAAAGGGTTTGAAAAAGGTAAAATTATCATGCGCACTAGTTGATTCCTTGATTTGTGTCGATATTCGTTGTGCATTAAAGTAGATGTGTTGTGGCACTTGAGTGTGCTTGCATCAAAGATTCTAAGACCAAACCCAAATTCTCATGTGTCATGAAAATTGAACATATGCCTTGTTCACCTAAGAACTACCTATAACTCATCTTATGCTAATCATGTCCAATATCAACTCATCTAACTTAACAAGTTACCAAGACAAGGCTCACATCCAACCACGGCAGTAAAAAAAATTAGAAACATAGTTTACATCTTAACATCCCATATCACCTGACACATCTTAGAATGCCTTGGAATTATCTGGAACATGTTAGCATCCCATGCATTCCTTGCCATTCTTTGGCACTCCCTAACACACACTAACACTCCCTGACATTACTTGGAATTTCTTAGCATATAACCTTGCTACTCCCTCCTTACGACACCTAAAACTCACTGAAACTCCCTATCACACACTCTCATTCATTCATTTCCATGCATTTTGAACTATTTCTCCCTTGTTCTTCCATGCCACTCCTTAGCACGCATTGACACACCCTGGCACTTGGCACATCCTAGCATGTCGCCCTCGCTCTCTAGCATTCCTTTGAACTACCTAGCATACATTTTCACTCCCTCCTTAGCACACCTAGAACTCGTTGATACTCCCTATCACACACTCTTATTCATTCATTTCCATGCATTTGAGACTAGTGCTCCCATGTTTTTCCTTGGCACTACCAAACACTCTGTCCTATCATGCATTGGCCCACCCTGGCACCTCGAATATCTTGGCATGTTCCCATGGCCTCTAGCATGCCTTAACACTGCCTAGCATACCTTGACGTGACTCCCTCCTTAGCACACCTGAAACTCACTAACACTTCCTGTCACACACTCTTATTCATTCATTTTTAAATATCGTTTTATCTTGTTTATTATGATGAGTTTTCTAGTGAAATATCCATGATAGTTTATGAATAACCCCAACATCTATCCTTTATGAAAGTAATATGATGATATTTCTTCGCACTTATTTATCTTTATGTGTCCCAAGACAATGCAATTCATCACCACCACCCTTTAAAAATTGAACATGATAAGCTCGTGGTCCTATCTAAGTTTGGAAGAAAATTTCAAAACTTAGTTACTCAACATGATGGAAGATTATTATAAAGGTTTCCCATGCATTCTAATTATAAATATCTAGTGGGATTGGAACAACAACACATTTTTTTCACGATAAATATCCATGATAGTTTAAAAATCACCCAAACATCTATCCTTTATGCAAGTCATATGATGATATTTCCTAGCACTTATTTATCTCTTGTTCCAACACAGTGTAGTTCAGCACCACCACCCTTGAAAATTTGAACATGATAGGCTCATGGTCCTATCTAATATTGGAAGAAAATTTCAAAACTTAGTTACACAACATCATGGAAGATTATTATAAAGGTTTCTGATGCACTAAAATCAGAAATATATGGTTGGATTGGAACAACAACACATTTTTTTCACGAGAAATATCCATGATAGTTTATGAATCACCCCAACATTTATCCTTTATGTAATTCATATGATGATATTTCTTCACACTTATTTATCTCTTTTCCCAACATAGTGTAGGTCATCACCACCACCTTTGAAAATTTGAACATGATAGCCTCGTGGTCTTATCTAAGTTTGGAAGAAAATTTCAAAACTTAGTTACAAAACATCATGGAATATTACTATAAAGGTTTCACATGCATTCTAATCAGCAATATCTGGTGGGATTGGAACAACAAAGCATTTTTTTCACAAGAAATATCCATGATAGTTTATGAATCACCCCAACATCTATCCTTTATGCAATTCATAAGATGATATTTATTCACACTTATTGATCTCTTGTCCCAACACAGTGAAGATCATCACCACCACCCTTGAAAAATTGAACATGATAGGCTCATGGTCCTATCTATGTTTCGAAGAAAATTTCAAAACTTAGTTACTCAACATCATGGAAGATTATTATAAATGTTTCCCAGGCATTCTAATCAACAATATCTAGTGGGATTGGAACAAAAACACATTTTTTTCATGATAAATATCCATGATAGTTTAAAAATCACCCCAACATATATCCTTTATGCAAGTCATATGATGATATTTCTTCACACTTGTTGAGGCGGGGTCCCCTGAGGCACAAGTCTCAAAGCTCCATTTTGGGTAATATTGTATGTGTGTGTGGTGAAAAGGGATTCAAAGAGCTTTAGGTGTGGTCAAAGTCCCCTATTTTTGTGTAAATGAACTTAAATGTAAACTGTGGGCCTCAAACCATGGCTGTTTGAGACCATAGTATATGGACACTAGGCTAAATAGATAGAATATCTCTAAGCTAAATATTTCGAATTGGTGAGATATATTTTTATGCTTTTGGCTCGCAAATAGTCTGTAAGAGTATTGTCAGGTTAGGGTTGGGTAAAAGGATCCTGCTGGCAGTGTGTGTGGAAGGGATAGTAAGGGTTTTGTAAGGGTTTCGAAAGGAAAAGATGATGTATTGATAGATCTGAAGGATTAATTGAAGGAACAATTTTGGCAAAAACTCTGCGTTATGTGTCTAGTTATTGTTTATTCTTACTGTTAGGCTTTGATGAGATCACACTATTGGTTTTCTTAGTTATGAATGCACATATCTAATTGATATCATAATCATGTTCAATCATTCCTAAACACATAGCAAATTCACAATTATATTAGCTTAATGGGCCAATAAAAAATCACATGCGTCGATATTTTTAAATCATCATTTAATATCTGACATGGCTGATTAAATTTGCATGCACTCTATTAGGCATTCTCTTGATGCATTTATTGGTGAAATTCTCACAATCAATTACTTAAATTTCCATATTTAATTATCATTCTCAAGCTTATATCATTTTTACATTTTAACTCTCTTTGATATATTTCTTGGCCCATCCACATGCATTGTTTGAACCCTGTTCTGATACCACTCTGTTACATATCCAAAACCCTTTGTACCTTTTTGAGGGTATATGTATCATTTTTTAATTTTTTCTAATTCAATTCTACACTTTGTTATGATAGAAATGCCACGTTTTCCTCATTAAGAGATTTCCAAAATTTATTAAAATTCGAGTTTGAATCATTAAGATACAATCATCTGATGATTTTCAGCCTTAGTGCCATGTCAATACTGATGAAAAACTACCACATGGTAGATGAAATTTCATCTTAGTTCGCATGTCACACCAAATGGAGTGTTGAGTCATCATTAGGGCAATCTCACTTACCATGTCTTTTACTAGCTCCAATTAATTTACTTTACATGCATTTACATAATTGGGATTGTAAATAAAAATTTTAATCCATCAATTCCATGTAAATATTTATATTTCACCCTATTAAAATATTAATTAAACCCCAAGTGAAAATAAAACTCATGTGTAAGCATAATCCACATGTATATTTCCAAAGTGTCAAAGGTTTCTTCCACAAAATTCGATAAGTTGCTAATAGTACAACCCAACATATTTCCTTTCCAATGGGGTAAAATTCCAACTTTTCATTGACTGCTGATGAGGTCAACCCCTAAGGTAGAACCCCAATTTTTTTTACCAACTATATATGAGGTCAACCCCAAACTTCGTTGAAAACAGATGCATTCATCAGCCATTGTTGAAATTTAATATGTTCCCCTTTGAAAAATTATGTCTAATGTCGCTGGTGGCTGATGAACTTATTGGCCATCGATGAAATTCAACACTTTACATTATGGAAATGTTAATCCAATATTGTTGATCCCCGATGAAATTACCAATTATGGGTGAAATTTAATACTTTTACCATTTCAAACCCTTAATTAATTCCTCGATTGTCGATTCCATCGATGATTTCCATACACAATGATAGTAGGTAAAAATCAAGGAGTTTACTTTTGAAAACTTTGGACATTCGGTGGATATTTAAGGTTTTTCACTTCTTGCAACATATCTAATAATTTACATTAAACATTAGAAAGGATTATATCTATTGAGTGAAATCAATCAAATTTACATGTGTAAAAATAAAGGACTTTAACTTCGAAATATTTGGACATTTTTTTGATAGTGAAGGTTTTTCACTTCCTGCATCAAATCTAGGAATTTACATTAAACATTAGAGAGGATTATCTCTATCAAGGGAAATCAATCAAATTTACGAAGAGCATCAACCTCCAAATGATCATTGTTTGGGTAAAAATATTGCCCAAAATTCTCTTCTTCTTCATGTATGGAAAGTTCATGAATATAAGTGACCATATGCATATCCAATTCACTCATTTAAAAATATTTATTGCCAACTTTCACTAACCCGAAATTTTATGTAGATATTTATCTTAAGCAAGTCTTTGCACCAAAATAGGTAGGAGTGACATGAAAACGAGCATACTTTCCAAATTTACTGCCCAAAATAATTTATTATTCCTTAGTATATAAGTAGATAGGAGTAAAATATACACATGCAAACTTACCTAAGGTTACTACCCACCAAAATCTAAGAAATAATTTTCACATGAATAGGAAAGAGGATTATGTAGTTTAATTTGTCCACTCCAAACATCAATTTATTCCCTCAAGGTAGATCAATCTCAAACATAATTTAGGTATGAATTTTTTCAAGTTGTAAACTGATCTGGGAATGAGTCTTTTCCACCCAACCATAAGCGCAACTACACATCAACTTTCTACAACTAGCCACCCCTTAGCTAGGACATGATACGACAAGGGGAAAACTAATAACTCACTAGTATCTAACTATGTGAAAAAAACTCTCTTTCACACATAAATTAAATTTATGGATCTCCTTTCCCAAAATAATATAGGGCTCCACAATCTCTAAATTCCTCTTAGCTTGGTTAGCAAAGAAAACAAGGGAATTTCCTTTTTAGCTCTAAAGTCCCTTGGAAAATTCCCTACCTCTTGCTTGTCATTCTCAACTAACACACAACAAATCACAACCCACTATTCCTAACTAGAGTCCATAACTCTTTTTTCTAGTGTTTTACAAGCAAAATTCATTTTTAGGGAGCCGATAACACACCAACTTCATTCCCTTTTGTGATTGACACATTTATTGGCATTTATGGGCACTCAAAATGCAGTTTAATCACCTAGAATGCTTCATCATTCATTCCACTTGTGAATTTCACTACTTATGCCTTTTTTCCTTATGCATGTATCCCTTTATGCATAAATGGAAAAATCTCTCTATCTATGAATTTCTTAGACCCCCTTTTTTCCTTCATGGGTCTCTCCTAATTTCCATATTTTTCCATAATATAGTCCCACATTTATCTTAGTCTCCCAAGCAATCCACGGGTCAACTTCAAAATCCAAGGGCTACACTCGTCCCATTCCTTCCATTAAAATTTTAAGAACTATTGTAGTTGCCACCCAATGTCCCATATTTATGAGGATGATTGTGCCAAATATCTAATAATTCAAAATAAATTGGTTTTTAGGAAAGAGGAAAAAGGCTTAGATTCAAATTTGAAATTAATGGAAAGGCTTTACCAAGACAATTATGTGCAATAGATTAATTATTTTACACTTATGGTATCATAGCTCATATTAGTACTCATATGTTCCAAGTTAGTTGTGTCATCATATTGATTAATCAAGCATTTATATTAAATATACGTTGTTCCTTGTTTTATCTACTTCATTTTTGTTGCACTACCGACACTTTAATGCTGACATAATTAATACAATGTCATCAACATAATTAATAACAATTTTACAAATTAACTGATGAGTCGAGATTGGATGTTATAATAACCAAATGAGGAGCATGTGAATCTGCATTTAATATTTAGAATTTTAGTTTCAAAGAAGTTTATATATAAATAAGAGCGCCCTCTTCATTCTAAATGAGGACTCTTAGAGAATATTCCATATTACGATGAAATATAATAAAAATTCTTGATATTTTATCTCGTATATCTTGGAATTTTACAATTATATATACAACACAAATTGATTTAAATTTATGCTATTATAGTGTAATTTTCTTCCTTGATTTGTTAGAGACAGAACTCACTTCATGAGAACATAGTGGCCTTTTGTTTTATTTTACTTTATGAAATTTCATTTCATAATTATCTTTACATTGATGCAAGAGTTTTTTCTTTTTTTTTTGTAATTACTATTTTCAACTAATAGAATAATTTTCCTTTATCAACAACAATTCATGGAAATAAGAGGTGTGTGGATCATGTCAAGGGATAACCTGGTGACAGTAAGGTCCCAATAGCATTATCGATGTTTAAGTAAATGATCGTTTCCAAGAATGATTCGATAATCTAGTTTATTTCTTTCTATGTTTTCAAATTCATTCCACCACCAAAAAAATTCAAGCAATGTAATTGTTTTCATGAATCTAGCCTAATGTCTAATGACATTATTGACAATTAGTTAGCTTAAACCCCTGGACTATTTGTATTGATATTAACATGTATAATGCACTTTTATTGATTCATTTTTTAAAACTATTGTAACATTTGTTTTATTAAAAGAGTAGATTTCCCTCTTCCCGTTTAATTCAATGAAGAGGTGGATAGTAGAACATATTTTAGGATAACCATACATACATATTCATGTCAATGGGACTTGAAACTGGGTAGGGAGGTTATCATTAAAACCTCCCAATCACTTGGGACATAGTCAATTGACTAAACGATTGTAACACATGCCATATAATTATTATGGTTCCTTACAAATCTCTCTCATATTAGGTTGTACCAATTGCCTCTCATTATTTAAAAACAAAGCTAGGATAAATTTAAACAAATATTATTCAAATTTTAATCATATGAATGCTTATTTGAGAAACTCTTGTACACTTTTCTTTGTGCCAAGAATGATACCTAGTGTAAAGTAAGGGATGTATATTCACTACTACCACCTTTATAAAAATTATATCAAAAACTTGTATAACATATAAATTTATCGAAATTACCTTAAAAATGATGAAAACAACTTGAATGACCCTAATATTTAATGATATGTACTTCTTTATGAGAGTTCAAAAATTCAAATCGAAAAGATAGTAGAGAAAAAATTAAATATATGGAAGTGAAAACCTAAAATTCTCATAGTCAAAAAGACTTCGAATCTAATGTTTAGGTTCTGGTGCTTAAACATAGAGTGTTTTATTTGTGCAAGGGGCGAAGTCGCGGTATGTAAATAGGGCCTGTCCATGGGAAAATTGCACTTTGTATTAGTAATTGTAATACTACAATGGATTTATTTCAAGGTGCGACAAGAATGGCGTGGTAAAAATCCAAAACGGTGAAGTTAAACTGATAGAGAGGCCTATCGATGGCAGGAAGAAGCATGTATTGGGGAATGCATGGACTTTCTGGTTTGACAACCCTTCGGGGAAATCCAAGTCGGCAACACGACACATCTCCCTTCGTTTATTCTATACCTTCAAGACAGTTGAATATTTATGCTGGTAAGTTTTTTTAGATCTTGAAAATGAAAAATATACGGTTGATCGGGGTTTTCTCTACCATTTTCTCATGTCTTGTATCCCCTGATCACGCTGTGCAGTTTATACAAAATAACGTGTTTTTTCCAAACAAGCTGCTCTCAGTGAAAGATTTCCACTACATTATAGAGGGTATAAAGCCCAAGTGGGAAGACCTTACATGTGCCCACGAAGGAGAGTAGATTGCCACTAACACCCGAGGTGGCAAGGCTAGATTGGATCAACCATGACTTAACACTATAAAACCCCAATTATCGTACTTACATGTGTACGTATAGAAATTTTTGTGTACATTCAGTTATGCTCATATAGATTTTGTTATCTGATTTCAACTGTTGGCCATGATTGGTGAAAAATTTAATGAAGGCGATGAAATTTGTGGTGTTGTGGCTATTGTGAGAGCTATACAAGAAAATATTGCCTTGTGGATCAGAACTGGCACCAATGAAGCTGCCCTGGTAATTTTTTCTTTTTTCATGAAGGGCATGTCTTTGTAATGTGAAGAGGAGGAGTATCGGTAGATAAATATCCATAGGAGTATAGGAGGTGCTCTTGTTCATCGCATTAGGATCCCAAGCATATTCATGGGATTACGGTTGGTCTGAGGCTAGTATGCAAGCAACGAAATGAGTCATATCCAGATCTCTCTCTATAGGGCAGAGAAGAAACTATAGACCAGTCAAGCTTTAAGACAGTTGATGATCCAAGTTCAATGGCATTGAATTATTTGAGTCATTTTCCAATCATTATTAGGTAAATAGTTTCCCACTATATATAAAGAAGTAAGGGGGTAGGGACACGTGGATGTTGTGCATTCGATAAAGCTCTCCAATTCATAAGGTAATTCCATTTTTTTTTTAAATATTAGATCAGGTCAGTTGTTCAGTTTCATTATATATGTAATTATACAGTGCACAGGACGAACAACTTAGGATCAGTTAACCATTAAATATCACAAGATAGAAAAAAAATTAACCGCAGCGAAATTGCATACCCCATGGTATGGGGCTCGAATCTATGTCTTGTGAAAAAAAATCACTTGATTGTTGTTTTTATTTTCCTCTCCATTTTTTACTCCGACCCATTCCTTGTCATCTATTTTAATTAGATCTTTAACCGAGTCGGATTTATTCTCATGAGTTCAGAAGGTTCCATTTCCCTCCCCTCTTTAATTTAATCCAATGATTCACCTTGCTTATCCTCCCTTGTGGGGCATATGATACCATCAAATCTTGCTTCAAATTCGTCCAAATCTCTTTTGATTGGCATCAGGTCATTGATTCTCATTATTCAGGAGTTTAGAAGGGTCGATTTCCCTTCCCTCTTCAATTTGATCCAATAATTCATTTTTCTCATCTTGTTAGCCCCCCTATAAATTTTTGACAAAGAAAAGCAGGGGGCTAAATGTGTTTTTGAGGCCCTCAAGGAATGCATCTCCCCGAAGACACATCATCCTTGAGGTCTCCTATGCCTTTGCCTTTGATAAATTTCCCTTTGCATAACTCTCCATGTTGCCCCTCTCTTCCCCTTCGCAAAATCCCCTTTCCATCCCAATTGTTTCCCAAATTCCCCTTTGAATCCTACCCTTACCTTTGGTCTTCCCAAATTTCCCCTCTATCCCCCTATCATTACCCTCCTTGGCCCTTGAAATGCATCGAAATGGGTTGAAACCCACTTTTTGACGTTATAACAGGCCTAAGCTCCCTCCCGCAAAGCTCCCTCCACTTTTCTCCCCGCGGAACCCAGCGCCATGACCGAGCGCTATCCTCGAAGGCGCTTGTCCCATATGCTTATCGGGCATTTCCTCTGTCGTTGATCTATATAGATCGGACGGCGATTGTTTAATCCCACAGCATTTGTGAGTCACCCGTTCAAACCATCGATTGCACCATTACCATCCATTCACCGCCAGATCAACGGTTCAGAACGCATCCGCCCCTATGGTCTCCACCGCACACTACGCAGAAAACAACCTGGTTTCTATCACACCGCCTATGCGCAACAGGCGTTTTTTTTCAATGACCCAGCGATTCCATACACCTTCTGCTGCGTGTCCCCACGTAAGGCCCTGAAACTGCCCTCCATCGCACATTAAATTTCGACTCAAGTCACGGAGCGATATGCATAATATCCGTCCGATCTGTCAGCGCTCATCCAATGACTATTGCTCCTCTAAGATGCCCATGATTTAATCCAAGCCAAACGTCCCCAGGCCCACCATCCGACGCGTTCCCACCGTCGATCTCCTTCAAGATTTGACGACCCAGATCTATTCTCCCCACCGTTGACTATCCCGTCGCCACCCGGTCTCGCCACGTCACCTCCACGTGCATTGTTCGTACATTCTTCCATTTAAATTACATATATTCGTTCGAAATTCTTTTGTTTTAAGGTTTTTCACATTCGAATTTACTCCGCAGACCGCCAGCCTACACCAGAGCAGTTCTCCGCCATTCTTCTGTATTTTTCTACCATGTCACCAACTGCCCGGCCATTTTCATCATCTCGACGCATACATTACCCTACGTCCATGGATTTCTTAACAATTTTTCTGTTTTTTAGGGTTTCAAGCGCATGCAGCCACCATAGCTCCTCATCTCTGTCACACTTGCAGAAAACGCAGAAAGGAGCCATGTGCACAAATCCAATTAATGAATAAAGGCCCGAAGAGGTGTCTTGACGTGTCTGTAATCAAAAGGACAGGGTTAAGACTCTGTCAAGCTTCTTCAGGGCCATTAAAGGCATAGAGCTCATGGTCAGAGGTAATTTCGGGAGCGGCAAGGAGTAATGAGTAAGGAAATCGAGGAGTTAAGGCATAGAATCGAAGATTTTAGAGTCTTGATCTAGTCTCGTAGAGGCAAAGTACCGGATTAATGACCCCATAGATTATGCAAAGGTACAACACGCAGAAATCAAGGCATATCATGGGTTCAGATAGCAGCAAAATTTTTTTTCCCTCCATGAAGGACAGAGCGCCCATACAACATTCAATCTATGCCGTGTTTTGGAGAGATTTTCTACCCTGAAATAGCCCCAGTGCTATCAGAGCATTTACTTCATCAGTATGGCAGATTTCTATATCATTTATTTATCTGTTTTTTATTCACCAATAGCACCACACGGTACTGCGGCCAGAAACATTGGAGTCAAATCAGAGTAATCCACAGTCTGAAGAAGACCATTCGTCCACCCAGAGAACACCAAAGATTAATGCGCAGGATTTATACAGAATGGGTTCTGGCCCTTTGTTCTTCAGAAGTTTAATACTGCATTTAGTTCTCCACCTACCTCCTCTGCTCCTCCAGAGTTATAAATTGAGGAAGAAACTCATTGTAAAGGTTGTTGATCAGAGAACTGCAAGTAGTTTCTTTTGAGACACAGTCTCTGTGTAAAGATTGTAAGATAGGTTGAACGGATATGTTTTCAGACTGAGTGTTCATCCATTGGCATAGTGTACTTGATTGGTATTGTTATTTAATATGACAAGCACATTTCTTTGGATCCTGATCTGAAGCAGCGGTGATGTTTTCCTATCTCTATGTTTGCATTCATTTCATTTCATTTCTACTGGCTTGCATCAGAATATTGGCATAGGATTTACCCTTTTTAGGTACCCTATGTTTCTGCTCTCCTTGCCCTTTATGTTTCTCTTCTGAATGTATTATCTAAGGAATGTTTTCACTTAGTTTAACCAGTGTAGTGGATGATATTTCCTGCTCTCTGATGTATGAATTAAATGAATTCAGTTCTTATATGCTTTCTTGTTATAGATTTAGTTGGAATATTTGGGAACACTAGGGATTAGTGTTAGCCCTGTCCACTAGGATCCTTGTGCGACCTTATGATCTGTAACTTTGTGCTCTGAAATTTGTGTTATCTCCTCCCCTCCTACTTTCCATATCACATAATCATCTTGAAGATCCTAAGTTTCAGATGACTAGCCCAATTGAAAGCCTGCCTGTTGAGTAGCAAGAAAATCCTTTCTTGACTCCATTTCCCAATGGTTTTGAATATCTTCTGGAATATTTCACCTCTGCCCTATCCCTCTTTGCTCATCCCGGTCTTACATTGAACCCTTCTTTCCTGATAACCAACAACCAAACCAAAAAAATCAAACAAACCAAACCCACGCCTATAACTAGCCTAACATCTTAAACTTTGAGCTTCACAGACATAAACCTTTGCTCATATAGAGAGATCCCTCTCTGGACCCAGGAGGGCTAGATCCCGAGGTCTGAAAGTGGTTTTGATGTTGTCTCATCTTTTGGTCTTGCCAATCTTTCCAAAACATGGGAACCCCAACACATCCTCCCTTGCGTAGGTTGAGGATACTATCACATCTTTCTTCAACTTTATCCAAATCTCTTAATTGGCATCATTTTTTTCTTGAAGGCTTACTAACTATGAGGGATATGCTATTTCCACCATGGGACAATTTTCCTCAACACCTTGCTACCAAGTGGGCATTTGGATATATTGCTTTCTCAGGCATAGTCACCTTAGAAAAAAGGTTGCCAAGAAGATGAAAACCCATTGAAGGCTATTTTACTAAATCTTCATTCTTGACCTCTTTTTGTGTTTTTTCACATTGATCATGGATTTTATTTAGTTTTATCTGGCTGCAGTATCTATTTTGTTCATTTGAGTGGCTCTAAGTTTGTTCCTTCGAAGCATATTTCAATTGATGTTCTCACCCCGATAAACATTGAAGTTAACATCAAAAATCTCCTTATTGATGGTCTTACTGATGATGTGAGGGATCCTTCGTGGAGTCCACCATGACTTACTTTGTTTTTTCTATATTCCTTTTATTTTTTACCAGTTTTATAGATTGGTATGTCATTCAACCTTTGTCTTTACAAAATTCCAGAGGTCATTATCCTCTAATAACATCTATATTTTCACGTTCATGGTATGAAGTTGGAGGGACCTTATAATCTATTTTTCTATTTGATATTGAATGTAGTCAAATTATTACTCTTAGATTATACTTTTAGAAAAATTAGATAAAATACCTAAAGACAAACTATCATAGGTCCATAGTACTTTTATCAAGCATGAATCTTAGGCATCCCACTGTTTAAAACTTCGTACAACTTCCTATCCCAAGTAGAAGTCCTACTGTCCAAACAGGGGTTATTGGAAGGTTTCAACAAACATGCTCGGATGTCATGTCAAAAATTAGACATTGGTAAGTAAATTATGTTTTTTTTAAATTCGAACTGAAAATATATTTATATTTCATAAAATATGTTTTGGGGAACAATTGTATAACCTTTACAACTATTTCTTGCTGGTCCAAATTAATCAACATTGTGTTAAGCTACAAAATTCTAGACTATGATCCAAATTTATGCCCTAGAGTAGGCATGGGGGTGTAACATTGTTCTAAAGTCACTATCTTGTATATACTCCAAAAAAGACGAACTAACACTTACAAAACATGGAAAATACATTTTATTTAACCCACTCATAGTGGGAGACATGTTGATCATCAGGGAAAACTTCATTTATATCTGTATGACTCAGATAACTAAGACAAAATGGGCAAGCAGAATTGGTTTTGGACACGTTCTGATTTATTTTGAGAGTGAGCCCATCTAGCATCGATCTTATGTAGGCGATTTCATCATTTGTTTTGCTGACTTTTGATTGTAGATCTATTAGGTGCCTTGAGTCTAAATCAAGGCTCCATTTCAAAATTTTGGTCTTAATCCTCTTTGTGAGAAAATAAAGTAATATGAAATTCTCTTCTAGAGAGGAAGGAACACATAAATCCTTATCCCAATGAGATAAAGTTCCACCAATATATAAGGGTTGGGTTGACTAGCGACAAGAGAACTTTCCAATGAGTGCATAATTAGTGAGATTAGGGGCCAGACTTTGTACAAGGACTGTTGAGATTTTGAAAGCTATAACTTCATGCTATCTTCTAAGCTGCTTTAATTTATCCATATTTTCATTAGGAGTCTCGTTTTTTCACTTACTGGGTAATCAGACTCATGAATAAAATCAAAGAATTTGTCTCATTGTAGAGGGGAACCTGTTTCAAGAAAATTTCTAAGTTTGATGGCCATAGCCTTCCAATGTAATTCACATTATAGGTAGACATCTATAACAGACTCCACGAGCCATTACCCATGCCTTCCCTTTGCTTGTATTTTTATCGACAGTTAAATTAAGATAAATTTGAATATTATCAGGGTCTTGAATAAAATTTTCCTTTAACAACTTTTATTCTATTCTAAATGTTTATATTATTAAGAGGGATGGACACAGTACCCTTATTTTGGGACTGTTGGCATTTTCAATAGCAAGCTGGATTGTTGACATTTTCAATGTATAGCGTGTTGAAATTGAAGCTCAGTAACATCATTTTTAGGTCGAGAATTTGTCCTCTATAGGTGAAGTTTCTCATAAAATAACATTATCAGTGGAAAGTGGCTTTAGCTTGTTATTTTTATCCTATCGTATTTATCATTTATATGGCCTTGGTAAATGGCAGTAAGCTTGGTAGTGCAAAGCATAAAGTGTATCTTATACTATGATTTTGGATTTTTTTAGCAATTTGTAGTAGAGAGGAAATTTATGGAAAGACTACCACTATATTGATTTAGTTGTATTTTTATATTGTTTTTTTTTTCAGAAATGAGAAAATCCAAGCAATAAAAATTGCTTGAACAGCATGTGAATTTGGAATCAAGGAAAACGAAGAAAATAATTAAAAAGATACTTGCGGCAGTGGATGTTATGTGGATGAGGAAAATAAGGAGGATATGTCTTTATGAGGGATGAAAAATATGTAAAGGTTAGTTGCAAACCTTTAGAATGTTTTTGATTTTGATATTTGATTGATTGTCCAAACTTCTTAGTCTTGCATGAAAGTTTTAGAGAAAGTATGAAGACAACAGAGTTTCCATGTCACAAGCCAAGTCTAGCTCCGGGAATTTGACATAAAAGCATTTTAATGGCTATCTTTAATTTTGAAATTTTCCTCGGAAGCAACATGTTCTTTTCTAGCTTCTACATACACACATGATGTTTTTCCAACCCTAGGATTGATCTTATAGGGCGGACTAAAATATGTTAAAATATGTTCATCATGGAACTCTAACGCATTCATTAAAAAAAAAAATTCAGTAAACTTTCCTTACCCTTTTCTCTTGCTTTTACCATGTGTTCAATACATTATTATTGTCTCGAAAAACTATTGATTTACCACTTCCTACTTGAAGTCTAGTCTTTTGTGAAAGTGTGAAATATTTTTTACTAATCCCACCATGAATACCATATTTCAAAGCAACTAAATCTGATAAATATTGACAATTCTGTCTTGCTTCTCTGTGAATGCACCTCTTAATGCCTTTTAACTTGTGTTTTCTTGACTTTTCCATTTCCATTGATAATGTGATTCAAAGCGAGAAGTTGAACAACCCTCATCATCAATTGGTGAGCCTTCCTCCACTTCTTCATAATGAATTCTATCTTTCCTTATACAATCATTATTTTGAAATAGGTGCGGAGAAAAAACCTTGAGATCATTTACTACTCTATTTTCAAGTTACCATCCGAAGTATTTGATATATTGTCTTTAGTATCCATGTTAATGCATCTTGGGGTTAGTTCCATTATATATGCATTAGATTCCATTCTCCCTTGAGAATGAAATGCACCACTTGACAACCTATCATTTCTATAAAAATCCTTTTCTTTAGGCTTCCTTTCAAGCTCATAATCACTTCTCCAGTTTTCAGGAATCAAATGTTGAAAATAAGTGATAAGGTTAATGATTACCCATCTCAACATAGGGTTTTCCCTATGCACAATATCCTCCATAAATATAGAGAGGAGGGAAGGAAGAGAAAGGATTAGTCTATAAGATTGGACCTCCCCCCCTTAATGTTGAATCTGGATTTTGTGAAGTTAGAACCTCCTCAAAACACTAGTGTAGTAGTATTAAGTACCAACAAAATTCCACAACGAGGAAAATGGGATTTTTGGTCGAGAATTGAAAGGAGGAACCAAAGTATGCTTCATATAGGATATCCATGAAAACAAATATTATAGTCCAGAAAAATAATATCCGCAGATACTGTGGACCTGTGACTGAAAATTTTCATAGCAACATCATTTGTACCTTACTTGGCCTCAATTATTTTTTATTGCTTGTCATACCCGAGGGTTTCAAGGACTTATGGGATCTTGGCTGTGTTTGAAGAATTAATTTGAGTTTCTAAATTATTTCTTCATATCCTTTAACATAAATATCACATATTACAAGGGATATTATACTGAATTTATTCTTTCAGAGGCTTTTTGGTTCAACTTTATACTTGTCCATATGGAGAACAAGATTGATTTGAACACAACCTCTTATAGTTTATTTTCTAATCTCAAACTTTCTTGTCTTTCTGTTGAATATTAGTGATGATGTGGATGGAATTTTGTGATAATGTGTCGTTTATATACTACAGTTCCTTAATTTATATGTAACGTCATCATCATGCATGTGAAATTGCATCTAGTTTGTTTTTATCTATTTTCTTTTGATGTAATTTTAAAGTTGGAACCTTAGACCGGTCCATATTTGTTACATAGGTCATGTTTCCTTCTACACTTCTTGGAACAGGTGAAAATTGGATTTTGATGAATATTTTTTATATTTTGTGAGTTTGACATTGGTGAGGATACATCATAGTCATGTCCAAGAATAACACCCAAATAAGGTGTGGAATTGAACCAGTGAATTAACATCTAAGAGTGCTTTAATAGTGCACCCGATCATTGTATATTGAAGACCCCATGGACGATGAAGGAAATTGGAGTTACTAAATACTTAAATTATGAGGTAGGTTAGTTCTACATTGATACTATCTAGATATAACATATTTTATTGTTTTTATTTCTCCTTCACGTTTTTTTTCCATTTTGGTTATGGAAGATAAAATCTTCTTCCAATCTCTAATATGAATTTTCATGAACCTACTGGCATTTAATCGTTAAATATTCATAGGATTTTTCTGAAAGTTTGAGTGAGGAGGTATATATTTTTTTAGCAAAAAGAAACAAAATTCTTCAGGGATAGCAAAGAATTAAACCATTGACCCATATAATGTCATATGGTTCTACAATTGTTTCCAAAATTCTTCTTTTCACACCATCTAGTGACACCACTTATTACTTTACTTCATAATGGTTGTAGGTAATTTTTTTAAAACCAAAGGGATCGGTGTGTTTGGAAATAATGCTAAAAATGCAAATATCCCAGTTGAGGTCTAGTGGTATTATTTGCTGACAAATTTGTACGAGAATGATGATAATCCCTTCGCTTTGCCATGAATATATCCATAAAATTGGTGAAAAATGAGTGATCAACTACCCAACCTTTTGTAAATTCCATCGCCAAATTGGGTTATGAAACCACAGGGATGAAGGATGGTTGTTGGATTTATTTCTCATCCATACCAACCCACAATACTAAAAAATATAGCCACAACTAGACACCAACAAATATTTCCCTCACTGAAAGCTTATTTAGGTATCTCGCCCAACGTTCAAACAATGACAAATCTATTCAACTTAGAGAAACATAACACAAGGTCATGATCTCCATTGAATCCACCCCTCTAGTTCCACAGTGTTGGCATAAAGAATTTGAGTTACTGGTTTCTCTTTGGGAATCCCTAAAATTCATATACCTTGGCTCATTGTCTTGATGAATCAGACAAGTGGATAATGTGATTTCAAAGATACCTTAGCTCATTTCCATTTAACATTGATTTAAAAAAGTGAGTAATGAGATTCAATGTTGCTTACTCTACAACTCTCTCTTCAAACGCAATGCCTTCCTCCTACTTCTGCCAAAACCCCTCTAGCTTGGCACATACACGTCTTTCAAGATCACTGGCTTCTTGGGTTGGTTATATGGAATTATATCTATGGAGGCATGTGTTCTCTCAGCATGAGGAAGAATGTAAGAATGAAAAGGAAACAACCTCTCCAAGAAAAAGTATATGTTATGTCTCCCATGCATGAGGATCATGTGTCTTCCATTTAACATTTTGAGTTTGGACTTGGAACATATGGTCAACAAAGTAAGTGAAATATCTTTTAAGATAGCATGGTTAAAATATAGAACCTCTGCAAGAGACACGGGGTGGAAATGATATATTAGGTTATAAGAAGCACCCCAACCCTTGATAAGAAATCCCATGTGATGTTGTCATATGGGGTTTCAAGATAACTCATGCTATATTTGTAGTAAGCTCCCTTCTACTAGATCCATGTACAGCGCCATACTTTCCATATAAAGAGACATCCCCCATACCATATCCATCTCTTTTACCCAACTTTCTATCCAGATCCTGAGATGGTAGGATAGCTTCCCTTTCGACTTTAGAGGAATACCCTCTGTTTGACATTGGGCATTTGATGCATTGATGATTATCCTATACTTGGCTCCAGAGCTTTGTATTTCTTATTCTTATGATTGTGATAGTCATGCTTAGATATTGTTAAGTAGGAGAGATTCTTGATTTTATAGGGGTGGCTTTTGAAATTCCACTTTGTACTGCCACTTATGAATTGAGTAGTCTTTTTGATGTAATTTTGGTCACTTTTTGGACATTAAGTAACCTATTTTACCTTCATAAGGGCTGCCTTTACTCTTCCACTCTTGGATTCAGCTCCTGTGTTGCTCCTCAAGCAATATTTTTGGAGGTTATTATATTATTTATTATACTTAGGTTTTATAACGGTTAATAATAACACCAAAACATAGCATGCTTGCCATTTGAACTCGTGACCATTCAATAGTGGGGCCTTTTCCTTGGGCTTAGAGCTAAAAAAAAATTGCAAAACATGTTCACATTCTATAGTATGGGGTCATACAATTCAACCCTCTTGGATTCACATAATTCTCATAAACCACTGCATTGTAAATAATACATGATTTAGTATTTTATAATCTAGGGGTTAAAACTGAAATCTTAAATTCTCGAGGTCATAAATTTAGTTACAAACACTTATGCGGGGCATTTTCTGTTTGGACTATTGGAAAGATCTTGAAAAAACAAAATTTACATTGTTGTTGGTCATTTTTATTTTTGATTTAGTATCAACTCTTTTGCTTCATTAGAATTAAGTCCATTTTGTACTCACAGATAATTGAACACATTGTTTTTTTCCAATTTTTTTTGTCTTAAAGTGAACTAATTACAATATTATTATTTGGTGTTCACTGCTGAAAAGAGAAACTCTTAATATGATAAGTTTCATTTTTTTTATTTTTTGGTTGTTGTCATGTTTTGAGTGCGAACTGGTGATCTTCAAAATCGTATGTCGCTTTGTGTGAATGGGATATATATATATATATATATATGTTACAATTGCATAGAATTTTAGATATCATTCAGATATCTAAAATTTCTAATTTCGTGATAAATGAAAGACAAAGGTCCCGATTATAAAAAGTCACCCAATGACAACAACATTGAGATTTTTCTTTCATTCAACCTGTAACATATTGCATCTGTATTCATCAATGCTCTTCTTACATATGCTATCCACTTATGATATTTCCTATACAATATTTGGTGCATTTGCGAGTTATAGGTCATTTGTAGGCTATAAATGTCTTCAGAGTTTTGATTCTAATTGAGTACTCAGCTAAACATATTTAGTCTCTTGTATGTAACTATTTTCCCCTACAACCACTTTCCGTAACTTCCATAACCATTAGGTAGGGACCTATAGATTCGATGATGTTTTTCTTGTTTAGTAAAAGATTTTCGAGACTATAATTTATTGAAAGTTGTCAAATTTACAATATATAAAGTTTTAAGATATAATTTTTAAAAGTCTAATTCTTTAAAGGGTGCTAGCTCAATGAAAGAGCACCTGCTTTACAAGCAGGAGGTTGGTGGTTTGATTCCATCATGCCCTGATATTCATATGGAATGGTGACAATTAGATTTTGGTGGCAGAGGCTCTTTTGACCATCACCAATGAGCTTATGGTGACATTTTTCAACCTTCACCAAAATATGAAATGGTGACGGTAAACAAATGCCACAATATATATGCATCAATAGTGATGACCATGGAAGGTTTATCACCATAAATAATTGTTGTTGATACGAAATGGTGAGGGTCATTATTTTTCATTATAGTCATTATTCGTGATGGACCTTGATGTCACCAATGAGCTTATGATGGCATCTTTTGACCCTCACCAAATATGAAATGGTGATGGTCAATGAACGTCACCACATATATCCACTAATAGTGATGGCCATAAAAGGTCCATCACAAAAAATCATTGTTATTCATAAGAAATGGTGACGGTCACTATCCATAATTATAATAAATATTCGTGATGGACCTTGAATGTCACCACAACACATACTTTCAGCGACGCCACCTTTGGTGACATTCATATTTTTGGTGACGGGGGTTATTTTCCATCACCATTTCTCATACGAAATGGTGACGATCACTATCCATCGTTATAAATAATTATTGGTGACGGACCTTGAATGTCACTACAACTTATATAATTTCAGCGACACCACCTTTGGTGACGTTCAGGTTTTGGTGATGAAGGATATTTTCACCCTCACCAATGAGCTTATGGTGACATTTTTCGCCCTTCACCAATGTCCTTTTTTTTATAATGTCACAATTTCCTTGGTTTGGAGATATTCCAGCATGATGGGGAGTTACTTGTTTCTCAAGGAAAGTGTGCCAAAGAGATTATGAGAAAGTTACACATGGAGAGTTGTAAACCCATGAAGACTCCTCCTGTAGAAAACTAGAGGAAGGAGGATGCTACTTCAGGTGAGGTAGTGGAAGCCACTAATTACAGGCAGCTTGTGGGTTCACTCATGTACTTGGTGAACACTAGACCAGACATTGTCTACGCAGTTAACCAGCTGAGTCAAGTTATGGTTAAGTCAACCAAGCTCTTTTTGAAGGCAGGGAAGCATGTATTGATATATCTCAGGAGCACTACAGAGAATGGATTATGGTACAGAAGAATACAGGGAGTGAAGCCTCAAGGCTTCACCAATACGGATTGAGCAGGCAATACATCAAAAAGAAAGAGAACATCGGGAGGGATCTTCAACATAGGATAGACAATAGTTTCTTAGTACATCAGGAAGCAAAGATCTATCGCACTCAGTTCAACTGAGGCAGAGTACATGGTAGCTAGTCAGGCTACATGTGAGGATATCTGGATGAGGAAGATTATTTTTGTTTTGTTTGGTCATCAGATGGATTCGACGATGATAAATTGTGATAACCAAACTTGCATAAAACTCTCGGTTAATCCGATATTTAATGATAAGTCCAAGAATATAGACATATGTTACTAGCATCTCAGAGATTTTTTTCAGAGATGCATTATGTTACTTCAGTACATTCCCATGGAGGATCGAGATGAAGATATTCTAACGAAGGTACTTGCCAAGAGAAAATTTGAAAACCATAGAAGCAGTATCAGGGTAGCTGATAATCCCTTTCTTGTTGAGAGGGAGTTTTGAAAAGTCAACAAGAAATGTGTGTCTAATTTAATTTTCCCTTAATTAAATTGGACAATAAAATGTAATCTTATCTCATAATCACTTGTAATAGTTAACTAAGTGTGATAAACTCATTTAGCTCATGAATTTTTAGTTGAGGGTAGTTGGTGAGGCATGCAAAGTGATTCTATTAGTTTTTGAGTCCAAGTTGTAGTTAATGCATTATTTCAATGCATGAGAGATCAGTTAACTCAATTAATTGAGTTAAAATTAGTTTAACTAGTTGTAACCGATTTTTGCACTAGTGAGAGGTCAAGTGAATTAAATCAGATTTAATTCACATGCAGTGATCTGTCAAGTAACTGATGAATTACTATTAATAGTTGCATGCATGTCATTTTTTATGAAGACCCAGTTGAGACAAATGTTACAGGGATGTTAACTATCAGTTTTATTATTATCAAACTTATTTCATGCAGTAATATACCCATATTATTTCCCATGAGAATTGCGCGATTTTGGAAGAATGAAATTCCTAAAGAAAAGGGATTGCATTCCACATGAATTGTGCAAGGCAAGCAGGTAGGCTGAGAAGAGGCTAAAAAATGGCTAAGTTTTGGTCGATTTTGTCTGGATCAGTGTGAGACGGTTGTGAGAGTGTAGCATACTATTCTGAGAAGAGTGCATTGTAATTGTTTCGTGATTCCTTGGTGAATATAAAATAGAAGATAAAGGGGTTTTGAGTAGTAATATTTCCTCGGGAAAATATGTGTTGTGGTTTGATTTTATTCTTTGTTTACTTCTTGTTATTGGAGATCTTGTTTATTTTTCGCAATTAATTTGTAGAAGGATTAAGTATATTTATTTAGCATAACACATGATTGGATTGAATCCATTGGTATAGATATTGTTTGTATAATTTCTACATACTGCCATTATTTTCATGTGATTTAGCCCTGAATATTCATCTGATCTGACTTCACATATTTATACATTTTAATTCTTTATGAAAGAGGGATTTTTTTCTAATATTTCTTCTTCTTTCATCTTACCTCTTTCTAGTCCAGAGACCCGAGCTTTAGTTTCACTGATTTCACTTTTTAGACTTTTTGTTTCTTGATTAACTTCATTTATAGTAATAATTTTTTTCTTTTCTTGCTCTTGTAATATTTGGAATGACTTATAATTTTCCTCATAAGAAGTGTCAAAAAAAATTATTTTGGTGCAATACCTTCTCCTAAATTTACTGATGTAGAGCCTTGGTTTTTAGCATGATCTGTAAAAATGTCTCCATCAATTTCTCCTTCATTTCACCTTCAGGAAACATTTTTATTACAGCTAAGGTTTTTTCTTCTTCATCATCATAAATGTGAGCCATTAAATTTTTTAATATATGTTGTATATCATGCTCATCTTAATATATATATTTAGATTCTAACTCAAAACTACTACAATAATAAATTTTTCAATATGTACATTTACTATGGTCAGCAAAAAATACTACATCATGATATTTTGAATATTCTGAGTTAGAAATAATGAAACTCGAGTCTCAATATAATCACAAAAGGTTTTTCCTATAACATATATTTCTTATTTAATACGAATATTAGTACAATTTTATGTTTTTTGGAATCTAGACCCACATTTATAGCATTGGAATGAGATTAGAGAGTTTCCTTCTTCTCTCCTATGTTTTTCTTACTAATATTTCTTAGAAAATTCTTGTGAATTTTTCCCTTTGCGTAGCTTAGATTCTTCTTGTGGGAATTTATTTGAGGTATGGCCATGTTTCCAACAAATCTAGCAGGTTAGTTTGTTCCAAGTTTCTTTCTTATGTGTTCCAATATGGATGTATTGTGGACCATAATAATGGGATATAGGAATTTTTCTGTAATATCCCTTTGTTCTTTTTTACTTTTGATGTTTTTCATAGTATTATTTTCCTTTGGAGACTTTTTTCATGGCATTTTTTACTCTTTTCCACTCTATAATTGGGTCATCTAAAGATAGGCTATATTTATTGCATACATATTTACTATCATGCAGCCTTGACAATTTTTGTATGGACTTGTTTACCTTCATTTTTGTACAAAGTCCTACTAGTTCCATAGTTTTAATACTATATACCTCCCCCCAAGTGTAGGAATAATAGGTATTTTGGAAAAAAATTTGTATATTAAAATAATCTACAAACTTTAAGGAATGAGCTACACGATAAACATCTTTCCATAATTTGTTTTTACTTTCTTTTACTTCATATATTATTTGGACCTAATCTCTATGGGAATATTCCTACTGTGACGTTAGTTTGAATTTAAGGTTCATTAACACTAGATAATGCTTAATAGAAATATTTGTTTTTTCACAGCGCCAGTGTCCCAGAATGAAATACATCAATTCTGCAATCATTTTTCTTTGTGGATTTCCATCTGCATTATGTACAATATCACCAAATTCATATTTTAATATCTCAACTTCCATTTTATCTACAATTGTTGTGTAGGACTTTACTTCCCACCATATTATAAAGGTGCAAGCAAAACTCTTAATTAATGTCTTACATGCTTCTACTTCATTTTTTCCTCTCATGGACATTAAATTATACTAAGTAAACATGTGATCTATCATCTGTCTTATTTTTCCTAAGCATGTGTTCTCAATAAAAAATGTTTGAGTCTCAGACAACTTTCCCTTGCCACTTATATCAAGTGCGAGATATCAATATTATTGACTGAGAAGTGGTTTATAAACTAGTAGGGGATGGGATTTAGATAAAGACTGTGTTTTTTCTTCTTTTTCTTTTGGAAACAAGTTGGGAAATTTATCTACATATTTTTGAATAGAATGTACAGGATGGATGAATAGTAATTAAGAAGGGACTTCTTTACCTTACAGTTTGTCAAAGACAGTTTTTCAAACTAAGAGGAAATACCATCAATCCTCTCATGGGTTGAGACAAATCCTCTATGTGCTTCATTTCCCATTTCTTCAAAATATTTTTCCATTTTTTTTTATTAGTTCTTTGCTTCAATAAGTCCTTCACTGACAAATCCTTCTATATTAGAGATGGAAAAGTGAAATTCATTGAAGATTTTATTTAAATTATTTATTGAAACTTGAAGAGTATCTACTTGGTCCTTTTTTGCACTAGTTGTAGATGCATGGATTTATAGTCCCTTTAAAGATGTATTAGTCCAATTTACTTATTTGACATTTTTTATTCAGCCTTCTATCCCTATGGAAGATTAATCTTTTAGAACTAAAGGTACTCCTTTAGAAACCTTTCCTGTCTCGTCAAGAGTGATTCCTTTGTATGGAGGAAAATTAGTGGGAGATTCAATTTTGTGTCATCTATGGATGTCCACAGTTGTTTAGAAGAGGTAGATGAAAATTCTGTTGATATCATCTGCACATCCATGTTATATTTTATTATATTCCATTAATAGAAGGAAATCCATGCATTGTTCTAATCCATATCATATTTATAGGATAGTAAAAGATTTTTCATTTTTTTGAAGAATGTATATATGTTGAATTATTATGTGTCTAATTGAGCAAATAAATCCAAATTTAACATTCTCTTCATCCAATCTATATCAACCATGTATTTTGGGAAGCCTTCCATAATAGAAAATAATTTATACATCTCTAGTTTTGATGGATTTTTGCAATTGTTCATAGCAGGATTCTTGAATCTGTAGGATGGAATAAGCTCATCCATTTGTTCTAAGTATCCAAGTCCATATCTTGGCATGTTGGGAGGCCTCATTTAAATAAACATTTCTATTATCCTTGGATCTTGACTTTTAAGAGATGGAAGTTCATGGATCACCAAGATGGAGTCATGATGGAATGAGATATCATTGCATTTTGGATTTGGACAGAATTTTTTTAGAATGATAGATGTTGTTTCTCACGTTCTTGGGTTTTGGCTCTCATGACTTCCAATATGTACAAGAGACTATAAATTAACCAATTACTGGTAGGAATGATATTTAACTACTATCTTATACAAATTTAAAACTTGAGCAAGCTAAAAAAACTTGGTATGGACACAATTTGTATAGGTAGATTATGAATCTGATGTTGATACTTCAGAGGAAATGGGTTGTGAGTTTCTATATTATTTTATTTCTCCATGTATATTTCTTATGGGAATGGTAGAATGCTTTGGAAAGGATAACATAGAATAGAAATAATATTAATTTGTTTCAGAAGGAGTTATATTCGAATTCTGGGAGATTTTGGTACCAACTACCAAGTTCTCAGGAAAAATCAGCTCTTCCCATTTTATAATTTGGTGTTCTATCTTCTAGTTCTTGGAATTCCTAGTAACTACACCACTTGAATTAGAATCCTGACTGGGGGAATGTAGAACTATGGGATAAATTGTATTTGTGTGAGGAAAACAACCCCTTGTATGGACTGAAATATTTTTCATGTTCGTTTTCATGTCAAACCTATCGGTTTTGATATGAAATTGTAAAATATCTTTAATTTGTTCATAAAATATGTATATGAAAAAGTTTGGATAGTGGTCGAACCAAAATAGGAAATTTTAAAGCAGCAACAATTCCACCAAGATGGGTTTCAGTGTATTTATTATGTGTCAAATTTCGGATTATAGCAAAGGAAAAAGTATTCAACCCTCCGTGGATTACGGCAAAGATTCCTACCCTTATACACCCAAGATGAACATAAGACATGTTATGCTTCTTGGATTCCTTTTGTAGCACTTTGTGATATAATAAAGGGATCATCTTCATGGATTCTTCATTTTCCTAAATTTGGCTGACACATTCTTTGATAGACACTCTAGAAATATATTTTAAATGGAACATAGCTATATCAGAATAAACTTTAGAAGGATTGATTGAAGGAAGTTTCCAACACGAAGAGGATTGGCTTTCAACAATCTCTAATTCAAGAACATTTATCATAGGAGAAGAGGCTTTATCAAAAATATTTTTGTATATCAAGATTTTTAGTCTTTTGTTATTTTTCTTAGACTTCATGGAAAGATACAGATTTTCCTCCAGATTCCATTTTTAATAAGAATAAAGTGTTTCAAAATGACTCAAAGAACTAGAAGTTATTGGCTCTTAAACCAACGTTGACAGCACTGCTCGCAAAGGATTCCTCCAGTGAAGAATTAAGCTTGAAGAAAGATATAATTGTTGACTATGTTGCATGAACTATTACACAAAATTGTACACGAACCTTTAGACAAATCCAATGCAAGATGAGAGATTTCAATGACCTTATACCTATACGAGAAAAAATATACTCCAGGATCCTAAGTGAACCTCCAATGAATATCCGATGAACCAAACATAATAAAAAATTATAACACAAAGATATAACGTAGCGATAAATGAGACAAAAATTTATTAATTTATTAATTTGCAGAATAGTTGGTTATTACAATCATAGAGTCGTGATTTTTATCAGAGATTGACTGCTTAGGAATTTATCAGTTATATTAACTCAGAAAAGGTTATTAAATGAAGGCTTCCTGGCCCTTTGCAAACTTTGTCTATGAACCAGAGAGCTCAAACCAAAAGGATCTTCCTTGATAAAGTCCGGCCACTTTAGGTTCTCACTAGGCTCAAAGGTCCTAATGCATAGGATTCACATACTTTAGAATTTCTATGACTCAATTTCAGACTGAAGAATTTCTTTTTGATGCAAGCATATCACCTTTGAGACACAGATGCAGAAGAATGATAATTCTCTCTCTCTCTCTCTCTCTCTCTCTCTCTCTCTCTATATATATATATATATATATATATATATATATATATATATATATATATATATATAGATATATATATATATATATATATATATATATATATATATATATATATATATATATATATATATATAGATATAGATATATATATATATAGATATAGATATATATAGATATATATATATATATATATATATATATATATATATATATATATATATATATATATATATATATATATATATATACATATATATACATATACATATATATATAATTAAAAAATACACTTATAGCTTCGCACTATATATACAAAAGTGTCACAATAATTCTTAGCTATATATATAAAAATATTACAACAAATTTTAGCACTATATATATATTTATATATAATTTTCAAATATTCTTTTATGTGAAACTTAATATCAAAATATATTTTCAAAATTTTAATTTTTAATGTTTGTAGAACATTAATGTTGCCAAACTTGAACAGAACCACAAACTAGGTGACTTAGGTTATAATGGAAGGGTAATATTTAAGTAAAATATAAAAGTAAAATATAAAAACTAATCATATGTATATTTTAAAATATTTTACCACAATGGAATAAAATAAATGGTGATGAGGTTTACTATTAAGCCACCATGTGATGTGAATATCACCAATTAGAAATTCAATTTGCAAAAAAATTGGTTGTGTTAAAGGTTGTTGTGGCCAAAGATATGCAACATGCAGAAGACTCTACTTCATACCTAACCTAGCAATGTATATACAAAGTAATTTATTATTATTATTATTATTATTATTAAAGCTAAACTATACACCTGGGTACTACCATCGTAATTCCTGCATTGGAAAATAATTATTTATAGAATTATATTGCACCAAGCCATGTATTTGCAATGTCGTTCCACTATAGTTTACATTGGTTTGGCATTATGCGATATTGTGATTTTTTATATTCATATTTTACAATACTGAATGTGGTAATCCTATGTGAAGCAACTATAGTTACTCTTTGCTATCCTAAGTCAACAAAAGGAGGTTTATCTCGAAGTTTCTATGGAACCCATTTGTCTCGCATGGCATGGAGATATATGTAAGTGGGAGTTTCAATGGACGGTATTTTTGTGGCAAATTTAGCGAATATGATTGATTCCTCCCCCAAATCAAGGGCTCTAATTGTTTGAGTGGTGGTCAGGGTATTACCCCTCACCCAAATCCTTGTCGGTGATCTCATTTTATCTTACTACCTCTAGCGGTGCCTCTCTGCCACCATGGTTCTTCTGCCAGGTGTGACCTCGCTTCAGAAGGGTGTCACATCACTATAGGTAATACATTTGGTTCCTTGATTGGTTTTCTCAATTATAATTCTTGTTTGTCTCAAACTTCAGGTTTATTTTTCATTTTTCTAAGCTGTAACTCTTAGAAAACTCAATTTTTCTTTCATCAATTCTTTGCATGGATTATAATAATGGTTAATTGCTATCACAACTGGTGCCCTTTTGGAAATGTGCACTTAAGAGAGGGTTTGGATATTACGCATGTTTTGCAAAGTTATCTTCCTCACAAGGGACTAATTTTTACTCACATTCATATGGTTTTTGTTCAGATGCGCTTGAAGATGCCCACTCACATGTAACTCACATGTTTCTACTTATTATTATCCTATTTAGACTTCTTCTTTCAGTTAAATTGTCCCTCTAAACTTCTTCCGTGTAACTGTAAGCAATTTTCTTTATTTTGTGATGAATTTCTCATTCCAATAAGTTAGATTCAATATTAGCATTAGTAACTATGTACTTATTTCTTCCCAGGAACCTAAACTCTTACTCAGTCCAACCTCAAGCCGTTCCATACTACTAATGCGACTTTAGTCCTCTTTGTTAGAATTTTTTTGTTACGGTTAATTTAGTAAAAGGGTTTCTTATCTAGCAATGAAATATGTAATGTTTGGTCATTAGCATTTACCCATGCTCTCGTGGAGGTATAAAAACATTTTTTTATAGTTCAGAACAACATCATTCGGTGTTGCCGAAACCATCGACTTTGGATATGATATATGTGAAACCATAATTCTATGTTAATTTATTTATCCATCACCATTGATACTATTTCCTTTTTCTCTTCCTTTATGCAGAGTAAATTATCAGTTACATACTTTAATTAGGGTTATACATGGTTTATCCTGTGTAGTTGGTAGTTTCATATGGATTCTTTAAATGTTTGGAGTCTATGGTTTCCTCTTGGATTATCCTTCAAATGGCCCCAGTTTCATTCCTTTTAGTACATGCACAATCATATTTGTTTGCAATGTTGTAGGCTACCATGGTTTCTGTAGCATTAAATATTGATACTGTTAATTTCGAATGGTTACACTAAGGGTCTGTTATTATTTCACTCTTTAAATTTATTTATTAAGTTACTTACATAATAATGAGTTTTTCTTTTATTATCAGCAAGTAGCCTCGGGTCGAAAATAATTTAAACCCTCTCAGGATCCTCCTCGGCCCATCGGGTTTTTAAATAGAATATCAGCCAGTGGACTATTCCAACTCTCAGGTTTTTTCTAGGGGTCATACTAACTTGACCCATGTGTCATTTTTTCTTATCTAATTTGAGTTGTTTTATTCTATTTTCACTGTAAATAAGTATTGTCAGTTAATTTATACATATTTCTCTACATATATTACTTGCATTCCCTACATAATGGTTTTAGTCCCGATATTTTCCTACATATGTGTAACTTTGGTTTGGATTGCATATCTTTTCATTACAAATTTATTATGGTCCTGGACCAAAAATTTATCAATTCAATTATTTTATAAAAGAAAACAAGTATCAAAAGGATTTAAACTTAGCCACCTCTAAAACAGTCCAAATGCATCTTATCTTTAACATAGTTATGTATACTTATCTGAATGATATTTAAACATTCATGGAAGTCAGTGAGAGGAGAGCTCTCCTCCCTTCCAATAAGACTGTATATTACATATGTGTCTCCCCGTGAGCCCCTAGACTTCCAGAATAGTTACTCTGACTGAGACTCCTCTAGTTCCAACTCCACGTATCTTGACCTCTCCCCAAGGTCCAACCTAAGAGATTTTAGACTTCTATCTGTAAATGGAGAGCTCCACTGATTCAATCCCATATAAAAAAAATTTCTCCAAGATAACACATTGCTACCCTTTTGTAATGTTTTGGTCTTTTCCTTATCTCTTCCTTTTCCTTTCTCCTCTTTCTAATTCAAGAAAAGAAAAATTAAAAAAAAAAAACCTTCTCTTCCATGAAGGTTCATTTATCTTCGGGAATAAGAACCAATAACCATAACTAACACAAATTTCTGGAAGTTAGGTGATTCATTTAGAGCCTCTCTGAGGGTTCCAATCCTTTCCCATTTAAAAAAAAACCAATATACACATCATGATATACGATTCTTTTAAAATTTTCTTGTAAGTTTCCTCTAGCATTTTCTCTAAGCCTTTATTATGGATTTTCATCTATCCAAGAAGTTGGTAGTAAATCATAGTAAATAAAAGTAACTAGCAAGAACTTTTAATAACTAGAGGTGTTACATCTTCCCCCACTGGTCTAAAACACCATCCTCAGTGTTTATTCTTGTTCTTGAAATAAACGAGGATAAGCTTACCGCATTATGTTTTCATCCTCCAAAGTGGCCTCTTCCGGACTAAAGTGTTTCCACTACACTTTAACTTGGGTGATAGCTCACCTCTGCAACATTGTTTATTTCTGGTCAAGAATACAAAGAGGTTCTACTAGAAACTCTTCGCCCGATTCTACACACATTACAAGAATAACAAGGTATTAGTTATATGAAGTTACTATATTAAAGTACACATTATAGATATTTACATACATTTACCTGTAGATATTGCCAACTTATAATGTGGCTAGTATCATATATGCATTTATATAATAAATAAATATGAAACACATTATGAATTCGCATGTAACTTGGTAATGCAATTTTGTACACTACAGGTCCTATTCTTTCCAAGATCTGGAAGGTCCAAAATATCAAGGTGCTAACTTAGTGCATCCAACCCACCTTATGGTGGTTATTTATGGTTTAACTTTCACATATACATGGTCCCCCACTTGAACTCCTTGTAAGTTATTTTTTGTATGCATAAGGTTTTTTTTCTATCTTGTGTCGATTTCAAATTCCGCTTCACTTTATTTACCACGTGCTCCATCTCTATCAGCATATCTAGTCCTAACATTCACTTTTCCTCTGTGCTACTCTAATTAGCGGGGATTTTTCACCTTATTCCATACAACACCTCAAAAGGGATCATTTTTAATGAGTCATTGTAATTATTATTATATGTGAATTTCACTAAGTGGAGATACTCCTACAACTTTATTGGTCATTGCATCACACACATCTGCAACATGTCCTCCAACACTTGATTTACCCATTCCATTTTCCCATCATTTTTGCGGTGGTAAGTTGTGTTTAATTAGAACTGAGTGCCCAACCCCAACAAAATAGCCTTCCAAAATGCAGATTTAAATTTTTCATCCCTATCGAAAACTATTAGCTTTGGTATTTTTGCAATTGAAATATTTCATTCATAAATATGTTTGAAATTTGGAAAGGATGAATTGAGCTAATTTTCTTATTCTATCCACTACTACCATGATTTCATGACTTTTATTTTTGGTCCTTAGTGATCTAGTTATGAAGTCCAATGTAATTGTACCCCATTTCCATTGAGGCCTTGCTAAGGGGTGGAGTAGACTAACTAGGTGTTGGTGTTCCTCCTTCACTTTTTGACATTCCAAACACTTTACAAGATATTACATAATGTCTCTTCGCATTCTTGACCAAAAATAATTCTTTTTTATAACATAATTTTTTTTCATATTCGGGAGAGAAGCATAAGGTTTTCGGTGAAACTCATCTAATAAGAACAACTTAATTGCTAACTGATTAGAAACATATATTATTCATTTAAAATTCATAAAATCATTATTATTTATACCAAATTTAGTATATTTTCCAACACCTTTGGTTTTTTACTTTTTTGCCACAAAAAATTGTACCCTAGATCTTTATATTTTGCTTCCCTAATTTCCTGTGAAAAAGCAAATTCCACTTGACCATATGCATTTTCATAAACATAATGTAGCTTTCTACTCAACGCATTAGCCACACAATTTTTATTTCCTTCTAAATGAATTATTTCAAAATAGAATTCACTTAGAAAATTCGTCCATCTTGCTTGACAAGCATTTAAATTAGGATGTTTAAAGAAACTGGTTAGACTATTATGATCTGTCATGAGTAGGAATATTTTCCCTAATAAATAATGCTTCCAAACTTTAAGAACATATACAACTGTGGTTAGCTCTAGATAATAGGAATAATATCTTTGTTTGTGCTCCTTTAATTTGCAGGATTCATATACTACTACACCATCTTGCATTAGAACTCCTCTTATGCCTTCCTGGAAGGCATATGTGCAAACTATAAAATCTTTTCTGGGTCTATGATTTTTAGCACAGGGGTTATTGTCAATATATGTTTTAGCTCTTCAATACTATGTTGGTACTCTATGGTCCATCAAAATACCCTTACTTTATTTTCCAAAGAAGTTATAGAATAAGTGATTTTAGAAAATCCTTCTATTAAGCGACGGTAGTACCAAAGTAAGCCAATAAAATATCTAATGCCTGCTACGTTTATAGAAACTATCCATTCCATAATACTTCTAATATTTTGTGGGTGCATAGTTAGGCCTTCCAAGGAAATTGCGTGCCCCTGATATTGAATCTGATCGTTATAAAAATAACACTTACTAAACTTAGTATAAATTTGATTTTCACTGAGAGTCTGCAACACTATCCGAAGCTGCTCTTTATGTTCCTCCAAATTTTTTGAGTAAATTAGAATGTCATCTATGAAAACTAAAACAAAATTTTCCAAGTATTGATAGAAGATACCATTCATCAAACTCATAAACATTGTCGGGGAATTATTGAGGCCAAAGGGAAGCACAATAAATTCATAATGGTCATAACAGGTTTTGAACGTTGTTTTATTGATTTCCTCCTCTTTTATGCTTATTTGATGGTGACCTTTCTTTGATAATAAAATAGCACCCTTTACCTGGTCAAGTAGATCATCAATCCTTAGCAACGGATACTTATTTTTAACAATTAATTTGTTCAGTTGTCTATGATCAATACATAGTTGTAAGGTGTCATCTTTCTTTTTCACAAACATAATTGAAGCACCCCAGGGTGACATGCTCAGTCGTAAGTACCCTTTATCAAGTAATTATTGAAATTGTAATTTTAGCTCTGTCGGCTATAGAATACATTTACACTAAGGGCTTTTCGACACAAAATTTTCTCCTAGGACTAGTTGTATTGTAAAGTCAATATCTCGCTTCGGTGGCAGTCCTAGAATTTCCTCTGGAAAGATATAAAAAAATTCTTGTATAACCGATATATTTTCCAAGGTAGCTATTTTATATTTGGAATTATTATAACCAACTTGCATGACATAAATTTGATATCCCTTTCGTATACATTTTCATAATTTCTTGGTTGTAATTCGTCGCAATCTTATGCCCCTTTTAACAACCTGAATCTCTTGTCTATTACCTTCATCTGTAAGGAAGCTAATAGACCTTTCTCTATAGTTTAATACATACTAATGCTTCTCCAATCATTCCATGTCAATCAACACATCATAAAATCCTAGTAGAAACATGTTCAAAGTTACCTTATTCAGTTTTCCACCTAATTTTACCAGATAGTCTTCCACCTTGATAGTCACTCTTTGCTTTGCTCCATGGCCAATTATACCAACCAGGAATTCTTAAATTTAACACTTTGCTATTGACACAATTCAAATATTTTTGGATTAACATAAATTAAAATTTCATTGGGGTCTATTAAAATAGAAACAACTTGATTAGCTAATTTACCGTCGAATTCCACCATGCCTAGTTGATATTCGACCTAGTGATCTTCCAATGTCACATTGATTCAAGGAATATTTCTCACTACTTCTCCAACTATAGAAGCTTCCTGAATGTTGGAAGATGGATCCATCCTCACTCCTGACATGGTGAGGGAAATTTTTTTAGTAATGGGGTTCGTCATAGCCCCAACATTGTAAACGAGGCTTTTATAATGGATTTGGGTCTGGATTACTTGATTCCTTTATTTGTCTAGTTTCATTCGAAGCCCAAGATTTCTGTTGAATTTTCCCTATAGGCCCATGAAACAGTCTCTTGTGCGCATTCTTTCTCCCAACAGCTTTAGTACCCATTATTATTATGAAAACCCTTCTGCCCTTATTTATTTAGCCAACCTCTATTGTTTTCTCCCTTTTTCCCCATCTGCTGATAGAAAATTTGGGCCTTCCGAGTAGCCTCATCCGTCATCCACAGGTTGTAAAATTCCAATCTCTCCTTCATGAAAGATGGTAAAATACTAATAAAACATTGTACTTTATCTTTTTCTCCCTGAATATAAGGAACATACCTCAATAATGAAGTGAATTTACTTATAAAATTGTCAATGGTCTATTGGCCCAATTTCAAGTCATGGAATTACTTTTCTTTTTCATCATAGAAGTGTTCTTTTAAGAACTTGTCTTTAAAATGTTTTTAGAAATTGTTACATGTCTCTTCATGTTCATCAATCTCTTAAACTGTTTTGATATCCTCCCGCCGTAAGGTGAATTTATTTTGTAACTGATATATTGCCAATCGAGCCTTGAGATTGTCATCATATTCATAGATTTGAAAATATGTATTCATGATAATCAACCAAGCTTCAGTAGCTTCTTCTTCGTCTCCATCGAATGTTGGAGGTTTAATTTTCTTAAACTCCCCTTATAATTCGACCTTTTGTTTTTTAGTTTTACCAATGGACACATTTCAAATTCCTCTTCATTATTTTTTTGGTCTCCCTCTACTAAGGGATGTCCTTCCCCTTGTTGATCCATCTCTACTATGTTTCCATTTTCTGGGCTAGGATTCTGATTTCTATGGTTTTGTCTATCTAACAGGATTTTCATTATCCTTTGTTGCTCCAACCTAAACCTCTCATTATCAACTCTCAAATTTGTCATTTCTTATCATAATTTTTGAATTATTTCCAACAATAATTCATTTTTGTTATGCTTCTTTTTCACCCAATTAGAGCAACATTTCTAGGTTGGATTTTGTATGGGGTCCTGACCCAACTACAACCGTCGGTCTTCCAAATGCGGTGGCTCTTACACCTCTCCTCATTATACTTTTCTTCCTCTATGAATCATAATCATTGTATTATTCCTCTCTTTCCAAAATAGGCCCCAGCTTGAAACATAATTCTCTAATACCAATTGTAACATGCACGAGACTCTACTTCACACCTAACCTAGCAATTTATATATGAAGTAATAATAATAATAATTATTATTATTATTACTACGAAACCATGCACCTGGGTACTATCATACACCTTGGTACTATCACCGTAATTCCTGCATTAAAAAATGAATATTTATAGAATTATATTGCACCAAGCCCCGCATTTGCAACGTCCTTCCACTATAGTTTACTTTAGTTTTGTGTTATGCGATAATTTTATTTTGTATATTCATATGTTACAATATTGAATGTGTTAATCCTATGTGAAATAACAATAATTACTCTTTTCTATCCTAATTCAAAAATCAAGGTTTATTTCCAAGTTTTTGTGGAACCCAGTTGTCCCCCACCACATGGATATTTGTGCAAGTGAGAGATTAAATGACTGAGATGGATATTTGTGCAAGTGAGAGATTAAATGACTGAGATTGTTGTGGTAGATTGAACAACTCTGATTTATTCCTCCCCAGATCAAGGGCTCTGGTGCTTGAGTGGTGGGTAGGGCATTACCCCTCCCCCAAACCATTTTTGGTAATCTCATTTGCTCCTCCTACCCCCATCGAGCGTGAGCCTGCTTCAGAATGGTGTCACATCCCTACATGTAATAAACAGGTTTCCTTCATTGTTTTTCTCAACTATAATTCTTGTTGGTGTCAAACTTTAGGTTTATTGTTCGGTTTTCTTAGTTGTAACTCTTAGAAAACTTAATTTTTCTTTCATCGATTCTTTGCAGGGATTATAGCGACGGTTACTCGCGACAAGAACTGGAGCCCTTTCGGTGGTGTGCAAGTAAGTGAGGGTTTGGATATTCCACATGGTTTGGCAAGTTCTCTGCCTTCCAAGGGACTAAACTGCGCTTGCAGATACCCCATCATAGGTAAATCATGTTGTTACACGTATTATTATGTTGCTCAAACTTCTTCTTTCAATTAAATTGTCCCTTTAAACTTCTTGTGTGTAATTGTAGGAAAGTTTCCTCATTTCATGATGACGTGCTCATTCCAAGAAGTCAGGTTCAATATTATAATTACTAACCAAGTAGTTATGTATTCCTAGGAACCTGAACTCTGACTCGGTCTAGCCTCAAGGTGTGTCCTATTGGTGAAGAAACTTCATTCTTTTTTGTTAACATTTTTTGTTAAGGTTAATTTAGTAAAAATATTTCTTACCCAACAATGAAATATGCAATTTTTTGTCATTAGCATTTTCCTAGGCACTCCTGGAGGTAACAAACCTTTGTTTTAGAGCTTAGAACAACACCATTTGGCTTTTCCGAAACATTCGTCTTTATCAATAGACTTTGACATTTTTGAACTAGTACATAAAGTGATCAAAACTTTAGTAATGATAGCATAGAAATCTCCCCAAAGATATACTTCGAGTGGCAAGGGGAATGCTTCTTGCAATTTCAGAATGTCTACCAGCTTTGATGGTAGAGCTGCAAGATATACTTGCTTCCATAGAATATTCTTTGGCTCTTTAACCAAAAATATCCTTTCAATCCAGTCTCTATGGAAGTCTTCAAACTGATTAATATTTCTACACTTCAGATTCATTAAAACCAACTCATTTTTATCTGATAGTGCATAATCTGCTCCACAGAAATGTTCTTGGATTAATGTAGTTAATGCACCAATCATATTATTTTGTGGAGTACCATCTGGATTAAACATAACATCACCTTGTTCATCTTTAAGCACTTCTTGCTCCATCTTCGTGAGCATTGTAGGGGATGATTCAAGTTCCCACCATCTTGCTAGTGTTTCAGTAAAACACTGAATGATTGTTTTGCAGGCTTCCACTTCACTTTTTCCTACAACAAACATGAGCTTATATTCCACAATCATCATATCAAGCATTTTTCTAATCTGAGCTGCTGACAAGTTATCTATATTCCACCCCTTATGACTCCCTTCATAAAAGGTGTCTCTTGCTGGAATTTTACCGGCTCCATACAAGTCAGGGGCAGCATGTCTTGTGAACTTAGGCTCAAGTGGCTCATAGATGGGGAAAGCATGTTTCTCTGTGTCTGAATCTTCTTGAAGAGAGGCTATAGTTAGTCTTTCAGATCTTTCCTCTGATTTTGACTCAGACTGTTGAGATGGCTTTATAACTTCTTTAGGGAATAGATGAGGGAACTTAGAGATTGGGCTGCTAAGTTCATGAGTATGAATACTTTTACCCTTTGTCAAAAATGAAGTCGGAATTGGCTTTTCAGACTTCTTTAAATTCAATCTGTCCATTTTATCTGATAGATTTGAAACTATATCTCTTGTAGAGATAGACTGCTCAACTATACAATTCTCAACATCTTCAAACCTCTTAAAAGATTCTTGAGAAATATGTCTAACAGCTGATAAATCACACTGTACAGAATTTAAAACACTATGTACATCATTAATTGAAACTTGGACACTGTCTATCTGATCCTTTACCAGGGAAGTTTTAGCAACATTCTTTTCTAGTCCAGTGAGAGCAGTATTTGTCCAATTTACTTGCTCACTGACTTTCTGAATTCTACTCTCAACTCCTACAGCTGCAGTATCTCTTTGAATCAAAGGATATGCATTTGCGGAATTCAGTCCTTCTCCTAGGACAATGCTCTTAAAAGGAGGGTATGAGGTAGATGTTTCAATATTACTGCCATCAGGGGCTTGCCATGCATGTGAAGAAGAAGATGTGGAGTCAGCCATCAGGACAACTTCTAACTCCATTTTCTTTTTCCAAGAATAAAATGAAATCCAAAAAATTTCTTCCTCCATGTATGCTTTCCATTCATCTGCCATTTTTCTCTTTTCTTCAGCTGGAAAAGCAACCGCAAACTCATCAGCCTGAGGATGAGTAAATAGATCTCAGTTCAGCATCTGTTTCATCCATTGAGCAGGGATCTCGTGCTTGGGACAACCATCCATTAAAGTATAAAACTTATGGATCTCAGGGACTGATGGTCTTTTACAATCTGGAGGCAGATCTTTGAATATGCATTCAGGGATCATTTTGTCTGCTTGTTCAACATATCCAAGTCCATACTTGGGACTGTTTGCAGGTCTCGTATTGGTAAAAATTGTTGTTAGCCTAGGGTCCTCATTTTCTAGTGTGGGCACTAGATGCATCATAAGAACATGTTCATCTTCATGTGGGAATGGAATGTCTGAACATTTCGGATTAGGACAAGGGTTGGTGGAAGTAGACGGAGGGGCTTCACCAGTCCTATGATTATGGTTCTTATGAATGACCAAATAGGCTAGATCCCGTAAATTTACCTGCTGGCGACACTGTGGAAATTCTACACCTAGGGGCTCGAAATTTACAATCTGGGCAAACTCAAATAAAGCAACATGTGAACAATTTGAAACAATAGAAGAACAACTTGTATCTGTACATTCAGGAGCTATGTATCTGGGAGACTTTTTACTCTCTGCTTCAATCCTACGTCTGTCGATTGTAGACCTTCTAGGAAATGACAGAGTGGATGTGGATTAGTCTTCTGTTATGTTAGCAGAGGTGATTTTTTGAATAGTGAGACGCTTTGGATTTGGCACAGTCCAGTGTTCAGGAAAAGATAGATCCTCCCATTTGATGGCTTGGTGTTCCACCTTCTGGTTTTTAGGATCTGTCATGACGACAACACTGGTTTTTGACTCTCTACTTGGGGCATGGAGGACTTCTGGAAACAGAGTACTGGTATGATGAAAACAACCTCTAAATTGAATGGCAATATTCTGTCTTTTCCTTCTCATATCAAATCCTGTAGTCTCGATTTGAAGTTGTAGAATATCGGCCAATGTTTCATCAAAAGTATAAACAGAGAAGTTGGGATAACAGTCAAACCATACTGGACCATTGGACAATGGCACAACTATTCCTCCAATCAGGGAATCCGTATATTTGTTATGTGTTAGATCCCGAACAGTTGCTAACACATAAGAATAAACGCCTTGATGAACAAGTGCTTGGATTCCTACTCGAATACAACCCAGATGTAGAAATTGAGTATTCAATTTTCTAGCTTCAGCTTGAAGCTCCTTTGGATTTAATAAAGGAATTAACTGTACACGGTCAGATTTTTCTTCAAAGGAACTTATAGAATCCTTTATATTTATTCTTGTGGCAGCTTTCAGGTGCCAAACACCTAAATCACTATACACTTGAGAGGCAGAGATCTTGGGTAAAACCCACATGGCTCGGGGTTCTGTTTCTTCATATAAATGCTCTGACTCGTTAGTAACTCTACTACTGCTAGTAGAAAACATGTCTCTGACAGGGTCTTGAGTGGCCCTATCCTTTTCTTCTAATTCTCTGAATGAAACTGATTTGTTCATTGAAGAGTCCATAGCAAAATTTCTGCTTTTAAAAAGAGAGAGAAATTAAGTACTGACCTTTCTCGAACCAGTCCCGAACACCGACTTACTGGCTCTTATATCAATTTCTAGCAGAGGCTTCTCAACAAGCTTGCTTGCTGCTCACAGGCAGACTTGGCCTTGCTAAGTTTCTCCTTTATCTTCTCTACACCACTTTATGTGAACCCAGCGATGAACCCATACACGAACCTACTCCCACGTTCACGCAACTAGCGGCCTATTCTGCGGCTTCCCTTCGCCTTTTATAGCCTTGGCGTCCCTCGGTGGTTTGGCGAACCTTTGGCGAAATTCTAGCGAACTTTCAAGAGTATGAGAAGATAAACAGTGTCTTAGCAGCAATCAAAAATGCATAGAGTAACAATACTTAATGATGCGGAACAATGAACATTCTCTCTTTTATTAATCTCAGAATAATATTACAATCAGATTACAGACTTCTGGACTCAGATCTCTTTATCAGAGATTGACTGCAATGGCATTTACTGAATTTTTGCTACTCAGTGAATGAGCGAGCGATACCGGAGGCTTCCTGGCCAAATTGCAGACTCTGTCTCAGAGCTTAAAACAAAAACACGTATAGACAGACTCAAACTATAGAACTGGCCACTTTAGGTTCTTGCCTATGCCGAGCACATAGACATGCAGGCTTCTCAGTTCTCTAAAGACTGTGAGTCAGTTCTCCGTGGTGCAAGCAGATCGCAAAGATTTGCGCAAATGCAGAGCAGGGAGTTCAAACTCGGACTCAAAACACACAAATGCACAACCAAAACTCTAAATGCCGATGCCTTTGAATGAGCCTTACTCTCCCTTATATAGGATGAAAGAGGGGACAAGCATTCATGTATATCCATTAGATTATTGACACGTGGAAGGTGGATCATTGCTTTCCGGTAACACCGAAGTGACATCCGCGCAGAGATTCGATCCTTCCGACAAACACATGTGAACGTGTGTGATTATTACACTATGGATACCTTTAAGTACAAGGCCCACGAGGAAACAAAATAATTATCTATAGAGAGGATGCTTTTCAGACAGATGAAAAGCCCTCGAGAAAAGCTCTATCACTGTAAACCCGTGACTGGGTATTATTACACAGGGAAGACTTTTATTTTATTGGGGCTCCCGTGAACCACTTGTACTGGCTGTTGTAGGTGGATCCAAGATTTGAGCATCTGGATATCTGATCTTGCCATAGAATTCATCATTCGATGCCTTAGTGTAGATGCGTCGGACAATCATGGGCTTATTTAGGATGATTTGATGTTTAATCTTGGTCATTACTAACCATTGGTGATGCATCTCCATATAGGAATTTAAAATAGGATTTCTCATTTTATGTTCAAGTCCTGCAATTTATTTCACAGTTTGGCATGGATAGTGAAAACATTTTTCTACTGGACTTTCAAGACAATCAGTACATTATCCATGAAAATAGGCCTCATAGTAATGCAGATCCATGCTAAATGGGCTAACTCCATAATCATACCACCAATTTTCTAACCAAGGTGTGGCTGGCTCTCTTGAGTTAATCCATGTGGGAGAAAATTTTAACTTTGTATAGTGAGTTTCCTCACGTCCATCCTTATTTAATAAATCCCACCATAGATCCTTATAACCTGAAAAATTATAAACAGTGTCAGGAAAGATAATAATGGGGTCATTACCTGGCCAGGTTTGAAATCTGCCACCCGTATATTGACCAGGGTTCCTTGTCCTGTTTATGTGATATGTCTTGTAGTAAACTCTTGTTCTATCTCCACCTCCAGTACAAATGACAGAGATGTCCCAAAAGTCCTGGGAGAGTGATCTTTCAGCTTCATAAGAGGCTTGCATGCTGTGTGAATACATCATATCATGTATCCATCTACTTCCTTTGGGGTATACTTTCCTTTCTGGTACAAAGTGCTGGAGGTCATTATGATTCTGTACGTTTGCATCGAGCACTTTTGTATTACGGAGTTGCCAAGTAGGACTCCATTTTTCTTGATAGACCGGCCAAGATTATTCATCTGATATATATCTTATAGTCTCTCTCTAATGGACCTGGTCCCATTCTGTGATGATGACCATTACATGTGTCTCTTCTTCTTCGGGGTCATCAACCTGTTCTTGATGCTGGATAAATTCACTGCTAAGAAAGTCTGGCAAACAATTCTCGGAACCCTTAATATGTTCTACCTTGAAATCAAAGTAAGAAAATAGCGCCTGCCATCTTGCAAAATTTGCATCTTCAGGATTCTTAATAGTTTTAGTGATAACCTTTGCCAGGGCCTTTGCGTCTGTTCTTAGCAAGAAATGTTTATTAGCCAAGTGAATAGAAAACTTACTGATACAGTTCCATGCTGCTTTGACTTCTTTTTCTATTGGAGCATAATTCTTTTCTGCTTTGCTCCATACTCCAGAAACAAACTGTACCACTTGTTCTTGATCTTTTGGACTATCTTCACTTGGTTTCTGCTTAAGCACACCTCCCCATCCGATATTGCTGGCATCTGTTTCAACAATCTTAAATGCAGCATCATCAGCAACATAAAGAATATGAATATTACGAACCTTGGCTATTATTTCCTTGACTGCTTGAGTGTGAGCTTGTGTCCAAGGTTTTGGATTTTTCCTTAGTCTCTGATTGAGCAGATATCTATCAATGGCACAAGAAGGATAAAAATTGCTTACATAGTTTAAACATCCTAAAAATCTCTGCAATTGAGTCTTGTCCAAAATGACATCTGGAAACTTGTCTGCAAACTCAAGTGCATGGCTCTGTAAAGCAATTTGCCTGTTTTCTATCATGTGCCCTAAAAACTTGATCTTGGTCTGACATAACTCCATCTTCTTTTTACTTAAGACTAGACCATTTCTTTGGACCAATTTCATGAATATCTTCAAGTGTCTAAAATGGTCCTGCAGATTCTTAGAAAAGATTAAGATATCATCAATATAAGCAAGTAGCCATTCATCATAAGGCCTGACAATTGAATCCATTACCTTCTGGAACTTAGAAGGCGTATGTTTCAGTCCAAATGGCATCACATTCCATTCGTAATGCCCTGCTGGTATGATGAACGCAGTCTTCCATTTGTCATGCTCAGCAATTGCTACTTGCCAGAAGCCAGATTTTAAGTCAAACTTTGAAAATATCTTGGCTCCAGATATTCTCCTCATTAGATCTCCTTTGTGAGGAATCGGGTATGTGTCATCTGCAAGAACATAGTTTAGAGGTTTTTAGTTTATGACAAGTCTAGGAACACCTCTAATCTGTTCACTCCTTTTGTTCACATAGAACCCATAGCAGTTCCAAGGGTTGCTGGATTCTCTTATTAGCTTTCTTTGTAGAAGCTGATCTATTTCTTTTTATCAGAGCTGTCTGTATTCTGCTGACATTGGGATAGCTCTGGACTTGCATGGTCTGCCTGTGTATCCTTCTTTGTAAGGCAGCTCAACACAATGTTGCTTTCGATGCCAGAATGCATTAGGTTCTTCTGAGCAACATGTGTTTTCAAATTCTTTTTGAAGTTCAGAGATCTGTTTTTGAACTTTTGGAGAACTCAGTTGGTCTTCGATTCTGATTGTGCAGTTATGATCTTTGAGTTCTTCCAGACTATTTTCTACTTTTTGAAGTTCCTTCATAGCCTGAACCATGGTGGAAAATATGGTTTTAGAGATGTATGGAATTTCAATCCTTTCTCCAGAGACTGTAATAAAATATCCTGCAGAGTTGTCAGGAAATATAAAAGAACCATGGGGCTCAACTGCTGCTAAAAATATATTTCCCAATATGCAATCAACTGGAATGTCAGCAACTGCAAATGAAATCTTTACACAACGTGAATCAAAACAAACAGCAGCTTTGGAAACTTCAAACTCTAAATGTTTCTTTCCTAGTCCCAAGACTTTCTTTTGTGATTTAATCCAATATCGTGAAGGAAATATTTTCTTGGAAAGAATATTGACGTCTGCACCAGAGTCAATTAGTGCAGTGACATTATATATCCTACCTTCAACACAAATGTTTACATTAATGTGGTGTTGCTGATATTGTACAGCCATAACCTGCATTTCGCTGATTTCTCTGAAACCAACTGAAGTATCAAATTTGCCTTCAGCAACTTTAACTTCTGATCCTGGAGCAGGGTGCAGAGTATAATTTACATGTCTGCCTGAAACATATGTAGAGGGTTGTTGCACTTGTTGAGCCTGGTGTTTCAGGACAAAAATCTCATTCTTCATGCCAGCAGAGGCCTCTCAACAAGCTTGCTTGCTGCTCACAGGAAGACTTGGCCTTGCTAAGTTTCTCCTTTATCTTCTCCACACCACTTTATGTGAACCCAGCGATGAACCCATACACAAAAATACTCCCACGTTCACGCAACTAGTGGCCTATTCTGCGGCTTCCCTTCGCCTTTTACGGCCTTGGTGTCCCTCGGTGGTTTGGCGAACCTCTGGCGAACTTCTAGCAAACTTTCAAGAGTATGAGAAGATAAACAGTGTCTTAGCAACAATCAACAATGCACATAGTAATAGTACTTAATGATGCGGAACATTGAACATTCTCTCTTTTATTAATCTCAAAATAATATTACAATCAGATTACAGACTTCTGGACTCGGATCTCTTTATCAGAGATTGACTGCAATGGCATTTACCAGACTGTTGCTACTCAATGAATGAGCGAGTGATACCGGAGGCTTCCTGGCCAAATTGTAGACTCTGTCTCAGAGCATAAAACACAAACATATATAGACAGACTCAAACTATAGAACTGGCCACTTTAGGTTCTTGCCTATGCCAAGCACATAGACACGCAGGCTTCTCAGTTCTCTAAAGACTGTGAGTTAGTTCTTCATGGTGCAAGCAGATCACAAAGATTTGCGCAGATGCAGAGCAGGGAGTTCAAACTCGGACTCAAAACACACAAATGCACAACCAAAACTTTAAATTCCGATGCCTTCGAATGAGCCTTACTCTCCCTTATATAGGATGAAAGAGGGGACAAGCATTCCTGTAGATCCATCGGATTATTGACACGTGGAAGGCAGATCATTACTTTCGGGTAACACCGAAGTGACATCCGCGCAGAGATTTGATCCTTCCGACAAACACATGTGAAGGTGTGTGATTATTACACTGTGGATACCTTTAAGTACAAGCCCCACGAGGAAACAAAATAATTATCTACAGAGAGGATGATTTTCAGACAGATGAAAAGCCCTCGAGAAAATCTCTGTCACTGTAAACCCATGATTGGGTATTATTACACAGGGAATACTTTTATTTTAGTGGGGCTCCCGTGAACCACTTGTGCTGGATGTTGCAGGTGGATCCAGGATTTGAGCATCTGGATATCTAATCTTGCCGTAGAATTCATCATCCCATGACTTAGTGTAGATGCGTCGGACAATCATGGGCTTATTTAGGATGATTTGATGTTTAATCTTGGTCATTACTAACCATTCGTGATGCATCTCCATATAGGACTTTAAAATAGGATTTCTCATTTTATGTTCAAGTCCTGCAATTTCTTTCACAGTTTGGCATGGATAGTGAAAACATTCTCCTACTGGACTTTCAAGACAATCAGTACATTTTCCATGAAAATAGGCCTCATAGTAATGCGGATCCATGCTAAATGGGCTAACTCATTATTAGAGTTACTAACGAGTCAGAGCATTTATATGAAGAAACAGAACCCCAAGCCAGGTGGGTTTTACCCAAGATCTCTGCCTCTCAAGTGTATAGTGATTTAGGTGTTTGGCACCTAAAATCTGCCACAAGAATAACTATAAAGGAGTCTATAAGTTCCATTGAAGAAAACTCTGACCATGTACAGTTAATTCCTTTATTAAATCCAAAGGAGCTTCAAGCTGAAGCTAGAAAATTGAATACTCAATTTCTACATCTGGGTTGTATTCGGGTAGGAATCCAAGCACTTGTTCATCAAGGCGTTGATTATTATGTGTTAGAACTATTTGGGATCTAACACATAACAAATATATGGATTCCCTGATTGGAGGAATAGTTGCGCCATTGTCCAATGGTCCAGTATGGTTTGAATGTTATCCCAACTTCTTTGTTTATACTTTTGATGAAACATTGGCCGATATTCTACAACTTCAAATCCAGACTATAGGATTTGATATGAGAAGGAAAAGATAGAATATTTCCATTCAATTTAAAGGTTGTTTTCGTCATACCAGTACTCTGTTTCCAGCAGTCCTCCATGCCCCAAGTAGAGAGTCAAAAACCAGTGTTGTCGTCATGACAGATCCTAAAAACCAGAAGGTGGAACACCAAGCCATCAAATGGGAGGATCTATCTTTTCCTGAACACTGGACTGTGCCAAATCAAAAGTCTCTCACTTTTTAAAAAATCACCTCTTCTAACATAACAGAAGACCAATCCACAGCCACTTTGTCATTTCCTAGAAGGTCTACAATCGACAGACGTAGGATTGAAGCAGAGAGTAAAAAGTCTTCCAGATACATAGCCCGTGAATGTACAGATACAAGTTGTTCTTCTATTGTTTCAAATTTTTCACATGTTGCTTTATTTGAGTTTGCCCAGATTGTAAATTTCCAGCCCCTGGGTGTAGAATGTCCACAGTGTCGCCAGCAGGTAAATTTATGGGATCTAGCCTATTTGGTCATTCATAAGAACCATAATCATAGGACTAGTGAAGCCACTCTATCTACTTCCACCAACCCTTGTCCTAATCCAAAATGTTCAGAAATTCCATTCCCACATGAAGATGAACATGTTCTTATGATGCATCTAGTGCCCACACTAGAAAATGAGGACCCTAGGCTAACAACAATTTTTACCAATATGAGACCTACAAACAGTCCCAAGTATGGACTTGGATATGTTGAACAAGCAGACAAACTGATCCCTGAATGCAAATTCAAAGATCTGCCTCCAGATTGTAAAATACCATCAGTCCCTGAGATCCATAAGTTTTATACTTTAATGGATGGTTGTCCCAAGCACCAGATCCCTGCTCAATGGATGAAACAGATGCTAAAATGGGATCTATTTACTCATCCTCAGGTTGATGAGTTTGCGGTTGCTTTTCCAGCTGAAGAAAAGAGAAAAATGGCAGATCAATGGAAAGCATACATGGAAGAAGAAAATGTTTGGATTTCATTTTATTCTTGGAAAAAGAAAATGGAGTTAGAAGTTGTCCTGATGGCTGACTCCACATCTTCTTCTTCACATGCATGGCAAGCCCCTGATGGTAGTAAGATTGAAACATCTACCTCATACCCTCCTTTTAAGAGCATTGTCCTAGGAGAAGGGCAGAATTCAGCAAATGCATATCCTTTGATTCAAAGAGATACTACAACTATAGGAGTTGAGAGTAGAATTCAGAAAGTCAGTGAGCAAGTAAATTGGACAAATACTGCTCTCACTGGACTAGAAAAGAATGTTGCTAAAACTGCCCTGGTAAAGGATCAGATAGACAGTGTCCAAGTTTCAATTAATGATGTACATAGTGTTTTAAATTCTGTACAGTGTGATTTATCAGTTGTTAGACATATTTCTCAAGAATATTTTAAGAGGTTTGAAGATGTTGAGAATTGTATAGTTAAGCAGTCTATCTCTACAAGAGATACAGTTTCAAATCTGTCAGATAAAATGGACATATTGAATTTAAAGAAGTCTGGAAAGCCAATTCCGACTTCATTTTTGACAAAGGGGAAAAGTATTCATACTCATGAACTTAGCAGCCCAATCTCTAAGTTCCCTCATCTATTCCCTAAAGAATTTATAAAGCCATCTCAGCAGTCTGAGTCAAAATCAGAGGAAAGATCTGAAAGACTAACTATAGCCTCTCTTCAAGAAGAGCCAGACACAGAGAAACATGCTTTCCCCATCTATGAGCCACTTAAGCCTCAGTTCACAAGACATGCTGCCCCTGACTTGTATGGAGCTGGTAAAATTCCAACAAGAGACACCTTTTATGAAGGGAGTCATAAGGAGTGGAATATAGATAACTTGTCAGCAGCTCAGATTAGACAAATTCTTGATATGATGATTGTGGAATATAATCTCATGTGTGTTGCAGGAAAAAGTAAAGTGGAAGCCTGCAAAACAATCATTCAATGTTTTACTGGAACACTGGGAAGATGGTGGGAACTTGAATCATCCCCTACAATGCTCACGAAGATGGAGCAAGAAGTGCTTAAAGATGAACAGGGTGATGTTATGTTTAATCCAGATGGTACTCCACAAAATAATATGATTGGTGCATTAACTGCATTAATCCAAGAACATTTTTGTGGAGCAGATTATGCACTATCAGATAAAAATGAGTTGGTTTTAATGAATCTGAAGTGCAAAAATATTAATCAGTTTGAAGACTTCCATAGAGACTGGATTGAAAGGATATTTTTTGTTAAAGAGCCAAAGAATATTCTATGGAAGCAAGTATATCTTGCAGCTCTACCATCAAAGCTGGTAGACATTCTGAAATTGCAAGAAGCATTCCCTTTGCCACTCGAAGTATATCTTTGGGGAGATTTTTATGCTATTATTACTAAAGTTTTGATCACTTTATGTACCAGTTCAAAAATGTCAAATTCTATTGATAAATTAAATAGAATACCTGGTATTAAATCTTTCTGCAACATATATGGTATAACTGTTGATGATCCGTTGGTTACCCGCAGAAAGACCAAGAGACATGCCAAGAAGGCTCAGAGACGAAGTAGAGCCTCTACTTATAGATTGAGCTCAGGAAAAAGGCGCGAGCTCAAGTCCTCCTTCAGAAAGCCAAAAGAAAGAAGACAACACAAAGGAAGAAAAGGGTATTATCGTTCTACCCCTAGAGCACACTATTATCAGCCCCATGACATTCGTCCTAAAGATGCCAAGATAGCCCACATGAATGAAGTTTTTTGTTGGTTATGTGGTCAGCATGGTCATACTTCCAATATGTGTCCAACAGCCTTAGAATCAAAAAGGGGTCTGGGTAAGAAATCTGAAAAGAACAAACAGCCATATACCAGTACTACTGTCAAAACCGAACCTAGATGTGCTCATTGTCACTCTTCTTTTCACAAATCAGTAGATTTTCATAATCGTTCCCAGTGCCTTACTATTCAGCAGCATGCTGAACAATATTCTGCTGAGTCTTCCTCTGCTGAGTCTTCCTCTACCTCTTCTGATGAAGAAGTCAATCTGTATTGTCATCGTTCTGATTCAGCAAATTGTCATTGTTCAGATTCTAAATCTGACTACTCTTCTGATGATGACTCTCTTCACGAAGCATCTTCTAGAAAATTAAAAGTCCTCATGGCACAAACCGATGAAGATGAGATGAAAGTATTTGCTCAAATCCGTGCCATGGAGGAAGGAGATCTTAAAGTTGCATTAGTCAAAGCTTTTATGCAGCATGGTACTGGTTCTTCCAGTAGTTCCTCTGGTAAGAAGCCTAATTTTGTTGATGCTTCTTACGATCGTAACACTAAATCGTATCTCCTTCATAATTCTAACAAAGCTCGTGCACTCACTTTGGGGGAGGTGAGTAAGGAGATACACAATTTGAAGACCGAAATTCGTGGCATGAAGAATGAGATTTCTGTCCTGAAACACCAGGCTCAATAAGTGCAACAACCCTATACATCTGTTTCAGGTAGACATGTAAATTATACTCTGCACCTTGCTCCAGGATCAGAAGTTAAAGTTGTTGAAGGAAAATTTGATTTTTCAGTTGGTTTCAGAGAGATCAGCGAAATGCAGGTTATGGCAGTACAATATCAGCAACACCACATTAATGTAAACATTTGTGTTGCAGGCAGGATATATAATGTCACTGCACTAATTGACTCTGGTGCAGACATCAATATTCTTTCCAAGAAAATAGTTCCTTCACGATATTGGATTAAATCACAAAAGAAAGTCTTGGGACTAGGAAAAAAACATTTAGAGTTTGAAGTTTCCAAAGCTGCTGTTTGTTTTGATTCATGTTGTGTAAAGATTTCATTTGCAGTTGCTGACATTCCAGTTGATTTCATATTGGGAAATATATTTTTAGCAGCAGTTGAGCCCCATGGTTCTTTTAGATTTCCTGACAACTCTGCAGGATATTTTATTACAGTCTTTGGAGAAAGGATTGAAATTCCATACATCTCTTAAACCAGAGTTTCCACCATGGTTCAGGCTATGAAGGAACTTCAAAAAGTAGAAAATAGTCTGGAAGAACTCAAAGATCATAAGTGCACAATCAGAATCAAAGACCAACTGAGTTCTCCAAAAGTTCATAAACAGATCTCTGAACTTCAAAAAGAATTTGAAAACACATGTTGCTCAGAAGAACCTAATGCATTCTGGCATCGAAAGCAACATTATGTTGAGTTGCCTTACAAAGAAGGATACACTGGCAGACCATGCAAGTCCAAAGCTATCCCAATGTCAGCAGAATACAAACACCTCTACCAAAAAGAAATAGATCAGCTTCTACAAAGAAAGATGATAAGAGAATCCAGCAGCCCTTGGAACTGCTATGGGTTCTATGTGAACAAAAGGAGTGAACAGATTAGAGGTGTTCTTAGACTTGTCATAAACTACAAACCTCTAAACTCTGTTCTTGCAGATGACACATACCCGATTCCTCACAAAGGAGATCTAATGAGGAGAATATCTGGAGCCAAGATATTTTCAAAGCTTGACTTAAAATATGGCTTCTGGAAAGTAGCAATTGCTGAGCATGACAAATGGAAGACTGTGTTCAGCATACCAGCAGGGCATTACAAATGGAATGTGATGCCATTTGGACTGAAACATGTGCCTTCTAAGTTCCAGAAGGTAATGGATTCAATTTCCAGGCCTTACGATGAATGGCTACTTGCTTATATTGATGATCTCTTAATATTTTCTAAGAATCTGCAGGACCATTTTAGACACTTGAAGATATTCATGAAATTGGTCCAAAGAAATGGTCTGGTCTTAAGTAAAAAGAAGATGGAGTTATGTCAGACCAAGATCAAGTTTTTAGGGCACACGATAGAAAACGGGCAAATTGCTTTACAGAGCCATGCACTTGAGTTTGCAGACAAGTTTCCAGATGTCATTTTGGACAAGACTCAATTGCAGAGATTTTTAGGATGTTTAAACTATGTAAGCAATTTTTATCCTTCTTGTGCCATTGACAGATCTCTGCTCAATCAGAGACTGAGGAAAAATCCAAAACCTTGGACACAAGCTCACACTCAAGCAGTCAAAGAAATAAAAGCCAAGGTTCGTAATCTTCCTATTCTTTATGTTGCTCATGATGTTGCATTTAAGATTGTTGAAACAGATTCCAGCAATATCGGATGGGGAGGTGTACTTAAGCAGAAACCAAGTGAAGATAGTCCAAAAGATCAAGAACAAGTGGTACAGTTTGTTTCTGGAGTATGGAGAAAAGTAGAAAAGAATTATGCTCCAATAGAAAAAGAAGTCAAAGCAGCATGGAACTGTATCAGTAAGTTTTCTATTCACTTGGCTAACAAACATTTCTTGCTAAGAACAGACGCAAAGTCTCTGGCAAAGGTTATCACTAAAACTATTAAGAATCCTGAAGATGCAAAGTTTGCAAGATGGCAGGCGCTATTTGCTTACTTTGATTTCAAAGTAGAACATATTAAGGGTTCTGAGAATTGTTTTCCAGACTTTCTTAGCAGGGAATTTATCCAGCATCAGGAACAGGTTGACGACCCCGAAGAAGAAGAGACACATGTAATGGTCATCATCATAGAATGGGACCAGGCCCATCAGAGAGAGACTCTAAGATATATATCAGATGAAGAATCTTGGCTGGTCTATCAAGAAAAATGAAGTCCTACTTGGAAACTCCGTAATACCAAAGTGCTCAATGCAAACGTACAGAATCATAATGACCTCCAGCACTTTGTACCAGAAAGGAGAGTATACATGATATGATGTATTCACACAGCATGCAAGCCTCTTATGAAGCTGAAAGATCACTCTCCCAGGACTTTTGGGACATCTCTGTCATTTGTACTGGAGGTGGAGATAGAACAAGAGTCTACTACAAGACATATCACATAAACAGGACAAGGAACCCTGGTCAATATACGGGTGGCAGATTTCAAACCTGGCCAGGTAATGACCCCAGTATTATCTTTCCTGACACTGTTTATAATTTTGCAGGTTATAAGGATCTATGGTGGGATTTATTAAATAAGGATGGACGTGAGGAAACTCACTATACAAAGTTAAAATTTTCTCCCACATGGATTAACTCAAGAGAGCCAGCCGCACCTTGGTTAGAAAATTGGTGGTATGATTATGGAGTTAGCCCATTTAGCATGGATCCGCATTACTATGAGGCCTATTTTCATGGAAAATGTACTGATTGTTTTGAAAGTCCAGTAGGAGAATGTTTTCACTATCCATGCCAAACTGTGAAAGAAATTGCAGGACTTGAACATAAAATGAGAAATCCTATTTTAAAGTCCTATATGGAGATGCATCACCAATGGTTAGTAATGACCAAGATTAAACATCAAATCATCCTAAATAAGCCCATGATTGTCCGGCGCATCTACACTAAGGCATGGGATGATGAATTCTACGGCAAGATCAGATATCCAAATGCTCAAATCCTGGATCCACCTGCAACAGCCATTACAAGTGGTTCACGGGAGCCCCACTAAAATAAAAGTATTCCCTGTGTAATAATACCCAGTCATGGGTTTACAGTGACAGAGCTTTTCTCGAGGGCTTTTTATCTGTCCAAAAAGCATCCTCTATGTAGATAATTATTTTGTTTCCTCGTGGGCCTTGTACTTAAAGGTATCCAAAATGTAATAATCACACACCTTCACATGTGTTTGTAGGAAGGATCGAATCTTTGCGCGGATGTCACTTCGGTGTTACCCGAAAGCAATGATCCGCCTTCCACGTGTCAATAATCCGATGGATCTACAGGAATGCTTGTCCCCTCTTTCATCCTATATAAGGGAGATTAAGGCTCATTCGAAGGCATCGACATTTAGATTTTTGGTTGTGCATTTGTGTGTTTTGAGTCCGATTTTGAACTCCCTGCTCTGCATCTGCGCAAATCTTTGTGATCTGCTTGCACCACGGAGAACTGACTCACAGTATTTAGAGAACTGAGAAGCCTACGTGTCTATGTGCTCGGCATAGGCAAGAACCTAAAGTGGCCAGTTCTATAGTTTGAGTCTGTCTATATATGTTTGTGTTTTATGCTCTGAGATAGAGTCTGCAATTTGGCCAGGAAGCCTCCGGTATCGCTCGCTCATTCACTGAGTAGCAACAGTCCGGTAAATGCCATTGCAGTCAATCTATGATAAAGAGATCTGAGTCCATAAGTCTGTAATCTGATTGTAATATTATGTTGAGATTAATAAAAGAGAGAATGTTCATTGTTCCGCATCATTAAGTACTGTTACTCTGTGCATTGTTGATTGCTGCTAAGACACTGTTTATCTTCTCATACTCTTGAAAGTTCACTATAAGTTCGCCAGAGGTTCGCCAAACCACCAAGGGACGCCAAGGCCATAAAAGGTGAAGGGAAGCCACAGAATAGGCCGCTGGTATATCCGAAACCATATTTTTGTGTTTATTTAATTAGCCTTCATGGCCGATACAAAATAAATTATCAGTTACATAATCTGATTGAGGTTATACGCAGTTTATCTTGTGTAGTTGGTAGTTTCATATGGATTATTTAATTGTTTCGACTCTACGATTTCCTCTTGGATTATCCTTCAAATGGTCCCAATTTTATTCCTTTTGGTACATCTGAAATCATATTTGTTCACAATGTTGTAGGATACCACGATTTTTGTAGCATTAACTCAGTATATTGCTAATTTTGAATGGTTATATTGATAGTCTGATATTGTTTCACTCTTTAATATTCTCTATGCGGTTATTTACAAAATAATAATTTTTTTTTTAATTATCAATGAGTAGCCCTAGGTCGAAAAGAGTTGAAACCCTCTTGGGATCCTCCTTGCGCCACAGGTTTTATAAATAAAATATAAAGAAGCGGATTGTTCTGACCCTCGGGTTTTGCCTAGGGGTTGGACTAACCTAACATATGTGCCGTTGTTTCTTATCTAATTTGAGTTGTGTTATTGTTATTTCCCTGTAAATCAGTATTGTTGATTAATTTATACATATTTATCTGCATATATTGGTTGTATTCCCTACAGAAGTGTTTATTCCCGGTATTTTTCTACAGACTTGTAACTCTGGTTTGGCTTGCGGGTCTTTTCATTATAAATTCATTCTAGTCCTGGACCAACAATTTATCAGTTCAGTTCTTTGATAAAAAAGAAACAAATATCAAAAATATTTAAATGCAACCACCTCTAACACAATCCAAAAGCATCTTATCTTTAACAAGGTTATGTATAGTTATATAAATGAGATTTAAATAGTCAAGGAACTCTGCCAGAGGAGCTCTCCTCCCTTCCAATAAGACTAGAAATTATGTATGTGTCCCCCTCCAGCCCCAAGACTTCTAGAACAGTTAGTGTGACTAAAATCCCTTCAGGTCCAACTCCAGGTATGGATACCTCTTCCCAAGGTCCAACCTAAAATATTTCATACTTATGTATGTAAATGGAGAGTTCCACTCCTTCCAACCCAGCTCAAGAAAGTTTTTCCAAGAAAACACGGTGCTACCCTTTCTGTAATGGTCTAGTCTTTTCTTGGCCTTTTCTTCTACCTTCTATTTCCAAGTCAAGAAAAGAAAAACGAAAAAAAATAAAAAAAAGTCCAAAACGAGACAAAACAAAAATCCTCTTCTATTCCACCAAGATTCATGTATCTCCAGGAAGAACCAACAACCATAACAGCCACAACTGTTTGGAAGCTAGGTGATTCGTTAGCCGCAACTGCTTGGAAGTTAGGTGATTCGTTGAGAGCCTCTCTGAGAGTTCCAAGTCTTCCCATTTTTTTTGAAACAAAAATATACACAAAATTATCCACAGTTCTTTTCAAATCTTCTTGTAAGTTTCTTTTTATTATGATGTTTCATCTATCAAAGTAATTGACAGTAAATCGTAGTAAATAAAAATAACCCATAAGTATTTGTACTATCTAGAAGTGTTACAAGCTAGGTTTGACCTTATAATTTTGATGGCTTAGATGTTGTTTAAACTTGTTTTCATCTTTCTAAAGCACTGACAATTTCACTAATCCAAAAATATTATTTGAATATTTAAATTTTATTATTATTTTTTATTTTTAAATATATTTATGTGTGTTAATTTTATATTTATACTCTACCCACTTAAATTATATGAATTATATATTTAGAACAACTATAATAAAAAATGTAATGTTTCAATAAAATATAAAAGAAGTATATATATATATATATATATATATATATATATATATATATATATATATATATATATATATATATATATATATATATATAATTTTTTGTCATTTATTATATATATATATATGTTAATTTCTTATTTAAATCATATATTTTATATTATATATTTATAAAAAAATTGTAATGAAATTTGTTTTAATGTAATATTCATTATTATTTATTTATTTTTTTATCATACACACTTAAATTATATAAATTTATATAATTTCAAACAATTATATTAGAAGTGTAATATTTAATAAAATATAAAATTTAAATATATAAAATAAATATATGTAATTTAAAATAATATTTTCACTTTTAAATTTTGTTGCCAATTTTTTTTTTGGTTAATGTTATATTCTTATCATATAAATTTGTATATTTATAAATAATTATTATAAAGGTGCATTTTATTTCAATAAAATAAAACAAAATAAATACATAAAAAAATATGTGTTTTAAAAACTAATTTAATTTTTATATTTTGTTTATATATATATATATATATATATATATATATATATTCGAAATCAAACATTAACACTAATCAGGTTGCTTATATTAGAATAATTTTATGAAATAAAAAATAACATAATTAAAAAAACCATCTTTATGTAATTGCCCACAGCTTTTAGGGCTTTTAGTACGGGGAATTGGGGAATTGTTGTGATGTAAAAATTACATTTAAAAATAATTAGATAGTATTTAGATTAATAAATTAAAAAATAGTAATATAAAAAAATGAATTCACATTAATGAGAAAAAGTAATTGAGAGTAAAAAATAATAATTTACTTTTTAATATGAGGAAGATATGTAATTCTTTCAATATTTAATGTGGAGTTGATATATAAATAATAATAAAATATTTATTCCCGGATGCGGGTGAGGAGGACAGAGTATAATTCGATGGAACTTGGGTGCGGCACAGCGTGGAGACACCTGCCCACCCAAAATGCAGTTGGTGTTTGGCATTTAACTCTAGCTGCAAATTGCTCGATCACATATACTCCCGGTGTTGTTTGCAATCCCCACTCCACTCCTCTGTGCGATCTCGCGTGTGACGAAATGAATCGACCTTCAGCTCTTATTAATGGGGGTTTAATGCAGGGTGTTTCACAATGCAGGGTCGTCTGGATTGAAATTATGGTGAGTTTCTCTGGTTCTGTTAGCGCTCCTCAACCGATGAAACAATGGTGCACCTCGGACGTAGGGCTCCCCAGTATGCGCACGGTTACTGGAAAACGTAGCCCGCTGAGCTGTTGTCTAGGCTTTGGAGATAATCTCCACTCCTCTCATTTTGGGCTCTGTATGTTAGCTTCGATCTCTCTGAACTTTCATTCACCTCAGGCCTTTGTCGGTCCTTCTCTTCCATCGCTTCTTGGGCCCTCTGTCGAGACCGTGCCTATGCCTCGCCTTCGTCAAAGGATGAGGTGCCGTAGGGGAAGCACTAGACGCCAACCTCGGCGCACTCCCTCCACCTCCAGTGCCTCCTCAGATTCGTCTTCACATTCAGGTCGCAATATCAGAAATCGAATAGGTCACATGCTTCGCTCTGGCCAATGCCTCAGCTCCCCGGAACCTCCAAATCTCTCTACGCCGCCTCAAACAGCGCACTTTTCTTTCAATTTCTCACTCAATTGCCCTTGGGTCATGACCTCAATTTCAGTGGTCTTTCGCGAAGAGCCTCAGGAGGACGCTCAAAGTTTGAGCCCGGCGGTTCTATGCAAAGATGATGCTCGGACCTCGGACCAGCAATTAGGGTTGGCGCACTCGTCGAGCAAGCCTTTGCAGGGTCAAGCGAGCGGGAATCAGGATGTGGAAGCGGCACAAGGTGATCCTGGGCAAGCGAGCGAGACTCATGACATGATGATGGCGCAAGTTGTTCCACCACCCTCTAGGCAGGTGGTCACTTCCATCAAGAACCTGTTCAAGAAAGACGACGACCTGGATGCTCTCTGGTGCAGAGTTGTGGAAGAGCCACCTGATGAGTAGTCTCTCCTTCTTGGTTTGGTTTTCCTGTTTAGTTTCGGCCCATACTCTCTGGCTTGTTTTTGAGTATTTTGTAGTATCAGTTCATAACTCAATTTTTTATAGTTGTAATCTCCAAAAACATCACTCTATGGTACCCCTGCATGAGAAACATTTAGAAAACTGCTCAAGGCTAGTTTCCCTCTATGAGGGCAGTATTTATCTCTAGTTTTTTGTCAATATTGACGCAATACTGGGCAAAGATTAGGCTTCGACCCACTGTACAATATTTCCTTTGTTAATAGATTACCTTAACTTAGAAAAAAATAATAATAATCATAATTAAGGAAAAAAAAACCATAAATAAAATAGCTATTTTCATCTTAATTTTGTATCAACTGTATATAAAGATAAAGTAATTAAAAATAATAATTAAAAAAAAAAAAATTAGTATGATGGAGAAATGTAATTTATTACTACTTCATGTGGATTATAAATAGAATACTTCAATTTCCACCTTAATTTTATATCAATTTTATATAAATATATAATGTAATTGAGAGTAAAAAACATCTAATTTCTTTTTTAATATAAGGTGATATGTCACTACTTAATATGGAGTAGATAGATAAATGCAATAATAAGGTAGTGATATTACATTACATAAAATTCACATGCGAATTAATATCTAATATTTAAAATAAAAAATATTAATATTGAAGAAAATAAACATTCCACTTAGTAGAAAATATTGTTTATTACTACTATTTACATTTTCTATTTACTTTTACATGGCTACATAATAAATTATGGGCTTAGTGTAAAGCCTAAGTGAACTTTGAAAAGTCTAAAAGTTATTTTAATTATTTTGTTTCCTAACTTTTAATTATTTTGTTTCAAAGGAAAACATGGTGAGTTCCCCAATTCACTGGAAAAAGACCAAAAATGAAATTTTCAACTACGAGAGAGTTAAAGAGTTGCTCTCTCCCTCTTACCCTAGAAATAAAATATCTACATGGGAGGTTCGGTCTATTTTCCCAGTGAATGTCCACTACTGATTGTCAACATAAAATGAAAAAACAGAGTAGAGCCTAACTAGTACAACTAATTGTCAACTTAAAATGGAAAAACATAGTAAGCCCTAGCAAATAGAACTGATTCTCAACATAAAATGGAAAAACAGAGTAGGCCCTAGCTAGTACATCTAAACAGAGGAGCAAAGAGGAAAGTTACAAAAATAAGAAAGGATTGTTTATTAAACCTAAATGGAATGAATACTCATTTACGTCTAAATGTTTTACCTTTGGGATAATATGATTTTATTGTTTGGATGGAATAGTTAGAATCTCACAAACTAATCGTGAAATTCCTGGAAAACTCTTTCACTTCTATCACTGTAAGGAATTTTTTTTCCTTTTAGTTAAATTAATTTTCTCGTAAAGGATGCCAAATGTTTGCACCTAAAGTTGAAAGCATGTCCCATAATAAACAAGAGTCATCTTTAGAAGACCACCCTTTTTTGAAGAAATAAAAATATGTCTTTCCTGAAGAGATACCAGGACTTCCTCCAAGGAGAGATATATATTTCACTATTTATCTCATTCTTTGAGTAGTTCAAGTGTCCAAATCTCCATATATAATGAGTGTTCCTGAGCTAATGGAGAAAAAAATTTAATTGCAAGGGTTTTTACATAAGAAGTACATGAGGCCTAGTGTATCTCCTATTATTTTTTCATAGGGTTACATGTTCTTTGATTTTGATAATTCAATTTATATTTTTCATCATTAACACATGAATTCTCCCCATGCCATTATCACATCATTATAAATTATATAGAAAGAAGAACATTAACAATGATGCAATGGAATAACAAAAGGAAAAAAATGGAGGAAAAGTATGCACATAAAGGGACACCAGAATCTGGTCGGAGACCAGGGGAAAAACCACACAAGGGGGAAAACCTGCAATAAAATCTTCTTCTTATATTATATTTCATCAATTGATCAGTTGAGATACAAAGAACATCATCTTGAAACACCATTATTCATATCAGGCCACCTAGGGTCAATACAAGGGTGGTTCACAACTATGTTTGTGAATAATACCAGACATATCCAAGAGGGTTGCCATCATAAGCGACATCATTATTTGGAGCACTAATATGAATGTTGATATTATAACAATACCAATATTTATCATGTCTTAGCCACCCAAATTAGGCCACGTCAATATTATCAGTTTTGTATCATCCATGTCATCACTGAGTCAGAAATTTTGTCAATCAAGGAGCAAGGTTATATATCACTATAGTAACAATGCCAATAATGTTTGCACCATCATGAATCATTGTTAGCATCTATCCATAAAAAATCATTGCGTTTGTAATAAGATAAAGGTCAATATCCAAGGTCACAGCCACCTTATAATATTGACATTGTATGTGTCATATCAAAATTAGTGTTGAGTCATATAAAACATTAGTATCCCTCTTGTATTTTTCAAATAAAAGTCACTGACATAGTAATTTCATATTATATGTAATATACAATAGTCAAGGGTGTTGTCTCTAAATATGTCCCAAACAAGCCACATCGAATCTCTTGAAATTGAATTGCGATAAAAGGTGGCCACTATATATATTGACAATGTCATTATGAGACACATTGTGATGGAGATAAATTGTCATAATATCATATGCAATATAGAAATAATCATCACTGAATTGTTACTAAAATATAAGAAATACTTTACTATAATTTTTAGGAACTGTCAATGTGAAATTGAGACCATAGTTGTGAGAGAACGATGATATGAGACACATTGTGATGGAGATAAATTGTCATAATGAGTCAACAAAAGAATGAGTTTTGCATGAAACTGAAGCAACGAGAAAAATCCATACAAGACTAGAGTAGATAGCATTATAGAGATGCAAGAGCCCTTGGTGCCAAACAATTACTAACCAATGCAAAAAAAAATCAAATTTGATCCATGATATATTGAGATCAAATGTGGTCCTTTTATATAGATTAATATGGATTCATGGATTCCTCGATGTGGAAATGGATGGAATGTTAAATTTGAATTTCAACAATTATTTCACCAAAAATATTATATTATATTTCCATTTTAATAATTACTTCTCCAAGGTGGAATTTTCCATATTAAATAATATTATTTATTGCTCATACGGTTCACAATTTGGACTTAGGGGTTTTCTTAGGGGAAATTCGTCACGACACTACCCAATTTTCAACACTACCTCTCAGCTAGGAGGAATTTCCATCAAATTTTTAATTCTCATCTCAAATGACATATCTCATCATAGCTACACCATTATATATCTCGAGTGAAAATATCTCAATCACAAGAAATTCAGACAGTGAAATCATTAATAAGACACATCTCATATCATCTCATAAAAGAAGATGAATATGTAACCAATGGTAGGGGAGATCAACCTGACAAACCCTACTAGTTTCTAGGTTAAATCATATGACCTACATCTTGGCTATTTCAATGAAATAAACATCACATCTCTCCATTTTTTTATCAGCTCAACAATATCAATATAATAGAAGAAGAAGAAGAAGAAGAATCATAGGCATCAATTCGTATCTCATCTCGAATTTCAAGAAGAATTATTTGATATCATAGGGGAGCCCATCTCAACCAAAAACAAATTCAGAGATCTTAGATCAATCCAGAAAAAAATTAGGGAGTCCTTCTCAACCTGGAACCATGTCGGGCATTCCATCTCAACCCACAATAGATGCCAGTGGGGATACAATTCTACAACCTAGGAAAATCATTATCAGAGAGCCAATACTACAACCTAGGAAATTCATTATTGGGGAGCCAATGCTATCACCCATAATCCAATTAAAAATATGAAGTTCCTATGGGACACTCTCACCTCATGCATATGAGAATGGGGAAGTTCCTATGGGACACTCTCACCCCGAGTCATCTCATATAGGGGAGCATTCGACTACCACCCTATATCGAGAAATAGGTGAGATGTGACTTACCAACCAAGGATCACAACCATCCCATTATGCAATGAATGTGAAATAACCACTTTTTATACGAGGCAAGGATCACAACCATCCTATTTCTTATTGATATTCCTAGAAATGACCCTGAAGGTTCATGTGGTAAAACACCTGCATATCTATCTTGAGTGGGATGCCACTTTCCATAACTCATAAGGATCATGCCTAACTCAAGAAACCAACACCCATTGGCCATATGGGTTGGAAAGAAAAATTCCGATTGGGGTATACTTTATCAAATCCAAATGTCCCTCAAACCAAGGGGATTTAGGTCTCAATTCCTATATCATACTGGGACCCTTACCTAGGAGGGTCGCATCCATCAATCCATGCTACTATCTGAAGGTCATAAACATATTAGATTTTTTGTATCTAGTACTCACCCAAACAACTTACTGAAGAGTTCAATCATATTGCCTCATATATTTCCAGGAGAAGCATATATCTATTTTCCTGTTCATATAGGAAATCAAATGTTAGAGAAAATATATAACAAAGAAAATAATCTCATATTCATTCTTCCTCCCTCTTACGTACGAATATAGAAACCACAAGCCTAATCTTGTCTCATATAGAAACATAATCTCAATCCATCAACGTGATTATGTATCGACTATGATCATACCTTGTCTAATTCATAGTGCACACAAAGATCCATCTTGCTGATATAGAATCCACCAAATATAGCAACAATAATTCACCAATGTAATTTATGATGCCATAAAAATACTTCTACACAAGAGGAAGATAAAGTGTTTTCATCAAATAATTGTTAGCGTATTAATAAGCAGATACATATCATTCACAATATCAGATTTTCATTAATTTATGTCCAAGACATGTTTTCTTTTGTAATAATGGGACTTCTAATTATCCATCACAAATAAATAGTAGGTGTTAGGATCTCAACAAAGGTCTCTCCTTGTGAATGGGAAGCCTCTTCAATTATCATCAATCAAATCCATCAACATATTTTTCTTATGTCACGCATCAAAAAAATTGTTATATCACAGATTTAAAATATATTATTCTTTCACACACATATGTAGATTATATATATATATATATATATATATATATATATATATATATATATATATATATATATATATATATATATATATATATATATATCAACATGCTACATTGAAAACAACATTAGCTACCTACATATGAACATGTCACCGGGCATTCATCAGGGGTTATGTCATATAGTTGGAGTAACCACCAAGTGTATCTATATAAAATATCAAATATATATATATATATATATATATATATATATATATATATATATATATATATATATCTGTGTGTGTGTGTGTGTGTCTATATATATGTGAACATGCTACATATGAAAAAATCAACATTAGCTACTACATATGAACATGTCGCTAGGCATTCATTAGGGGTTATGTCATATAGTTGGAGTAACCACCAAGTGTATCTATATAAAATATCAAATGTCTATCACCATATGCAATCATTTTCATCGAATTCCTAGTGCCATCATTGTCAAATTTACACTGTTTTTTAGACATCGTAGCAGTTACAACTTAACAACACTTTAAAAATCCACATGAAATGTATTGAAATATTCATATATCATATGTACCTGAAAGAAAAAATGACTTTTATTAAATTTTATTGGTATGCATGACTTAATTAATTGCGGGAGATGATATTATTTTCATACCTCAAGGCATAACTTGTCATCCAACATTGTAGATAAACTATAACAATATATTTTACTTACCTCATCATATTCAAATACCTTTATCAAATTGTATCATTTGGATAGCACATATGTTTCGTTATTGGCAATAGTGGATCTTGCACATTTCTCTAGCTTACTTTTTCGTGTACTATCTTTTACCCTATTCCAATACCTGATTCTTCTTCCTGCACACTTTAGCATCCAAATGATCCATAAGAAGGATTAGCTACTCACATATTCATAAGGAGGTTAGAAATACTCAAATATTCATGTAGGAAAGATAAGCAATAATCTAAATGATAAATATAACAAAAATAAATGTCATAAGGAAATAATATAAGCCTATAAGGTACTTATATTTTGAAGAAAATTGAAGGAATTAATAATCTCCTTATTGATCCTCTATCCCTCTTAGCCAAAGGAATTATTTACCAGTCATCACATATATAGAGGCCCCCTTATGATCATTACATGTATCCTTTGTCAAGTCCAACCAACGTATGAAAAGTATTTCAAATTCCCTTTTCCTAGGGGTTTCCATTGTACCTGTCATAGCTTTTCAAGAACACTAGGGTTTCAAAAACTCAATCAAACCCTTCCTTTCAACCAAAATTGAATGGTTGTATTCAAACACTAACCTCAAATATTTATCAAACCCTAACTCTTCTTTCTATAACAAAGGTACCTAGGCTTTCCTTCAAACACTAGAATTATTTTAGATCTCTTCCATCTTCAATGGCTTTCAATAGGGGTAATATCCATGAATTTTCTTCCATCCCAGCTCTAATACCATGTTAATTTTTCTTAGGGCTATATGTTATTTTCTTTTGAAAATTTCATTTATAATTTTCATCATTAACATATGCATTCACCCCATACCATCATCATATCATTATCAATTATATGTAAATAAAAAAATTATAAACAATGCAGTGGAATAATAAAAGGAATAAATGAAAGAAAAATATGCACACAAAGGAACATCAAAATTTGATCAAATAACAGGTAAAAAATCACACAAGGAGGAAAAACCCGCAATCAAATATTCTTCTTCTATTAGGTTTCATGAAATTTATCAGCTAAGATACAAAGTACATCATCTTGAAATATAATTATTTATATGACGCCACCTAGGGTCAATACAAGGGTGGTTGACAACTACAATTGTGAATAATACAAGACATACCCAAGAGAGATACCATCATAAGCAAGATCATTATCTGGAGCGCTGTTATGCATGCTAGTATTACAAAAATACTAATCTTTGTCATGCCTCGACCATATAAATTAGGCCACATCAATATTGTCATTATTGTCTCATCCTTGTCATCACCAAGTCAGAAATATTGTCAATTAAGGAGCAAGGTCGTAGATCACTATAGTAACACTTCCAAGAAAATTTGCACCATTAAGAATCACTATCAACATCTATCCATAACAAATCATTGACCTTATAAGAAGATAAATCTCAGTATCCAAGGTCATGGTCATATTATAATACTATCATTGTATATTTAATATCAAAATTAGTGTTGAGTCATAAAAAACATTAATATCCTTGTTATCTTTATCAAATCAAGGTCATTGACATAGTAATATTGTATTATATCTAAGATACAATAGTCCAGGGTGTTGTTTCAAAATAATTCCAAAGCAAGCCACAATGAATCTATTAAAATTGAATTGTGATAACATAATTCCACTATTTAGATAAACGATTTCATAGTAATTGTTTATGAATAATGTTTATGCCATCTATTATTAAGCGACACCATATAAATTCATATGATGCCATGAAGATTCATGTGATGCTCATATTAAGCTTGTATTCATACACCAATAGATAATTGTTATCTTAAGGTTATATATTCATTAGCTATCCCATAGAATGAACTATAATTGACAACATTGAATAGACAAAGTGAGTTGTATAACAAAACCATAATATCATATTCAATATACAAATCATCATCTCTAAATTTTTACTGATAAATAAGAAATACTTTACTGTAAATTTAAGGAACCATCAACATAAAACCAAGACCATAGTTGTGAGAGCACCATGATATGAGACACATGATGATGGAGAGAAACTATCATAACGATTCAACAAAATAATGAGAGCCATACGAGACTAGAGAAATGAGTCAAAAGAAAAATGAGTAATGCCTGAAACTGGAGCAATGAGAAAAATCCATACGACACTAGAGAAACAAGTGAATAGAAGAATGAGTTTCACATGAAACTAAAGCAGTGATAAAAAGCCATACAAGACTAGAGAAAAGAGAATTATAGAGATGTGACATCCCTTGGTGTGAGACCATTACTAACCAATGCATTTTTTGTCTAAATTTGATCCATGATCTATTAAGGTAAAATGCAGTCCTTTTATATATTTTTATGTGGAGTCCTTGACATAACCTATGCTGAAGCCGACCTTGAAATGGAGGGAATTTTAAATTTTAATTTCAAAAATTTGTTCACCAAAAAATTATATTATATTTCCCTTTTAATAATTACTTATCCAAATTAGGTGGAAAACTACTTGACACTCTTTCCTTCAGACTTGGGTAAACCTATGATAAACTCCATTGAAACCTCCTCCCAACGTTGACTTGTAATGGATAAATTTTGTAACATACCCATGGGTCTTAATTGTCTCTACTTCATTTTGTTGGAAAACCAAACATTCCGCCACAAACTTTTGAATATCATATTTAAGGCCATCCCAAAACAAATCCTTCTTGACCCTGTGGTAAGTTTTTAAAAATCCTGAGTTCCCTCCTAAGGGATAGGTGTGCAATTCAAAAATAATATTTTGTTTGAGTTGGAAATTCTTACAAATATATAAGTGACCTTTGTACCATAATGAATCATTTTTCCATCTAAATGTATCAGATGTATTAGGATCTTGCTGCAACTTTTAAATGAGTGTCCACACTTCTTCATCATTCTTCCATTCATCCCTTACTTCGGTTACCCAATATGGTTGGAAATAGAAATGGCACAAAGAAATTCTTCCACATCCATATATTTTCTTGAGAGTACATCCGCAACAACATTTTGCTTCCCTTTTTTGTAGATGATTTCAAAGTCATAACCCAACATCTTTGTGACCTATTTTTTCTACTCTTTTGAAGATAATATTTGTTCCAAAATTTATTTAATACTATTATCATAATTTGTTTTTACCTTGAAGTGTCTTCCCATTAGGTAAGGTTGTCATTTATTTATTACTTGTATTATTGCCAACATTTCTTTCTCATAAATAGGTTTGTGTAAATACTTTCCTTTGATTGGACGACTTTCAAAGGCAATGAGTCTTCCTTCTTGCATTAAAACCATATCAATTCCATTTATTGAGGAGTCACGTTCCACAGTAAAGGTTTTTGTGAAGTTTGGCGTAGAAAAGACTGGTGCTTGGCGCATTTCCTCTTTAAGATGTTCAAGGGCCATAGATTCTTCTAGAGTCCAAGGAAATGCATCATTCTTGAATATTGATGTTAGAGGTGCCATTATTCTCCCATAATTATTAAAAAAATTGTGATAATACATTTTCAACCCGAGAAATCCTCGAAGATGCTGTATCATTGTGGGGATTTTCCATTCCTTAATGGATTTAATTTTCTGAGGGTCTACCTTAATACCCTCATGAGATATAATATGACCCAAATATTCTACCTCTTTTACTCCAAAGAAACATTTGGATGTTTTTCATATATTTTTTTCTCCTCCAATAGTTTCAGCACCCTGTCAACATGTTGAACATGATCCTTCCAAGACTTATTGTACATTAGCATATCATCAAAAATACTAGCACAAAATTTATAAGGAAGGGTTTGAAAATCGAATTCATAAAACCTTGAAATGTGGAAGGTGCATTAGTAAGGCCAAAAGGAATGAACAAAAATTCATAATGACCCTCATGAGTTCTGAATGTTTTTTTTGGAATTCATTCATTCTTCATTCTAATTTGATGACATCCTAAACGAAGATTTAGCTTGGTGAATTAAATTCCTCCATGTAATTCATCCAAAAATTCATCAATGATAGGGATGGTGAATTTATCTTTAATAGTGAGCTTATTAAGATCCCTATAATCTGGACACATACACCATGATCCATCCTTCTTGTGCACCAATACTACTAGAGTAGAGAAAGAACTTTGACTAGGCTAAATTATACCAGCCTCTAGCATTTCTACAACCATACGTTCAATGTCACTCTTTTGGGAAGAAGGATATTTATAAGGCATGATGTTTGGAGGAAAAATTCCTCGAATCAAATTAATAGCATGATCATGATCACGAATAGGTGGGAGGCCTTTGGGAGTTTCAAACACCTTGGAATGATTGACCAAGACTTTTTGGAGATCTCGAGAAATAGCTAATTTCGATGTTTGAACCTCTAGTGTGAATAATTTTGTTATTATGCCTTTTTGTTATATATTCAAAATATTTGTCATGAAATTAGAGCTAATTATATTTCTTGGTTTCCATGTGATACCTCGAAATTCAAATTCCTTCCCTTCCCAAAAAAAATTCTAGAAAAGTTCTTGAAAATTAAAAGCTATCGTCCTGAAATATTGTAACGATTGGACTCCTAGTACAACATTAGCATCACCCATGGGAATGGAAAACATTGGAATATTCAATACCTATTACCCAATGGTTATCTTTATATTATGGCACTTGTCAGAGAAATTTATAGTTCCTGAATTCGCAACTATCACTTGACACTCAATTCCTTGGATATCTTATAATGAATAAAATTATGGGTACTACCTGAATAAATCAACACTATTACCTTTTTATTCTTGATATATCCTTCTATCTTGAGAGTTTAAGGAGTGTTAATTCCTACCAATTCATTACAATATATGATCAGATTCATTTATTCTTTCTCCGGGATTTCTTCCATGTGTATATCCTCCTATTTTGATGTTTCTTGTTCCTTTTCTCCCCCCTCTCCATAATATATGTAAAATAATTTCTTCTCAATTCACTTATGAACTTTAGTTTATTTTCTATCACAACTATAATAAATCACTTTTTATTTTTTTCCCTCTAGTTGTTGTAGTGTAAAACTTATAGATTTTGGAAGGCTAGTAGTAGCAAAACTTTCATCTTTATAGTTGTGAGTGGTAGACTTCCTTGTTTCCATAGTTTTTCTTTCAAATTTTCTTGCCACCCTGAATGCCTTCTCTAATGAATTAGGATCCCAAATAAAAACCTCATGTTGGATGTATCCTTTAAATTCCCTATGAATACGTCAATCCTATGACTCCTCTATAATATATGTTACTTTGATATTCAATTTTTTGAGGTCCTCAATGTACTCTTCAATTGAACCCTTTTATTTGAAATTTATCAATTGGATAAAGAAGTTGTTTATCTTTCTATCCTCATAATGTGCTATCATTTCCTTCTTAAATATTTACCAAGTGAAAATTCTTGTACAAGAACAAAGCCATCAATACCATACAAATTGATTGGGTTCTAAATCTAAAGTTGCAATGTGTACCTTTTGTGAGTGTCGCACATCATGGAGATCAAAATATTGCTCCATTTGTAGTATCCATGTTACTATATCCTTCCCATTAAAATTCATCATATCAATATTTGGAATGTGTTGATTCTTAAACCAAACATTGGAGTTTCTAAAATCAAAATTCATATTCCTTTTGTCCTCATCATGATTTTCATGGATTACCTTGTCACCACCGTGAAGCATTTCTTGCAACAAATTTGTTAAACCTTCCTTCAAGCCTTCCATGTCATATTTCAAACCAGTCATATTAGCTTCCATTCGATCCTTAAAACCATATTTCTAATCTTCCATGTCTTTTTTTAAACCATCCATGTCATCTTTGGTTTCTCTTTGTTAGAGAGAAATTTGTTGTACTTGGTCCTGTAATTTTGATATATCATGTTGCAATTATTTATCTTCATGCGTCATAGTAGAGTTTTATGAGGGCTTAATGGGTGTGGAATTATTTTGTTTGGGAGTATTTTTAGAACCAAATACTGATATATATGCTTCAATATTCCCTTGGAATCACTTCAAATTTATTTTTCAAACAAAAGTTATACAATTTTTAAAAACATACACACCATTTTGTTTCTTTTAGGAGCTAGATCTTGCAATGGTTGTAACTCTAAAATTTCAAACCTTCAAGGCCTAAAGTCTGGTCCTATTGTATCCCTATTAATCTTCATTTCAATGACATAAGTCTAACCAATATTGGATTCTTCAATATATAGGTATTCCAAATCTCCCAACATGACTTGATTAAGGACTCGTCGGTAGAGCAAAGTTGTATGGGATTCCATGTGTCACTGTTTCAACATTTGGCCCTGAAATTGATATAAGAAAAACAAAATTTCTTGCACTTTTGGATACTTTTTACAGAATTCAAATTTTACTCCTGAAATGAACGTTATGACGATTTTCCCTAGGTCACATGTTTGAGATGAAATTTTGGAGCATGCAAAAACCCTAACTTCCTTGGATCATATGTTTGAAAATATAGCAAACCAAGATATGAAATCCATACAAAAGGTTCACCAATATTTTTAATCCACGTGGTTGAAATTTTAACATCCTAAACCTTGTAAAAGAAACATTATATAGTGAAAATTCCAAGATGACTTGTATGAATAGAGGAAACACTAGAATCCAAAGTTCTGATCATTTCCTTGACAAATTTTTTATTGTATTCATATATGATATTTTGGTTTATTAAAAAATTAAAGAAGAACATGATCAACACTTGTATATTTCTCTTCAAAAACTTACAAAGAATGAGTTATTTTCTAACTTTAGCAAATGCTTATATTATCAAGAAAAAAATTCAATATTAGGGACATGTAGTCTATAAGGAAGGGATTTTGCGGATTCGAAAAATATTGGAGCTATCATTGAAAGGCTAGAGACTAAAGATATAGCTAATATCATGTCCTTTATGTGAATCAAAAGTTAGTATAAAATATTCATATAAGGTTTATCTAATTTGGAATACCCCATTACTTCCTTGTAAAAGAAGGGGAAAAACTTTAAATGGGGTCAGAAGTGTCACGATTGTTTTGAGACACTAAAGCATCAATTAACTTCTGCTCCAATCATGAAACTAGTTGATCCCAATAAATATTTTGTTGTATTTACAAATGCTTGTAAAGAAGGATTGGGAGGTGTTTTAAGGCAAGTAAGCCATGTAATCAACTATGAGTCTAGGAAACTAAAATATCATGAAAGGAACTATGCCACACATGATTCAAAGTTAGCATCTATCATACAAGATCTAAAAATGTGGAGACACTATTTGATAGGAAAAAAAAATTGGCTAAAGACTGGAAATGTTAGGAAATCTAGATGGTTGGAATTCCTTAGTGAATATGAATTTTAAATCATACACATTAAAGGAAAAAAAATGTTCATGTTTTGAGAAAAAAATTAAATAAGATCCGCAATTTTTTCATAAACTAGTTGGCAAACAAATTTGATAGAAAAGATAAAAGAAACAACATATTTTGATGAGGAATACATGGAAAATAAAAGAAAAATGCAAAAAAATAAAATGTTAGGTGAATAATAAACTAATTTTTCACTAAATAATTAGAATTTATTGTTGTTCAAAGATATAATTCACTTGCCTAAATATTCAAAATTGAAAACTTTATTTTAGATGAATTACATAATAAACCAACAATTGCCCATCGTAGGTATCAAAAAGAGATAACTATGTTGAGGAAATAATTTTATTGGCCTAACACGAAAACTGAGATAGTAGAGTATGTGGCTAAGTGCATAGAGTGTCAACAGGGTAAGGATTCCCATCAACACCCAACATGATTGTTGCAATATTTTCTCATTAAAGAATGGAAATGGGAAACCATATCCATGGATTTTAACATTGGATTTCCAAGGACTAAGAGGAAACATGACTCTATCATGCAAGTGGTAGATAAAATCAATAGGGAGGGACACTTTATTCCTATTAAATCTACCTTTGAATCTATTAATATAGTATAAATCTTCACAAAGGAGCTATTTAGGCTCAATAGTATGTCCAAAATTGTGATTTCAGACCATGATGTCAAGTTCAGTTCAAAATTTTGGAAGGGACTATTTGAAGGTATGGGGAAAAATTTAAACTTTACTACTGCTTATCATTCTCAAACCAATGGCCAAATAGAAAGAACCAAACAGATCCTAGAAGATATGTTAAGAATGTATGTTATGGATAGGCCAATTAAATGGGAATATTATCTTCACTTGGTTGAGCTTTCCTATAATAATAGGTATAAGAATCCTTTGAAGATGATCCCATTTGAAGTATTGTACGGAAAAATATGAAAAGTACCTCTAAGTTGAGACCTGATGATAGTGTTTTATGTTGTGCCAAAAACTAGGGGGTCTCCCGAGTGTGAAGCCCTAACTAGAACTCATAGTTAGCTGCCACCATGCATGTTTCACTCTTAGTTTTCAAATGTGATAATGTTAGAACTAGGGCAAGAAATAAATGCACAGACAGTAGAAATGAGGTCAACCCAAAATTGGAAACCTGTAGAATGAGATACAAGAATGAAATAGAAAAGAAACAAGAAGAAGCATGCCACAAGAAAGATTAGTAAGCTAAAACCATGTTAGGGACACATGAACAGGAACATGCTAGATTTTAATTACAAAATGATGTGTTAGTGTCTGTTAGTCACCAGTGATTAAATGTACTCTTTCAAGGTTATTTGATAGGGTCCTAGGTCAAATTTTATAGTTTCAAATAAGTTTTCAAATAAAAGTTGATCATTGGTTGTTGTATAGGTCATGCTACTCCCTCTACTTGTGCATGGTTATCAACACTCATCATGGTCATTTCATCATTCAAGTGTCTTCGGTCATTGAACAATGAATATGTCATCATTTAGGTCACGGTCTAGGATTTCACTTGACTTTTCATTATAATGTTAGTCATAAAAAGAAAAAGTGCCATGTCCATCACTTTGGTCACCATTAATGGGAGTTAGCAGATTAGGAAAAAAATAAATAAAGTTAAAGGTAAAATTTCCATTTCAAAAGATCATGCTGTATTCACATCATGTCATTTCTTAAAGAGAGATGTGATGTCACACCATTATCACAAAAAAGAATCGATTTTTAAACCAATTAAATACTATCCAAGCAATTCAATTGCTCATGACACCTTCATTGAGAACCTCTCTACCATTGAGTTTCATTCTGGCTAGCCGGGCATCAAAATTCATTTTCAAAACCACTTGCTTACCTCTCACGATGCGATTTTCCTATTACACTGTGTTTCTGGCTCATGTGTTGTTCTTTTGGTTTTGGATGAAAAGAAAGCATCACATGGAATCCTTTCATAATTTCACAGGTTCCAACATCTATATTTCAACTAAGTACACCGTTTTGTCTTTCCTTTCCATTATTCTTCTCATAACATTCAGTGAAAATCCATCTCCTAGGGTTTCACTGCGCTTTTGGTCTCCATGAGTTTTTGATTCATTACAATGGTAAAACAACTAGGTTTCCTACTCTATTACCCTCTCCCATACTGCACTTACCTTTCCTAAATATCTACCATACTCCTTCCCTTCATTCCCCTTACGTTCCCTACAAACCCTAGCCCACACTACATTTTTGCAGAGATTCTGGGTTAACACTGTGTTTTTTCCCTTTTACCCTATTTCCCTTATCCATTTCAAGGAATTACACTAGTAATGTGTTCCTAACACACTACCCAATCTCCCCTAATTTTTTAGGATTTTTCCCTAACTCATATCCCTTCATTTCCCTCCCTAAATTTGTTGCCCCATTTTCACCCTATTTTCCTAATTTTCACCCTTTCATTCCTTCATATAAAGCCATGGTTTCTATCATACAAATAAACACCATGGAAACTGAGAAGAGGAAGTACAAAAACAGAGGTCATGTCTCCAGATTCAAGCCATCCAATCTGCAAGAGATCAATGCTTCATCCTATGCCAAGAAATCCTTTGAAGATACTAATTGCCTAGGGTATTGTGAAAGAATTCAAGAGGCACCTTTGGAGGATGAAATGGAAAATAATTAGGCACACAAATCACCTGAGTAGATTATGAAGGAGAAAGCAGCAGAAATAAGAGAACTCGAGGATAGACTTTCGAAGGAAAATTTCATGATAACATTTCTTCAGCAGGATAACATGAAACTTCAAGTAAATCAGCTTTTTCTCACTAAACCTAAGGAATATTTGGAGCTGGAAGATGGAAAAGGTAAGGTTTTCATTGATTTTGAGAAGCTTAAGGATATATAGGTGTCATTAAAACATACGAGGCCAAGAACAAGAGTTCTCAAGAGGCAGAAAGAGCAAGAAAGTGAACCATCTCCTTGATTAGATCAACAGTATTTTGATGATATGATTGCAACTCAGATTGAACAAGAAAAATAATTTTGGCTTGGCAAGGTTAACGAACATGTGGAGATGCTATTTAAGAACTCCAACAGGGCCACCAACCTCCATAGGAACATGGCAAGACAATACTACACAAGAAAAACGATTTCTAAAATCAGGGTTAGGAATATGAAGAAAAAGCTTAGGAAAACCCTAATGAAGATAAGGAAGAGTGCTAACTTATATTTGATGGATAAGGCTTCTCTAGTTGTATATTTCACCATTCTAGGGTTCTTAGAATGAAGTTTCAACAAATTTTGAGTAGTTTTGGTATTTATTGGGATTTTGGGAAATTTTGACAATTTTGGATGTACAGAAGCACAGTGTGGCCCATGCTACTCTTCTTCCCAAGACCTCCAAATGATGAATTTATTTCATGGTTGGATTTATTTTGGTGAATACATGTCAGATATGTACTTGTTTGGCCTTATCAGTGCACGGGTTGGAAGGAAAAGTAGGAAAACATGCACAAAAACATGTTTCTTCCATCGTTTCAAACCCCATGCTATGCTTCTAGAGTAGTCGTGGGAAAAGTGATTTTTAGCAGCCTTGGAGAGGCATGTTTTCATTCTTGAAGGTTTTAAGGATAGGAATATATCCCAATATTTCCAAATCTACCTTCAATTCAGAAAATGGATGAAGAAAATCCACTCAAAATATCCCTCAAACCTCACACTATGCTTCTATCTTAAAGTTTTTATGCACTGGTAGCAGTCAAAAAGTCAAAAGGATCGAGGTTATAGGTGTCTCATGAGTTGTTTTCATAGTTAATGAGTCTATTGGTTTTCCTCCTTGTGAAAGGATCTTATATTTAATGAAAGACACAAAGACTCCTACTTGTTAGCTAAAATAGGGGGGAATTGTTTCTATCTTCCCTAAAAACTAGGTAATGACTCATTAGGTGCATTAATGAAGTGTTTTGGATCAAGTTTCAACCCATAGTGATAGAGTATATTATCTATTTTCTATATTTACTCCAACTAAATTCAATGTAGGGGTTGGATAGTTGATAATTACAGTGTGGAGCTTAGGTACATCTTTTTATAGTGATATCAAGGACATGTTCCAGCTATAATTTTGGGACTCGAGTGGTATGCTTATTCACATTTCTCTTCTCATTTTTACCATCAAATTGAATGTTTATTATTCCTTGCAATAAAAGGTATGCTTAATATGATGATTTCATGACTTTTTAAAGTAAAATTCCTAGTTTTTCTGCTATGTTTTAATGAGATTCTCATGTATATGTTCTATTTCTTCTTATGAATGAACTCATAGTTATATGCTCATTCTGATTCTTTATTTCCAAAACCATATAACACAATGACAATCTAAATATTTTTATAAGCATACCTACCTGGCCTCATTTTCATCTTTGTAGCTGTTCATTTGAACACTGACCTTCAAATCTTGACCTAGTTCCTAGATTGACACTTCCTATCCAACAAATTCAAACAAAACCCTAATCAAAATTATTGAGCTTATATCTAGCCTAAGATAATTTATTTTCCAGTCACTTCATTGACTTTGAAATTTATACCGAGAGAGCCCTCTTTGGTTTGGTAGGGCTAGCTACCAAATCTAAATATTTTTTTGAGGTTACCTCCTTCAGTCTCCTTTCTCAGCCTTGGCAAGCGGAGGGAGTGATAACATTTTTTCCATTGTTGATGGGGAGTGAAGGTTAAATATTTCTTGGGAAAGAATGACAAAGATTATCTTTTATTATTGATGTTGAACAGTGGTCAGGCACAAGAAGGTTGCACATTAGTTTAGAGTTTTCATGGTGACTCCACTGTTCAAAAACCATTATCTTGAAGAATTTTTTGGTAAATTTATAGTTTTCAAGATGGGTTCAATTGCTATAAGGTTTTCTCCTATGAATCACACCTATATTCCTGGTGCCTTATGTTTATTGGAAGCCTTATTTATGAAAATATAAGGATGAAGAATTCAATGATTCTGCTTTGCATTTGATTAACTTTCATATGCACATACATAGGCTAGAGGTTGAAATTCATGAGGACTTCTTAGTGATATATTTATGGCGACCTTAGAAGAAAGAGAAAGGTTTTGGTATGAGAAGTTTCCATATGGTAGCATATGTTCTCTTAAATATTTCTATGTAGAATTTTTTAAAAATTATAAACAAAACTACCCTTATATAGTGTCGGTATAAAACATTTGTGGAAACCTTGATGATCTTATTAAACATATGGGCATTGACATTCATGATCAAGATTTAATGGATGATGATATTGGAAAAGCCTTGTTTGATTTATTTTCTCATCAGGAGGAAGTAGTAGAGGATAACCATGAAATTCAAGAAGATATTCAACAATTGGTAGTTTCCCCCTTTATTATAGATGAGGACAGGGATGAAAATATTCATTTAGATTTCCATTCAGATCACACATCTCTTGAATATTTCTTTCTAGAATAGAATGGTGAAAGATAAGAGTTTTCCAGCAAAAAATGTCTTCTTTGACTAAATATAATAATAATCAACAATCAATTAAAGAAGATCACATTCATTCCCTTGAAATATATGAATATATTCAGTGGTGTTCAGGAGACCAAGAAATTGATGATGAGTGTCATTCAGATTCTTCCTTAAACATTTCATTTCTTTAATTTTTGTTTCAAGAGGAAACTTTTTAATCTATATGTTCAGAATTTTTTGAAGACAAAGAGCACAATCTTGTTGAAATCCATCATGAAGAGCAACCGGTTGCAATAGAAGGATGTTTCTTGATTCGTTCAAATTAACAAGAGTTAATTTTTCATGATTTTAAGGATCCTATAGAAAAAAATTTAGAGTCAATAATGAAGGTTGATGTTGCAGCATTCATTGATGCAAGTGATCAGATTCAGTACATAGAGAAACCAACAATTTGGAAGGATGTTTGTTTTCCTATTTTAATCATCCAAAAAATCTTATGTTGCATGTTCTCCATGATCCTTTGGTCAATTTGTTGCAGCCATCTGAGAAGATGAAACTTCTTGTATTTATGGATCATGAGCACATGTTTAGTGGAAGCTTTGAGTTTCCTATCTTTGTTTCTTTTGCCTGCTAAAGGAAAGTGTGAGAAGGATTCAAGTAAGTAGTAATTTTCTAGATTGGTTACATCTGATGGATCATATTGCATAATTGTATATATATCCTCAGTAGGTGGGTGGTTATCATCAATAATTGAAGTCCGAGGTGAAGGTCCTAAGATCTTGATGGTGTTCTTCCATAAGTATGTTACCTTAGTAGTCAAGTTTTTGAGTCAAAGTCAGTTTTTATTTTAGTTAGCCATTTGAGTGTCTAGTGTTTTATTTTTGACTCCATTGCCCAATGGATGAGGCTACCTAGTGTATGTTGTTCTTTACACCTCCTAAAGGAGCTTCCATCTCCATCTGAAGCCAATGTTAGTGTATCTCAGTCACCAGTGATCAAATGTACTCTTTCATGGTCAGTTGATAGGGTCCTAGGTCAAATTTTATACTTTCAAATAATTTTTAAAATAAACTTTGATCATTGGTTGTTCTCTAGGTCATGCTACTCCCTCCACTTTCTCATGGTTATCAAAAATCATCATGTTCATTTCATCATTCAGGTATCCTGGGTCATTGAGCTGTTAATATGTCATCATTTAGGTCATGTTCTAGTATTTCACTTGACTTGTCATTATAATGTTAGTCATACAAATTAAAAAGTGTCATGTCCATCACTTGGGTCACCATTAATGGAAGTTATCATCTTAGGAGAAAAAAAAATCAAGCTAAATGTAACATTTCTATTTCAAAAGATTAGTATGCAGTCACATCATGTCATTTCTGAAAGAGACATTGATGTCATGCAATTATCACAAGAAAAAAATCGATTTTTCAACCAATAAAATACTATCCAAGAATTTCAATTGCTCATGTCACCTTCATTGAGCACCTCTCTACCATGAAGCTTCATTCCAACCATCAGGGCATCAAAATTCATCTTCAAATCCACTTTCTTACATCTCACATTGTGCTTATTCCTGTTACACTACGCTTTTGGCTCTTGTGTTACACTTTTGGTTTTGGAGGCCAGGAAATAATCACGGGGATTACTTTTAGCATTCACATGTTCCAGCATCTATTTTTCAAGTAAGTACACCTTTTTTTTCTTTCTTTGGAATTATTCTTCTTAGAAATTTTAGTCAAAATCCCTCTCCTAGGGTTTCACTGCTCTTTTGGTCTCCATGAGTTTTTTCTTCGTTACGATGGTAAAACAGATAGGTTTACTACTCTATTACCCTCTCGCATACCTTATTTACCTCCCATAAACATCTCCCATACTCCTTCCCTTCATTTCCCTCACTTTCCCTACAAACTCTAGCCCACATTGCGTTTTTGCAGAGATTCTGGGTTAACACTGTGTTTTTTCCTTTTTCCCCTCTTTTCCTTATCCATTCAAGGAATTCCACATGTAATATGCTCCTAATGCACTACCCTATCTCCCCTAGTTTTTTAGGAATTTTCCCTAACTCCTATCCCCTTCATTCCCCTCCCTAAAATTGCTACCCCATTTCCCCTTGTTTTCCTAAGCTTCACCCTTTCCTTCCTTCATATAAAGCTAGGGTTTCTATCATACAAACAAAAAAAATGTGAAGTGAGAAGCATAAGTACAAGAAAGGATTTCATGTCTCCCTATTCAAGCCATCCAATCTGCAAGAGATCAATGCTTCATCCTACACCAAGAAATCTTTGAAGATACTAGTTGCCTAGGGTTTTGTGAAATAATTAAAGAGGCACCTTTGGAGGATGACATGACAGAGCATGAGGCACACAAGTCACCTGAGTATATTACAAAGGAGAAATAAGTAGAAATAAGATAACTCAAGGACAAAATTTCGAAGGAAAATTTCATCATAGCATTTCTTCAGCAAGAGAACTTGCAACTTCAAGTAAATCAACTTTTTTTCACTAAACCTAAGGCAGATTTGGAGGTGGAAGATGAAAAAGGTAAGGTTTCCATTGATTTTGAGCATGTTCAGGATAGAGAGGTACCAATAAAACCTAGGAGGCTAAGAAAAAGACGTCTCAAGAGGCAGAAAGAGAAGGAAAGTGAACCATCTCCTTCATCATATCAACAGGATTTTGATGATATGATTGTAGTTGAGATTCAACCAGACAAAGAATTTTGGCTTGGTAAGGTTAATAAACACCCACAAATTCTCTTGAAGAAGTCCAGAAGGGCCACCAACCTCCAGAGCCACATGGCAAAATACTACTGCACAAGAAACAAGATTTCTAAAATCGGGGTTAGGAATATGAAGAGAAAGCTTAGGAAAACCCAAATAAAGATAAAGAAGAGGGATAGCTTGGATTGCTAGCTAAGGAATATATAGCTACCTAAGTCATCATTAAAGGATTATAAGAATGAAGTTTCAGCAAATTTTGAGCTGTTTTGGTATTTTTTTGGATTTTTTGAAATTTTGACAATTTTGGATGTACAAAAGTGCAGTGTGGCCCACTCTATGCTTCTTCTGAGGACCTCCAAATTATGAATTTCTTGCATGGTTGGATATATTTTGGTGAATATATGTCATATATGTACTTTTTTGGCCTTTTTAGTGCACAAGATGGAATGAAAAGTCATCAAACAAGCTCAAAAACATGTTTTTGCCACTGTTTCGAACCCCACGCTGCGCTTCTGGAGCAGTCTTGGGAAAAGTGAGTTTTAGCAGGCTTGGAGAGGTTTTTTTGCATTCTTGAAGGTTATAAGGATAATTATATATACCATTCTTTCCAAATATACCTTCAGTTCAACAAGTGGATGAAGAAAATCCAGTCAAAAGAGCCCTCAAACCTCACACTACACTTATGCCTGAGCATGCTAGGCTTCCATGTTAAAGTTTTTTCTAGACAGGTGGTAGTCAAAAAGTCAAAAGGATCGAGGTTACTAATGTCTCATGAGATGTTTTCATAGTTAATGATTCTACTAATTTTCCTCCTTGTTAAAGGATCTTATATTTAATGAAAGAGACAAAGTCTCCTACTTATTAGCTAAAATAGAGGGAATTGTTTCTAACCTCCCTAAAAACTAGGTAATGACTCATTAGGTTCATTAATGAAGTGTTTTGGATCAATTCTAAACCCATAGTGATAGAATATTATATATTTTCTATATTTTCTCCAACTAAAGTCATTGTAGGGGTTGGATAGTTGATAATTTTACTGTGGAGCGTATGTACATCTTTTTATAGTGATATCAGAGACATGTTGCAACTATATTTGTGGGACTCTAGTGGTATTCTTATCAGAATTTTTCTTCTCATTTTTTACCATAAAATTGAATGTTTATGCTTCCTTGCAATCACATGTATGCATTCATATGATTATTTAATGAGTTTTTAAAGTATAATTCACAGTTTTTGTGCTCTTTTTTAATGTGATTTTCATGTATCTGTTTTATTTCTTCTAATGAATCAACTCATAGTTATATGCTCATTATTATTCTTCCTTTATCAAACCATATACCACAATGAAAATCTAAATATGTTTCTAAGAATACTTACCTAGCCTCATTTTCATCTCTGTAGATCATAATTTGAACCCTGACCTTGAAACCTTGACCTAGTTCCTAGACTGACACTTCATGTCCACCAAATTCAAACAAAACACAATCAAAATTATTGGGCTTATATATAGCCTAAGATATTTATTTTCGCGTCACTTCATTGAGCGTGAAATTTACACTGAGAGAGACCTCTCTGGTTTGGTAGGGCTAGCTACCAAATCTAAAGATTGGTTTGAGGTTACCTCCTTCAGTCTCCTTTCTCAACCTTGGGAAGTGGAGGGAGAGATAACACAGTTCACAATAAGTTACCAACATGGCATGGAATAATAAGCATATATTTGAAATAAAACAAACATGCAATAGCTACAAACTATTTTGTAACATATTTCTTGTATGAAAGCACATATACAAAGAGAGTGAAAATATCAGACAATCAATACAACCACTATGACTAAGTATGCGAATAAATTCCCGCAATGAAGAGCTTATTATTAATGTTACTGCAAGTACAAGTATGTAATTTTCAATCCATCAAAGCACAACAATGGAACACACGTTTCTTAGACCATTATCTAATGCAGACCCTAGCCTCACCACAACTCACCATATTAGCTACCAAGAGTTGAGTGCCTCTAGCTCTTAAAGCATATATTATATATCTACTACTAATCCAAGCTCAAGTGCTAAAGTCCCCTCGAAATTAGGCATGAGGTTATACTTATAGAGTTGAGGTGACTTTTCACCTACCCTCATGACTCTTGATCTTCCATACAGCTCTCTAGTGTCTAGTGGTTGTTACATGTTCAGATCGATCTCTGCATAGTTGTTAGCATCATGATGAGAAACATTTACATTCTGATAGAAGAGGAGTTATGAGGAGCATACATAGGGCCCTTTTGAAACCCTAATGTATTTTTTGTCAATTCAATTTCTAGGTCATGAGAAAAGGTAGCATTGTTCATTGGCTGCATTTAATGACCATTTTCTTCCTACGACATCTTCCACCAAGGTTGATGTAGTGTCTTAGGCCATTATATGGAGCTATTTTTCTTATTGGTTGAAACCATAATTATGTAGCCTTCAACACAATAACATCCTTCATTATCATTTCTGGTCCTTTACAATTTGTTGAAGGAGATTCAATGAGCCTTGACAAGCCCTTTTATAGAAGGCATGATCCTATTATAATTTGATGGTGTCTTTTTCTATCCCTTGGTTCCCTTGTTGTTTAAGATCACATGTCCAAGGAGAAAAAAAACGGACCATTTCATAATACCAATCCTAAAAGCACACATGGCCATTGATTAAACATCAAAATAAATACACTTTAATGAAACTAGCCTAGATCCATCTAACTCTGGATCAATCATGCGCTGAGAGGAATCAAATCTCTCGAGGTGCAAACCTACTTTTTGAGTGAAAAACTTGAGGAAAGGTTTGCACCTCGAGAGATTTGATCCCTCTCAGCGCATGATATATCCATAGTTAGATGGATCTAGGCTGGTTCCAGTCGAAGGCATCAACATCACATTTTTTAGATTATTAAAATTTTTGTATATTTTTGAGATGTAAGATGGATCTAGGCTAGTTTCAGTCATGTGATGCCAACAAAAATCTATCAAATATATGATTAATTTTATCAGTAATATGTAAATATATCAAATATTAATATAATAATTTTAAATATGCTAAATATTTCTGAGATTAACTTGGTCATTTTCATTTTAAATTTTCTTAGTTACCTCAGTTTGTTGAGATGATAGTCATTTTTAATAACTATAATGATGAAAAATGATGAAATATTTTTTTTAAATGCAAAGTGACAATAATAATGTTGAAATATAGAAAATGTGAATAATAAGAACGTACTCATGTTACAATCAATCTCAAACTATTTTCTTCTACTATTCTTATTTCCTCACTTGTTAGTTTTGTTATCTTTTCATATCGATTATATGAAAAAGAAAATTTAAATCGTAAACCATTTAAATCTTTAGCTCAATCTGTTGTAGTAAACATGATACCTTGTCTCTCTTGCTCTCCAATATTAATAGCTTAAATTACTATAACACTAAAATCAATCTACATTGTTAATAACTTTTTGTGCTTACACTAAAATCAATGCATATTGTTAATCCAATCACTTTAATATTAATGTACCGTCATATATCCAATTACATCAAATCATAAATCAACATATACATTGAAATCAATGCATTTAATGCAAGAAATCAAATAAGATTAGAAAATAAATTCTACATTGAAATCAATGCACCTAATGCAATCAATCAAATAAGATTAGAAACCAACATCTACACTGAAATCAATGCATTTACTCAAAGCAATCAAATAGGATTAGAAATTGCCATCTACACTGAAATCAATGCATTTAGCGCAAACAATAAAATAGTATTAGGAATAATCTACATTGAAATCAATGCATCTAGTGCAAGCAATCAAATATAATTATAAAATGACATCTAAATTGAAATCAACACATCCAATGCAAGCAATCAAATAGTATTAGGAATCATCACCTACACTGAAATCAATGCATCTAGTGCAAGTAATCATATATCATTAGAAATAAATATCTACACTAAAATCGATGCATCTAGTGAAAATAATCAAATAGGATTATAAATCATCATCTCCACTTAAATCAATCCATCTAGTGCAAGAAATATTCTTCCCTCTCTCCACCCTCCATCCATATCTATATCCCCATCCATCTCTTTTTTTTTGTCTCTATCTCACCCCCCTAAACACACACGCTCTCGCACTCCATATATATCATTCTCTTTGTCAATCACCCTCTCTCCCCATCTCTATCTTCTTCCCTCTCTTCCCCTTCTCTCCCTCTCCCTCGCTAATATCTCTCTTTCCTCCTTTTGTCCTCTCTCTCTCTCTCTCTCCATCTTCCTTATCACTCACTCTCTCTCTCTCTAGGAACCAACATCTACACTGAAATCAATGCATTTACTCAAAGAAATCAAATAGGATTAGAAATCGCCATCTACACTGAAATCAATGCATTTAGTGCAAACAATCAAATAGGATTAGAAATCATCTACATTGAAACCAATTCATCTAGTGCAAGTAATAAAATATAATTATAAATCGACATTTAAATTGAAATCAACAAATTCAGTGCAAGCAATCAAATTGTATTAGAAATCACCACCTACACTAAAATCAATGCATCTAGTGCAAGTAATCAAATATCATTAGAAATAAATATCTACACTAAAATCGATGCATCTAGTGCAAATAATCAAATAGGATTAGAAATCACCATCTCCACTTATATCAATCCATCTAGTGCGATAAATATTCCTCCCTCTCTCCACCCTCCATCCATATCTATATCCCCCTCCATCTATTCTTTTTTGTCTCTCTATCTCACCATACCTCTAGTTTATTTATATTTTTATTTATTTACCATACCCCTTTTCTTTGCTATGGTATTTGGCCCATAGGCTTGTTATATATTTAGATTTTTATTTATAATCCTATTTGATATATTGTTATTTATTTACCTTACCTCTTTATACCTCTTTTGTATTTATTTATTTACCATACCTCTTTATACCTATTTTATATTTATTTATTTATTTATCATACCTTTTTATACCTCTTTTATATTTATTTATTTACCCATGGTATTTGGCCCATGGTATCAATATTAATTTGTCCCATGGTATTCGTCCCATAGGCTTCATCTAAATAAAACCTCTTTTAAAGTTTTTTTAAATATAAAAAGTTTTATGGAATAAATATAAAAAGAATTTTTATTTATTTACCATACATCTAGTTTATATATTTTTTTATTTATTTACCATAACTTTGGAGTAAGTATAAATTCATTTTACAAATATTTAATTAAAATAAATATTAAAATATTTTGGATTTTGAGTGTTTGTGTTGAATTAACTCCTTTCCTTTGATTTAGGAAATGGTATTGACTTTAGTAAAGAGTAAAGATGTTTAAAATTTTGATTAATTTGGAAATTCAATGTGGTAATTTTTTTTTAAAGGTAAATTTATGATCCATTCAAATTCTACACTAAATTTTGTTAAAGGTAATTAGAAATAAATATCTACACTAAAATCGATGCATCTAGTGTAAATAATCAAATAGGATTAGAAATCACCATCTCCACTTATATCAATCCATCTAGTGCGAGAAATATTCCTCCCTCTCTCCACCCTCCATCCATATCTATATCCCCCTCCATCTATTCTTTTTTGTCTCTCTATCTCACCCCCTAAACACACGCACTCTCGTACTCCATATATATCAATCTCTTTTTCAATCACCCCCTCTCCCCATCTCTCTCTTCTTCCCTCTCTTCACCTTCCATCTATATCTCTATCTTTCCCTTCTCTCCCTCTCCCCCATTAATATCTCTCTTTCCTCCTTTTTTCCTCTCTCCCTCTCTCTCCATCTTCCTTATCACTCTCTCTCTCTCTCTCTAGAAACCAACATCTACACTGAAATCAATGCATTTACTCAAATAAATCAAATAGGATTAGAAATCACCATCTACACTGAAATCAATGCATTTACTGCAAACAATCAAATAGGATTAGAAATCATCTACATTGAAACCAATTCATCTAGTGCAGGTAATCAAATATAATTATAAATCGACATCTAAATTGAAATCAACACATTCAGTGCAAGCAATCAAATTGTATTAGAAATCACCACCTACACTGAAATCAATGCATCTAGTGCAAGTAATCCAATATCATTAGAAATAAATATCTACACTAAAATCGATGCATCTAGTGCAAATAATTAAATAGGATTAGAAATCACCATATCCACTTATAACAATCCATCTAGTGCGAGAAATATTCTTCCCTCTCTCCACCCTCCCTACACTAAAATCGATGCATCTAGTGCAAATAATCAAATAGGATTAGAAATATTCCTCCCTCTCTCCACCCTCCATCCATATCTATATCCCCCTCCATATATTCTTTTTTGTCTCTCTATCTTACCCCCCTAAACACACACACTCTCGCAATCCATAGATATCAATCTCTTTGTCAATCCCCTCCTCTTCCCATCTCTCTCTTCTTCCCTCTCTTCACCTTCCATCTATATCTCTATCTTCCCCCTCTCTCCCTCTCTCTCCATCTTCCTTATCACTCACTCACCCTCTCTCTCTCCACCTTTCTCTCTCTATTTCTTTCTTCTTACCTCTCTCCCCCTCCCCCTCCAAGTCCATCTCTCTTTCCCTCCCTCTCTCCACTCTCTCACATCCTCTCTGTTCCTTCCTCTCTTTCCCTTTCTCTCCCATCTCTCTCTCCCTCTCTCTCTCTCTTCACCCACCAACTATGTCACTATATCCCTCCCTCTCTCCTTATATCTCCTTCTCCCCCCTTATCTCCATCTCTCTTTATTTGTCTCTTTATCTCAGCCCCAAACATACACGCTCTCTCTCTGTCTCTCCCTTGTCACTCCTTCTCTCTCTCCACTTCTCACTCTCTGTATTTCTTATTTCCTACATCTCTCCCCCTCCAACTCCATCTCTCTTATCGATCCCTCTCTCCTCCTCTCTCTCAAGTCCTCTCTCTCGTCCTTCCTCTCTCTCTCTCTCTCTCTCTCTCTCTCTCCCCTAAATCCCTCTCTCTTCCCTGATCTCTCTCTCTCTCTCTCTCTCTCTCTCTCTCTCTCTCCAATACTCTCTCTTCCCCATCACTCTCCTCCTCTCTCTCATCCTTCCTCTCTCTCCCTTTCTCTCCCACCTCTCTCTCTCTCTTTTCCCTCCAATCCTCTCTCTTCCCCCATATCTCTCTCTCTCTCTCTCTTCCCCCATCCCTTTCTTTCTCTCTCTCTCCAACTACATTACTATATCCCTCCCTCTCTCCTTCTCACTTCTTCTCTCCCCCCTTCTTTCCATACATCTTACTTTGTCTCTTTATCTCACCCCTAAACATACACGCTCTCTCTCCATCTCTCCCTTATCACTCTCTCTCTCTATTTCTTCTTAGTTATGTAAACTAATGAACATAAATATTCGTAAATATAAAGCAGATTATGGAGTAAATATGAAAATAGGTTTTATTTACTTACCATACCTCTAGTTTATTTATATTTTTATTTATTTACCATACCCGTTTTCTTTACTATGGTATTTGGCCCATAGGCTTGTTATATAATTAGATTTTTATTTATAATCCTATTTGATATATTGTTATTTATTTACCTTACCTCTTTATGCCTCTTTTATATTTATTTATTTACCACACCTCTTTATATCTATTTTATATTTATTTATTTATTTATCATACTTGTTTATACCTCTTTTATATTTATTTATTTACCCATGGTATTTGGCCCATGGTATCAATATTAATTTCTCCCATGGTATTCGTCCCATAGGCTTCATCTAAATAAAGCCTCTTTTTAAAGTTTTTTAAATATAAAAAGATTTATGGAATAAATATAGAAAGAATTTTTATTTATTTACCATACATCTAGTTTATATATTTATTTATTTATTTACCATAGCTCTGGAGTAAGTATAGATTCATTTTACAAATATTTAATTAAAAGAAATATTAAAATATTTTGGATTTTGATTGTTTGTGTTGAATTAATTCTTTTTCTTTGATTTAGGAAATGGTATTGACTTTAGTAAAGAGTAAAGATGTTTAAAATTTTACTTAATTTGGAAATTCAATGTGATAATTTTTTTTGTTAAAGGTAAATTTATGATCCATTCAAATTCACGTATATAATTTACTATTCATTCAAATTATATAAATAATACAAAATTGTATTAGAAATTGATATATGTTTTAGCACAATGCGATTTTTATTTTTTATTTTTTATTTTTAATTTAAAACTTAAGCCCACATTTTGTATGAAGACATGACCCACTGACATCGGGGTCATATTCGGCTGTAGATGCGCCTTTCGGTGCAATTAAAACTTAGGCCAACATTTTGTATAAGGACGTGATCCACCTGACATCGAGGTCATATTGAGTTGTAGATGCGCCTCTCGGCACAATAATGTGAAAATATCAAAAATAGTAATAAGTAAGAATTTATAGCCCTGAGATGATAGCCCTTAAGGTAGCTTAATATTACTTTTTCTTGGTGATGATGATTTAACTTTTCACTTCATGGTAGCAACATATTATCCTCAAACATTATAGTGAAATCAATATGTCCTGTTTTCTATTTTTTATCACCGTCTGTGATCCTTTTATCATATTATTTAGCTTGAAATACATTGATAATATTTTTTTTTTTTTTTTTTTGACAATGTAACAAACCATGTGGATTTCCATGCTACCATTATAACTTCAACTTCATCCTATTTCAAAACACCTTTTCAATATCCAAGAGAGTGATGAAATGTAAGGGGATAAGGCCCAGTTCCTCTTTTACATCTATATTATTTCCGTGGTGAGGCTCTAGTTTTCCTTATAATTGCTTCAATTCAATGCAAGCTTTTGGTCTTCTTCAATATAGGGCTTGAAGTCCTATGCAATGCTTCCAACACATATGTCCTTATGATATTGTTATATATCATTTCCTTTGTGCACATTTCATAGCATGCTCAAGTCTCCATGTGTTGCTACCATTCTGAGATGTGTGAAGCAAACCATTTATATGTTCAACATAGCGGGGACATCTTTGGTTTTATTTCTTGTCTCTTTGATTGTTGCACCATGTTAACAACATTTCACCTGCCTTTATCAATTCACCATCATTATTCCTTTTAATGTGTTTGATGGAGTAACTAACGACACTAACACTCCATCGATTAAAATGGCCTGGGATGCATTGACATGATATTTGGTATAATCCCTTTTAATGCAACAGTTGCACGGCCTTCTTGTGGCCTCTCGTAATTTATCTTAATAATATTTTGTATGCATTTTGATGGTTTGACAACAACATTGACGAGGCTTCCTTACGTGATGATGTGATTTTTGGAGCGTAATTGCACAAGTCACAAATATGGATTCCAATGTGAAACTGATCACTAGAAAATTAGTGGGCAGTTCTTCATTAGCGCCTTTTGTATGCCTAAGTATTTACGATTCTTCGCAAAGATTGCATATTTATATATATATACCCTCTTAAATTTCACATTTGTGATTACAATACCACATAGGACTCCAGCATATTTCGATTGGATGTTGGAGAGTCGCAACTTGAAATTGTTCTTTGGGGAAAGGAAATTGGACTTGTGGTAGATAACACATCGAACTACAATTTCACTTCAATTTGCACTGTCTGATCGCTTTTCTAAGACCCCGCAATGCTATTTTCCAACTTGTGGAGGTTGCATAGTTGAATTGTAGGCTAGGTTGCACTTTCTTGTTGCTTGTATGATGTTGCATTTTACGACCTACAATGTTGAAGGGTGATTTGGTTGTGAATGGTGGTACGACTGTCCAAGTCACATGCGAGGCGACCTCAATCTCAAATCGCAATCTGGAGAAGTGACTATTCAAATCCATCCCCAGGGTAATGCAAGGTCACTGCCATACAATGTTTTAGTTCCACTGTATGTAATTTATAATTGGCAAATACAAGCAATTAATAGCCTGAAAGAGGGTACAAACTTGTACGCTGATCAAAATATTGATTAGGGTAAGACCCTTGTAATAAGACACCTCCAAGGCTCAAAACAACAATAAACTCACTGGATGCATCATTATCTCCAAAACACCAGTACTTCAATGGTCTTTTCTTTTCAAATTCTTCCTCAATTTTTTTTATTGCACACTGGATTGATGTATAAATACCATCCCTTGTTGCCATTGTTGCGTTGAACTGGTTAAGCTCATACCATCCCTTGTTGTCATTGTTGCGTTGAACTGCTTAAGCTCATCCGCAACAGGCTCATAAAACCTTGTATCAGGTCGTTTTTTCTCGCTCCTCTGAATCTCAATATCTAAAGCTTTTGAAATTATATCTATTTAAATGTTCATGAAATCTATCTTGTTATCTAGGGACAAGATGTGTTCAGCAGGCATATTTAGTCTTTCCCATAAATTCATATACTCCTGGAACTGTAATTTATGCTCTCCCTTCGACTTTATCAAATTATTCACTCCATAAACAGGATGTTAACCCTTCTCTATCAAAACTTTATTGCTTTGAGAGGCTGCTTCTCCAGCCTAGTGAGGGAGATATGTAAATTTGTCCTAAGTCAAAATAAAAAATTAAAAAACTCTAAATAATGTGGGTTTAAACAATAATTTACATAGCTATATAAATAAACAATTAAAAAATCATTAAAAATAAATTTAAACAATATAAATTTAAAATATGAAGATTTTTACAAACACTCAGAAAAAAGATATGATAAATAAATAAAAACATAAATAAACTAGAGATATGGTAAATAAATAAAACATCTTTTTATATTTACTAGGTATAGTATATAAATATAAATATAAATAAAATAATAAATAAATAAAACTTCTTTTTATATTTACTCCATAAAGTTCTTTGTATTTGTACCATATTGATATAAAAAAATATGGTAAATAAATAAATATAAAGGAGGTGTAAAGAGGAAAGGTAAATAAATAAAAATATATCAAATAGGATTAGAAATTAACATCTAATTATATACCAAGCCTATGGGCCAAATACCATGGACCAAATTATTATTAATACCATGCAAAATTGGCATTATTAACCCTATCACTAATATATTATTATTATTAATATAAATATCATTAGATTTAATAACTTTGGATTAATATAATTTTAAACTTGTTATATTATAATATATTATGATATATATACTACCTCTAGGTATATATGGGAGGGAAGAAAAAAGACATATGATAGAGGTGGAGAAATAGGGGAGTGACAAAGGAGAGATGGAGATAAAATGAAGGAGAGGGGAGAGGAGGAATGAAGAGAGAGAGAGAGAGGGAGAAGAGTGAGAGAGGTAGAGAAGGGTAAGAGAGGGAGAGGGAGACATAAATATGGAAGTGGGAGAGAGAGAAGGAGATAGGGAAGGAGAAGGAGAGAGGATTGGAGGGTAGAGAGAGAGAGAGAGAAGGGGGAAGAGAGAAGGAGGTAGGAGAGAAAGAGAGAGAGGGAGGTAGGAGAGAAAGAGAGAGAGAGAGGAAGGATGAGGGGAGGAGGAGAGAGGGAGGGATAGAGAGATGGAGTTGGAGGGGGAGAGAGCGAGGGATGAATAAAGACATAGAGAGTGAGAAGTCGAGAGAGGGGAAATGACAAGTGAGACGGATAGAGAGTGTGTATATTTAGGGGTGAGATAAAGAAACATATAAGGAGTGATGGAGACAAGGGGGGAGAGGAGAGAGAAGGAGAAAGGGAGGGATATAGTAACATAGTTGGAGAGAGATATAGAGTGATGGGGGAATAGAGAGAATTGGAGGGCATAGAGAGATAAAGAAAGAGAGAGGGTTGAATGGAAGAGAGAGAGAGAGAGAGTGGGTGGGGAAGATAGAGGGATGTAGGAGAGAAAGGGAGAGAGGGGAAGGAGGATATTGAGGACTTGAGAGAGAGGAACAGAGTGATGGGGAAGAGAGAGGATTATACGGGAGAGAGAGAGAGTGATGGGGGGAAGAGAGATGGAGGTAGGAGAGAAAGGGAGAGAGAGGAAGGAAAACAGAGGGAACTTGAGAGAGAGGAGGAGAGAGGTAGGGATAGAGTTAGAGGGTGAGAAAGGGAGGGATGAAGAGATGGAGTTGGATGGGGAGATAGGGAGGGAAGAAGAAAGACATAGAGAGTGAGAAGTGGAGAGAGAGAGGGAGTGGGAAGGGAGAGATAGAGTGTTTGTATGTTTGGGGGTGAGATAAAGAGACAAAGAACAAGAGATGGAGATAAGGGGGGAGAAAAGGATAGAAAGAGGCATATAGTGACAAAGTTGGAAGGTTAAGATAGAGAGATAGAGAGAGAGGTGTGAGATAAATTAAGAGAGGTATGGAAAGAGAGATGGAGATGGAGGGGGAGAGAGACGGAGGTAAGAATAAATACATAGAGAGTGAAATGTGGAGAGAGATAGAGGGAGTAATAAGGAAGATCGAGAGAGAGGAAGTGATAAGGAAGAGGGAGAGAGAGGGAGAGAGGATATCATGAGTGAAGAGAGATAGAAGCGAGGGAGAGGGAGGGAAGGGGAAGATAGATATAGAGAGATGGGGAAAGGAGGATGGAGAAATAGATATATATATATTGTAGAAAGAGAGTGTATGTTTTTTGGGTTGACATAGAGAGATAGAGGGGGATAGTGATATAGATGGAAGGTGAAGAGAAAGAAGAGATAAATGGAGATAGCAAGGGAGGGACAAAGAGATTGATATATATGGAGTGAGAGAGCATGTGTGTTTGGGGGGTGATATAAAGAGATAAATAAGGAGATATGGAGGCATATATATAGATCTATATGGAGGGGGGAGAGAGGGAAGAAGGTTTATTGCAATAGAGGCATTTATTTCGGTGTAGATGGTGAGATATAATCCTATTTGATTGCTTGCACTAAATGTATTGATTTCAGTGTAGATGGTGATTTCTAATCCTATTTGATTGCTTGCACTAGATGCGTTAATTTAAATGTAGATGTTGATTTCTAATTATATTTGATTGCTTTCACTAGATGCATTTGTTTCAATGTAGATGATTTATAATCCTATTTTATTGCTTGAACTAAATGCATTTATTTTAGTGTAGATGGTGATTTATGTTAGTCTCTATGAGTCACCAATGATCAAATTGTGCTCTTTCATAATGCTTGGTAGGGTCCTATGTCAAATTTTATAGGTTCAAGTGAATTTCAAATAAAATTTGAACATTGGTTGGTGTGTATAGATAAGTGCTAATCCCTTTAGTGTTTATACTCATCATCACGCATCATGCTCATATTATAATTCTGGTGTCATAGGTCACGGAGTAGTTAAAATATCATCATATAGGTCATGGTATAGGTTGCCACTTGACTTGTCATCATAATGTCATTCATTTAAAGCAAAAAGAATCATTTCAATTAGAATCAGTCACCATTAAAGGGAATTATCAACTTAGGAACAAAAGGAATAAATGTAAAGGTAATATTTCATTTCACAAAAGATCATATGGTAGTCACATCACATCAATTTTTCAAAAAGACCAATAATATCACCTCCATGAATTAAGAAAAAATCTGACCTCCAACCTATAAAGACCATCCAAAGCTTTCTAATTCATCATTTCAGTTTCTTAGAGTTCTCATCAATCATCGAGCATCATCTCATCATTCAGAGACCTAAATTCATCCATCATAAAACACTAATTTTCTCTTGTGGTGCGCTTTTTCCTCATTCACTACGCTTCAGGCTCCTTGATGTGCTTTTCAACTTGGAGGGAAAACAAGCACAGAAAGGGATCTTCTCAGCATTTCAAAGGTTTTTTCATTTCATTTTCAAGTAAGTATACATTTATTACCTCTCTTGTGCATCATTCTCCTCAAAATTTTCAATGCAATTCCCTCTCCTAGGGTTTCACTACGCTTTTCATTTCCATGTAAATTTTCTCTAATTTAGTGGTTAAACACCTATTTTACTGCTCTCTCACAGTCCCCTACAGCTAAAATACTTCTCCCATAACCTTTTCCCATGCCCAAACCCCTCATTTCCCTCACTTTCCCACAAACCCTAGCCTATTGCTAAACTTTTGAAAGTTTCCTGGGCTAGGACTGTGTTTTGCACTTTTATACCCCTCCCCTTCAATCATTTCCCAAAATTCCACCACCCTACACTCCTTAACACATATCTATACTCCCAAAAATTTCCCCATAAATTTAGAAAACCCCTAGCCCCTTCATTCCCTTCCCTCTACGAAACAGTCTCAAATCCCCTCTTTTCCCAAAATCAAACCCTAACCTTCCTCCAAGTGAGCTAGGGTTTTACCATGGAGGCAAAGACCATAGACACTGAAAAGAAAAATTAAAAAGGAGGGAAAGTTTCAAGGTATGATCCCACTAAAGTCCAAGAAATAATTTCTTCATCTTTCATAAAGAAATCCTTTCAAGATGTGGGTTGCCTAGGGTTTACATCGCACACAGGGAGAGTACTACTTAAATTAGTTTTTGAAGTAACAAAGATTAATTTGACAAAAGTGAAAGAGATTTTTATCCATAATATAACAAGGAAAGAAAACTTCCTTCAATTTATTCACAGGTATTAATATTTTAGAGAAATTCCCAAATTTCTTTTTCTAAATGAGGGTTCCCGCACTTTTGGACAACTTGACTTCAAGTCCATTTTTCAAGGGTTTGGAGGTTTTAGTAGTGCTTAATGATGCCATTGTGTAGCAGAAATAATAATTTTCCAACCATACCATTTTCAGCCCATAAATAATCTTGGAAGGCCTCCAAACACCCTCCCAAAGGCCACATTGCAATTCTCCTGAGATCACACTGCACTTCTGCAATTTTTTAGTGACCAACTTAAAACTTGGATTCTGAAAAAATGGGAAAGTATTTTGTAAAACTGGAGGATTGTTTTGTTCAAAACATACCAAAGAACAAAAACCTCTCTCAAGTTTTAAAAAATATTTATTTGTAAAGAGATATTTCTCGACCTTTGAGCCCTATTTTTCCAGAAATTTTTGGGAAAAAATTAAGATTTTTGGATTTTTGGCAGTTTTTGGAATTTAATGATGCACAGAAGCACAGTCAGATCACACTTCACTTATTATCAAAGGCTCTAAATGTGGTCAAACCTAAATTTTTTGATATATATTGACAAGTACATCCTAGATATGTACTTGGTCTTGTATGACAACTTACCATTTGGGAGAAAAAGTCAAAAAATAGGTCAAAAAACATGTTTCTGCCACCTTTTGAGACCCCTTGCTGTGTTTCTAGAGAAGTCTTGGAAAAAGTGATTTTTGGAGGCCTACAAAAAGGTTTTTTTTCAGTTTTAACACTTTTGGATTAAAGAAAACACACTAAGTTATCATCACCAACTTCCAGATCATCAAATGGACCAAGAAAAACCCCTCAAATTTTCTTACAAAGTCCAGATTGTGCTTCTGAGGAAATTCGCTACAGTTTTGTCAGTTAGGTGTATGTTTTTCTTTTATTAGTAAAAATAAATTTTCATGATGTAATTAGTTAATTTGGGTTTCTACATTATGTAACCAAGTGTAATTGAGCTTGTAAATGTAAATTTGATGTAATCATGATGGTCATTAATGTAGTAAAGTCAATCGAAGGCTAAATGGAGAGTTTCTTCTAACCTCCCTATTCTTAGGCTTGGTTAGAGAAATTAGGGTAAATTAGTTCCTATCATGAGGGATTCAACCCCTGAGGGAGGGTAATGTGGTTTTGGTCTATATGTATCTTGTTTTCAGCCAGATTCAAGGTTGGACATCAAAGAGTAGAAGGCTTGGAGCTTAGTGTACAGTATATTTTTGCAGAAATACAAGGCTAGTTGCAACTATTATATAGCGATTCATGTGGTATGATTTTTTGGCAATGTTTTCCTTCATTAAATCACTTTTATGAATTTTTAGTGATCCTTATTTAAATATCTTTTCTTTCAATGATATTCCTATAAGTTGTTAAACAAAATTCTCAAGTTTATGCTCTTTTTTGGTAGGAACTTCATGCTTTTATTATTCATATTTTGATCAATGAACTCATGCTTGTCATGCTCATTTTGAACCATTACTTTTCCACCCTACACTACAATTGAAAAACTCAATGTGTCACCGAACATACCTTCCTTGCTGGTCGAGGTGGATATTGGTGGCCACCCACCTATTCCACTTGAACCCCCACCATTGTTTCTTTCAATTTTTTCAATTTCCTTAATTGTAGCACAATTTACTATTTTTGGCATTTTTTAGGGTCTTGAACTTCCGGAGCCATGTTGAGGCCCGAAATGATGTTTTTTGGGGAAACCACCTCCAAAAAATATGGGTTGGAGACTCAAAATTTTTTGTCAGCATTTATACTCCTTGGAAATATATTTCTAATGATGTATCATGTGCATCAAACGGAGATAGTATGCCAAAGTTATGACCTCAGGAAACTGATGTACTGATTTACCTCGTTGGGGCACATAGTCTAGTGTTTCATCTCTTAAGGTTAGGTTTTTGGATGTTTAGGGTTTTCAATTGTTTCACAATAATAAATAGGCCTTTTATCCTCATTTTAACATAGTTCAGAGGCATGTAGCAGTGACATATATTCTCAGAGATAAGCTACCAATGCCCTAGCTTGTTTATTTCCATTCTGTCTGTAAGAATATTTCAATTATAAAATATTAATGAAATTAAGTATTGTTTCTACTGCATCTCTACATTATTTTTATTTCTATATTTTATTTCTTTCCTACATAAATCCAGATCACTTGCCCCTTTGTATCACTGCAAGTAAAATATTTTGAGACCTGGCCTAGTTTCCTTGAACTCTCTTCCTGATCAAGCTAAAACCCTAAATTTCAAAACCCTAAATCTCAATACCTAGCCTAATATCTTTTACCCTATCTATTCATCTTATTGGTTGCGATATAACAAAGAGATCCCTCTTTGATTTGGTAGGGATAGCTACCAAATCCCAAGGTATTCGAGGTTGCCTCCTTCAGTCTCCTTTCTCACCCTTGGGACACTATGGAGGATAATTTTTTTTGCGTTGTTGCTGGAGACATGAAATATATTTTATTTCTGATGGTGGAAAAAATTCAGATACATATCAAGGCTAAAACATTCACTTGGAAATTACAATCAACTTCAACTTGATCCAGAGACTCCATTGGAAATAGGATCTAGAAATTAGGGTTTCATTGGCAATTTCACTAGCCTAAGAATCAGTAGCAGAAGAATCACGGTTCTATTGTCTCAAGATGAATTCAAATGTTATAAGGTATGCTTCTATGAATCAAACTCATATTCCTAGTTCTTTCAAATCAAATACCTCGCATATATTGGCAAACAGATCTTCCTAGGTTCACAAATGAAAAATATGACAATGTTGCTATACATTTGCTTAAATTTCATATACATATGCATAGGCAAGGCTTTCAGTTTCCTATGGATTGCTTGATGAAGATGTTAATGGAAACCTTAGAGGATGATTCCAAGTCATAGTATGAGGGATTTCCTGCTGCCAATCTATATTCACTTAAATATTTTCATGTAGCATTTTTGACAATTATAAGCAACAATATCCTTCCTTATTGTTGATGAAGAATTTCTGTGGAAATTTTGAGAATATTTTTTAGTTCATAGGGATTGATATTGATGATGAGGATTTAATGATTGATGATATTGAGGATGATTTATTTTAGTTTTCTTTGCATCAATATGAAAGGTCAGAAATCAGCTATGAAAATTCCCAGCCATTAGATTTTTATCCTTTTATTGTAAATGAAATTGAGCAAGATTTCAATAACGATAATCATATTCAGTCTTCTTAGTTCAATAATAATGAAGAAAAGGTTTTCTCTCTTAAGTTTGATGACAGGTTAGAAATAGAGACTGAAGATTATCAGAGAGGTTACCAGAATGCGCTCATTTTAGTGTAGAGGAAACATAATTTGAGAAACATAAATGTGCCTATCACTTTGATTCCGAAGAGGCCATCTTCTCCAAAGGATACTCAGCCCCAAGAAATGACCTCTATAATTCAGCAGTTTCCAAATAACCAACAAAGGTATGGAGAGGGACATTCACTTGTTTTTTTAGATTTTTATTTGTCTAGGTGTTTATTTGAAGATCAGGTTTGCAAAGACAAAGAGGATTTTTCTAATGAAATGAACAAACAAGGATCTTTATACAATATGACAGAGAACAAATATAAAAAATTGCAAGAAGATTATGAAGAGGAGAATTGCAATAAAGAAAAAATTGGTTTAGAGCCCCTTGCACATGATGATTTTCATCTAGAGATAGAATTAGAGTTTCTTATACTTGAGGAATTTACATCCAACACTCAACTAGGAGAAATTCATACTTCGCTATGCATTCCTATGGATAAATAACTAAGTTTTCTTTCAAATCAAAATGAAGGGTGTGTTTGTATTTCTGTTGGATCTCAAGACAATGTAACAATTAAAATTATTTAGGATCATGTTATCGATTTTCTATAGTTAGCATGGAAGATGTATTTTCTTGTATTTGTGGATCAAAATCATATTTTAAGCTAATACTTGGAGTTTCCTACCTTTTGTTTCTTTTTCCTGCTCGAGAAAAGTGCGAGCAAGATTCAAGTAAGTAGCCATTTGCTAGATTGGTTACACTGGAGAGATGATTTCACATGGTTGTATATATGTCTTCAGTAGGTAGGTGGTTATCATCAGGATTTGAATTCTGAGGTGAAGGCACTAAGATCTCGATGGTTTTCTACCATAAGTGAGTTCATTCAGAAGTCAAGTTGTTTAGTCAATTCAGTTTCAATTTGTCAATCAATTATATGATTGTCGAGTCTTGTTTTTCATTTTTGAATCCATTTCCAAATGGATAAGGCTACATTTTTTATGGTGTTCTTGACACCTCCTAAAGGAGATACCATCCCCATTTTGAGCCAATGATAGTGTCTATGAGTCACTAGTGATCAAATTGTGCTCTTTCATAATGGTTGATAGGGTCCTAGGTCAAATTTCATAGTTTCAAGTGAATTTCAAATAAAAAATTTATCATTGGTTGGTGTGTCTAGGTCAATTCTACTCCCTTCAGTGTTCATCCTTCAATTTTCATACTCATCATAAATCATCATGGTCATATTATAATTTAGGTGACATAGGTCATAAAGAAGTTAAAATATCATGATATAGGTCATGGTCTAAGTTATTACCCAACTTGCCATCATAATGTCATTATTTTAAATAAAAAAGAGTCATGTCCATTAACATGAGTCACCATTAAAGGGATTTAGCAGATTATGAAAAAAATGAATAAAGGTAAAGGTAATATTTCATTTCACAAAAGATCATGTTGCACTCACATCACATCAGTTTTTCAGAAAGACCAATAATATCACCTCCATGACTTAAGAAAACATATGACCTCTAGCCTATAAATACAATCCAAATATTTCTAATTCATCATTCCAGTTTCCTAGAGTTCTCATCCATTATCTATCCTCATCTCAGCATTCAGAGACCTCAAATCATCCATCATAAAACCCTAATTTTCTTCTTCGCTACACTTCTAGCTCCTTCTTGTGGTTTTCATCTTGGAGGTAAAACAAGCATCAAAAGGGATATTATCATCATTTCAAAGGTTTTGGAATCTCATTCTCAAGTAATTAGACATTAATTACCTCTCTTGTGCATCATTCTCCTCAAAATTTTCAGTGCAATTCCCGCTCTTGGTGTTTCACTACGCTTTTCATTTCCATTTAAATTTTCTCTAAATTAGTGGTAAAAACCCTAGTTTCCTACTCTTTCACACTCACCTACACCTCACATACTCCCCCCCAAACCTTTTTCCATGCCCATTCCCTTCATTTTCCTCTCTTTCCCACAAACCCTATCTTATTTCTACACTTTTGACACTTTCCTAGTCTAAGACTATGTTTTTCACTTTTATACCCCTCCCCCTCACTTATTTCCAAAAATTCCACTTCCTTACACTCCCTAACACATATCTCTACTCCCTAAAATTTACCCACAAATTTATACAACCCATAACCCCTTCATTCCCTTCCATCTACAAAACAGTCTCAAATCCCTTGTTTTCCCAAAATCAAACTCTAACCTTCCTCAAGGTGAGCTGTGGTTTTACCATGGTGGCAGAGACCTTAGACACTGACAAGAAAAATTACAGAGGGAAAATTTTGAGGTATGATACCACTAAATTCCAAGAAATCATGGCTTCATCTTTCATCAAGAAATCCTTTCAATATTTGGGCTTCCTAGGGTTTATATTACACATAGGAAGAAATCTATTTCAAAATTAGTTTATGAAGTAAGAAAGACGAATTTGAAAAAATTGAAAGAATTTTTTGTCCATCATAGACCAAGGAACAAAAAAATCTTTAAGTTTATGCACAGGTTTTATGGTTTGAGAGGAATGCCCAAATTACAGTTTCTACAAGAGGGTTCATGCACTCTTGGAAAAATTTAATTCAAAACTATTTTTCAAGGGTTTGGAGAAGGTGTTGGCAGTTCTTAATGACTCCAATGTGTAGAAGACATAATAAAATTTCCAACCATACCAATTTCAGCCCAAATATCATTTGAGAAGGCCTCCAAACACCCTCTCAAAGACCACACTATGATTTTGCTAAGAGCATGCTCTGCTTCTACAATTTTTGAGTGACCAACTGCAAACTTGGATTCTGAAAAAATGGGAGAGTATTTTTTAAACTGGAGGATTTTTTTTCATAACATACCAAAGAACGAAAACATCTCTCAGTTTTTCAAAAAGATTTATGGTTAGAGAGAGATTGCTCCACCTTTGAGCCCTATTGTTGCAGAAAATGTTGGGAAAAATTTGATGTTTTTTAGATTTTTGGCAATTTTTGGAATTTAATGATGCACATAAGCACAGTAAGCTCACATTGTGCTTCTTCTCATAGGCTCTAAATGAGGTCAAGCCTTCATTTTCAGATAGATATTGATAAGTACATCACAAATATGTACTTTTGTTTGCATGAAATCTTACCATTTGGGAGAAAATGTCAACAAATAGGTCAAAAAACATGTTTCTGCCACCTTTTTAGACCCCTCATCAGGCTTCTGGAGCAACCTTGGGAAAAGTGATTTTTTGAGTCCTAGAAAATGGATTTTTGTAGGCTTAACACTTTGGGGGGCAAGTAGACACACTAGCTATCATCACTAGCTTCCAGATCAATAAATAGACCAAGAAAAAACCCTCAAAGTTTCCTACAAAGTCCATGATGCCCTTCTGGCAGGCACACTGTGCATCTGAGGAAATTTGTTGTGCTTCTATTAGCAACGTCAATTTTTGGTTTTATCAGTCAAAATCAAATTTTCATGTTGTAATTAGTTAATTTTGGTTTCTACATGATGTAACCAAGTGTAACTGATCTTTTCAATTTAAATTTGATGTAATCATGATGGTCATTAATGTATTAAAGTAAGTCAAATGCTAAATATATAGTTTGTTCTAACCTCCCTAGTCTTAGGTTTGGTTAGAGAAATTAGTGTAAATCAGTTTCTGTCATGAGGGATTCAACCCCCGAGGGAGAGAAATGTGGTTTTGGTATATATGTAGCTTATTTTCAGACAAATTCAAGGTTGGAAAATAGATATTAGAAGGCTTGGAGCTAAGTGTACAGTATTGTAATATTCCTACTTAGATCCAGCTAAGAGGAATATGAATTTTTTTTTATCTTTCTGTTTCATGAATAAATGAATAAAGGAGGACATGTAAAACTCCTAAAAAAAATGAATAAATCAATGCCTATGTGAACAGAGACATATCTGGGCCATGTAATTAAAATCTTGCAAGTGTGAATGGGTTTGAATCATGAGACTCAGTCAACATTGACCAAATCAACAACGTAGTCTAGGTGCAATGAACCTCATAAATACACAGTGTAGTTTTAGATGGAGGCTCCACATGTGAAAGGAGCTAACTCGTTGAGGTGGTTTAGGGTTTGGCAAGGCTTTCATCTTATAAAAAAAGGAGTATGACAATAGGAGAGGGGGGTTGATGAGATTATTTTCTGAAGGTAATGTCTGTTGAGACATTCCTCATTGGGTTTTCCTATTTAGGAATCCCACCTCCTTCCTTGAGCAGCTCTTGGAGGATTCTTGTGTGACTAGTCCACTATCCGGCATTTGGCCAAGCCACATCTTTCATCTACAGCATAGTCCTATTTAGGCTTGGGTTTTCCATGTAAGCTGCAGCAAGTGGAACTCTAGATCTGCTTAGATCTAGCCTTTACTAGTGCCTCTTCTCAGTGAGTGTGTCTTTTAACCTCCTGGAAGAGTGAATTAGCCGTTGAGATTTAGATCCACACATTGACAGCAAGCCAAATAATTCTCAGAGTCTATAGTGCAGTCCCTCTTCCATGAATACATTATTTGCAAGAGCAGAGTTGCAGGGAGACTTGGCATCATTTTAGAGGAGAGATCTCTAGTGATTGGATCTTTCCTTTCACTGTGGTGAATTGTGGATTGGCCAACCAATCCATGTTGTTTCATATCTGATTTGCTACATATGTTATGATTCAGAAATTTCTTATTACTTCTACATATCTGTGACTTAGATCTTAGATCTCACCATTGTCCATGTTTTATTGAGATCCCCAAGGGGAGTGTATAGATGAGTTTATCTTGTATACAGATCTGGAATAGATCTATCATTTTGTGCACATATCTGCTCTATATCTGATTTGTAATCTACTTCATGCTTCAGCAATGAAAATAACACTTTCAAGCTTATTCTTCCATTTCATGTTGTTGTAGCAGCTCATTTTGAGGCTTTTGTCTTGTATATTCATTCTATTTCTATTATAAACTGTATAAGCTGCATTGCAGATCTATTTTGTTGTTGTATACCAGAAATATGAGCCTCCATGTTGGTCTCATGCTTATAAACTAATAAACTACATTATTTCTGAAGCAATCCTTTGCATATAGATGCATCCCCTCTCTTTGGGTGTTTTTCAGCTAGACTAGGTTGTGGGAGATCTATTTAACCCACCAAGTTTGATTTTTTTTTGCTCTCCTTTTGGATTTAGATCTTAGATGAGCTGATCTAAGGGATACAGGAGCTGGAAACTCATTTCAGCACATATAATTCTCAAGAGTGCATTATTTCAATAGGCTTGCTATGCAATCCCCATTTTGGGATATTACAGTGGTTTCAGAGAATATTTCTTGGCACAACCTGTGCATTATTGGAGCCAATATGCCTTTAGAAGAAGGAGAGCCTCTCACTAACAGAGAGCAAAGGTATCATAGAAGAAGACAGAAGAAAAATGATTACACCAAAGACAAAGCAAGAAAGGATGAAACCACTTTGTATGGAAGGATAAAAGAAGTAGAGTTCTCTAACATTATCTCTCAATATTTGCATGAGCTGAAGGGAGAATTTAGGGGAGTGAGGAAAGAAATATAAGCAGACCTTATGAAAGGGTTTGCACATGAAGAAAGCCCCACTACTTCATATTATGTGTGTGAGCATTCAGCCACACAATCTATTCCACAACATGGTAGCATGCCTCCTTCTTGTCAAAGGAATGAGGAAGAGGAGAAACACCAAAGGAGGGATCTCTTGGTGAATATCTCCAAGAATATGAATCTCAATCAGAGAGATTCAAAGAGCATATCAGTTTCCCAAAGTTCTGTCAACTCAAAGAAGAAAGATCATGCAGCTACAGTAGGAGGAAAGGGTGCATGCATCGCAACTTGGGTAGATTCTCTCTACCTACATTTGATGGATCACCTAAAGACTCAACCAAGTCTTGGGTAAAGAAGCTTGACACATACTTTCAGCTGCATCAAGTATCAGAAGAAGAAGCCTTGAGAGTAGCAGCATTGCATCTCTAATGGAAGGCTTATGCTTGGTGGTTTCTTGAGTCCTCTTCCTCGAAATGGAGGAACATCTCTTCTTATGCAAGATTCACTAGGAGACTAGTGACAAGATTTGATGAGATCAAGCCAAAGTAATCTGAATCTCTGCATAAGTTGGAAGATTCCATGGAGCCAACTCCAGTCCTAAACATTGTTGAAGGGGCTGAAGATTTGCTGCAGTTTTTACCAGAGGCAAAGGCCCAAATTCAGCAATATCTCTTTCCTCAAAGAGAAGACTTGAGGATTCCTTCCTCACTAAGAGATCAAGACAAAGGATCTCTTGATGATGTTTCATTCTCCACTGATGAGGAGAAGGGAGAGAGAGAGCAAAGAAGATCCTCTAGCATTGTGCAAGCAGGAAGGAATCTATTTTCATTTGGATATGGAGATGAAGAAATGGCTTCCATTAGAGGGATTCTTGCACCTTTGCAAGGAATTTTAGAGATTATTCCATATGGATGACATGGCCAGCATGTGTCTTTGCTAAAATACAATGAGACAAAAAAAAGGAGGGGTCACACAGCTGATCCACTATCAGGATATGGGGCAAGGGTTCCAATCCAAGGCACTCTTACATCATTAAGAGGGGTCTGCAAGTTTCATGGTACTTCAACATAGCAATCAGAGATGGATTTGCATAGTGGAAGCAGTCATGATATATTCCCATCTATCGTTCACATGGGAATGAGCCATGAGACATAATTATCCCATGGTATACCATTTGGGAGACCACCTGAGTCATATTCACTAGTACATTTAGCAAAAATTCCGACACTTATGACCAAATGTCGGAAATTTCCCCAAATTTTATCAATTTTTCAAATCCCGACCACAACTGTCGCTATACCGACGTTTGGAGACAAGTGTTGGTATTGAGACACTTAGAGGTAAGTGTCGGTCTTGTGACGTTTGGAGAAAAGCATCGGAATTGTGACGGATTGGAGGAAAGTGTCGGTCTTGCAACACTTAGAGCTAAGTGTCGCTATTACGACGTTTGGAGCAAAGCGTTGGAATTGCGACGAAATATCTGCAAGCATCGGTCTTGTGACGAAATATCCGTAAGCATCAGTCTTGTGAAAAAATATCCACAAGCGTTGGTCTTGCGACAAAAAAATCCGAAGCGTCAATCTTGCGATGAAATATCTGCAAGCGCGGTCTTGCAACGAAAACCTCTAGCGCGTCGGAATTGCAACGGTATTAAAATTATTAAAAATTTATAACCATTGAGGAGGATTTGGATTAGAAGTTTTAGACATTGTATTTCTATTTTTGGATTTCAAATTCTTTACCTACCACCATTATCCTAATCAATATTATACGTTTCGGCCTTTCTTTGTTGTTAGTTATGGGTGTCAAAATAGATTAGTGTGGAAATTCACTTTGATTGACATAGACATGACTCTAGGTCAGGTGATTGTAACGGTGGAAAAAGTGTGTATGTGATCTGGTGGTGTTACTCTTTAATTTTTTGTATATCTCATATTAATCACGAAGATTGTAGAGAATAAATTTGCTTTCAAATTCAATCAGGTAAAGTTATTAAGTGTATAAATGTTCTTATTTTTTTTTAATATAATCAAACTTATTAAAAAAAATAATCAAACTTATTTTTTTATTTTATTAATTGTATTTATGTTATTATTAAATATATTAACAATTATATTTTAAATATATATTTTTTATATAGTTTTGAAATAAGTTATTATATTGGTGAATAAAATTAATTACATTTGAATTTTCTCTAATTTCTTTTTTGGTAAATTAATTTCATGAGGTTCACAAATCTCAAGTCAAATTTAAACCAGCTAAACAAAAAATATAATAATTTCATGAAAATCATCTAAAAAATTATTGAAATATCAAACTTGACAGTAGAACAATATGGGTTAAGTTAGTTTTTTGAGGATCATGTTGGAAGTTATGTTGTTAATTTACATAGAACACCACTTTTTTTTAATAATATTTTTAGTTTTTATTTTTTTATCTTTATCTTCACGATTCTAACCAGGGCCAAGCACATTGTAAGCATCAGTGATGGATGATTTTGGGAAGGATGTTGAGGATGCGGATATGATCGAGGAAGAACTCGTGGAACAAGTTGAACATGGACCAAGAACATTGCACACATTGGGGGATGAACCACATGAAAATGTTGCAGAAGTGAAAATGATCGAGGAGGGACTTTATGAGTGGGCGGTACCAGGATCACAAGCATTGCAGACATTGATGAGGACGGAGGACACTCGCTTAGAGAGTCTTCATGAAGATATGACTCGTGTTTCAATTGAGCATTTGGGAGATGGACCGTATGCAGTGATGGGAAAGAAGATGACTTCTTTGCCAATACCATGGAGGACCTTTCCTCAGATTACTATGATGGAACCTTGTACATTGGAGAAGCAAGGAGAATTTCTTGTTGTAGACCTTGATAGGGAAATTTGTGACATCGCTCTTGTAGGTTCAAATTCCCATGACAAGGGTGGAACTTGATGATATTTGTGATAGATATGGGTCATGCTTAGCCACATGGAAATTGGCTAGGTGCTCGACATGACTCATGGACTACCTTGGTGGTAGGGTACATTGTTTGGGTAGACTTCTTTATGTCTTACAACCAAGAAGGAACTCTTGGTGCACCTTTAGTAAGGGAGAAGCCTTGGAGGAAGTACCCATGATGATGATGGTAGAAGTGACCGAGGGCACTTAACATATACACTATACACATGATGGTGACTAGAGTTGACATGAGTCTACTCTCGATGGACACATGGGCAACCAAAGTCATGTACATTTACATGAGGGCATGGCAGGACATTATATGGAGACATTATGCAAGTGCACTTACTAGGTGCCACTTATGAGCATCATGGAGGAGTGTCAAGCAGGAATATGCTGAGCATGTTATTTCAATATGCGGAAATAAACATAAACATCATTATCAATCTAAAATAATGCCCATACATACAAGGGAGGGGCAACTCCCTATTAATAATGAGTCCGCCTGATAATAGGTTTCATAAATATGAAATACTAAGTTCCAATCCAGCAGAAGCTACTTCCGCTCCTTGGCAAGGAAATTTAGCCTTTTGACCAAGCTCTAAGGATTTTCAACCATCAAAATAGCCTACAACAATCATTTACAATCATCAGAATTCACCTTGGGAATATCCTGCACAAAACTGCCCAAGTGCTGCTGGGTCACCCGGGTCACTCAAATCGACACTGCAAATTTGTTTAGACCGTCCCTAGAGCTCCTTGTGTGTCCAATACTCTTCCCAACTATATGCCTAGATGTGGCCCATCAATATGCACATTATGCAATTTATGACACTCAATTCTGACTCCCGACACTCCTGAAATGGCTTCTGGACTATCGTGCAGTTCGTGAAGAGGCGCCCAGTCGTGCGTCACCCGACTCGCCCAGCCAAATGCGATCGGGTCAGGTCATTTGGTCTGAGGGTGCCCATATTAGACTTGCTAAGTTGTGACTGCCTGGGTGCCTTGTACACGTTCGAGCGGCCCGTTTTCCATTTTCTCCCATGTGCATCTGTCCGGTCGGGCGCGGCGTGTCGTGCCGGGTGAGGGTGTCCGGCCAAACGCGTTTGAGTCAGGTCGTTTGGGCCGAGGGTGCCCGTATCAAATTTGCTAAATTGTGATCGCTCAGGTGCCTTGTGCACATTCGAGCGGCCCATTTTCCGTTTTTTGCCATGTGCATCCGTTTGGTCGGGCGCGGCGTGTCACGCAGGGTGAGGGCGTCTGTCTAAATGCGTTCGGGTCGGGTCATTTGGTTTGAGGGCGCTCGTATAAGATTTGCTAAGTTGTGACCGCTCGGGTGCCTTATACACGTTCAAGCGGCCTGTTTTCCATTTGCTCCCATGTGTTTCTGTTCGGGCGGGTGCGTCGTGTCACATCGGGTGAGGGCGCCCAGCGAAGTGCATTCAGGTTGGGTTGTTTGGTCCGAGGGTGCCTGTATCAGATTTTCTAAGTTGTGAGAGCCCAAGTGCCTTGTGCATGTTCGGGAGGCCCATTTACCGTTTTCTCACATGTCCATCCGTGCGGTCAGGCGCAACATGTCATGCCATGTGAGGGCACCTGACCAAGCGCATTCGAGTCGAGTCATTTGGTCCAAGGGCGCTTGTATCAGATTTGCTAAGTTGTGACCACCCGGGTGCCTTTTGCATGTTCGAGCTGCCCGTTTTCCATTTTCTCCCATGTGCGTCCATTCGGGCGGGCAAGCCATGTCGCGTTGGGTGAGGGCGCCCAGCCAAGCGCGTTCGGGTCGGGTTGTTTGGTTTGAGGGTGCCCTTGTGCCTTTGTTCGGTCGGGCGCGCCATGTCAGGGCGCCAGCCCAAACGCGTTCGGGTCGGGTCGGGTCGTTTCGTTTGAGGGTGGCCGTACCAAATTTGCTAAGTTGTGATCACATGGGTTCCTTTTGCACATTCGTGCAGCTCATTTTCCGTTTCCTCCCTTGTGCCTCGTTCAGTCGTGTGTGGCATCATGTCGCACCGTGTGAGGGTGCCCGCTCAAACACGTTCAGGTTGGGTTATTTCGTTTGAGGGCAGCCGTATAAAATTTGATATGTTGCAACCGCATGGGTGCCTTCTGCACGTTTGTGCGGCCTGTTTGTCATTTTATCCATTGTGCCTTCATCTGGTTGGGTGCGCCGTGTCATTTCGTTTCAGGCCGCCCGCCCAAACCCGTTCGGGTCAGGTCATTTCGGTTGAGTGCGCCCGCCCAAATGCATTCGGGTCGGGCCCCCTAAGCCCCCAATCCCTAATCCCTTAACTACTAACTCATTATTTGACCCCTAACCCCTAAATGCACCTAAATCCCCTAACCTGGCCTAACCCCCAATCCCCTAACTCGACATAACCCCCAATCCCCTAAGCCCTTCTCTCATATGATTCCTGAACCTTTGCCTTTCTCTTCCCTTCTAATTCCGTAATAGCGTCATATTAATGCCAGCCAACTTCTTTGGAAATCCTTCCTAGAAGACAATACTTGTGACCTGGTTGAAGCCTCAACACTTTCAGAGCATCTGGAATGACCATTCTCTTCTTCTGGTCATATGGTGGGGGAACCCCTTCAAAAGCCCTTAGCCTAGAAAGTGTTGCAGCACCACACTTGGTTTTGTGTGGAATCATTCTTATAATTGTTCAGTAGTAAAATACTTCTCTTACATAATAAAAACAATATTAAAAAACTATGGTTATATCTTACATAACCTCTCTTGGGCCAACTTTATATAACTCTACTTTACTAGGATGAACATTGACTAAGGCTTCACATATGCATCGACCAAATCTATCAGATCAATGTAGTCCCTAATACATGTACCTTCAAGAGTATTGTGACTACACAGGTTCCCTGTACACGTTCGTGCGGCTTGTTTGTTGGTTTCTCCCTTCTGCCTTCGTTTAGTCTTGCGCGTCGTGTCATGCCGTGTGAGGGCGCCCGCCCAAACGCGTTTGGGTCGGGTCATTTCGTTTGAGGGTGGCCGTATCAAAGTTAGTAAGTTAATGTGACCGTAGGGGTTCCTTGTGCACATTCATGAGGCTCGTTTTCCATTTTCTCCCTTGCGCCTTCGTTCGGTTGAGCACACCGTGTGAGGGTGACCATATCAAATTTTCTAAGTTGTGACCACACGAGTGCTCTATGCACGTTTGTGCGACCCGTTTTCCATTTTCTCCCTTGTGCCTTCATTTGATCAGGCACACTACATCATTTTGTTTGAGGCCACCCACCCAAACCCGTTCGGGTTGGGTTGTTTCAATTGAGGGTGCCTACCTAAACGCATTTGGGTCGGGTCGTTTCGGTTGAGGGCACCCACCCAAATGCGTTTGGGTCAGGTCGTTGCGGTTCAGGACGCCCGTATCAAATTTGATAAGTTGTCACCGCACGGGTGCCTTATGTACATTTGTGTAGCCCATTTACCAATTTCTCCCGTGTGCCTTCGTTTGGTCATGCACGCCATGTCACGCCATGTGAGGGCGCCCGCCCAAATGCGTTCGAGTCGGGTTGTTTCGTTTGAGGGAGGCCGTATCAAATTTTCTAAGTTGTGACCATAGGGGTGCCTTGTGCACGTTCGTCTAGCTCGTTTTCCATTTTCCCCCTTGTGCCTTCGTTCGGTCGAGCGCGCCGTGCAGTGAGGGCGCCCGCCCAAAGGCATTCGGGTTGGGTCAGGTTCTTTCATTTGAGGGTGCCCGCCAAAACCCATTTGGGTCCATTCATTTTGGTTGAGTGTGCCTACCCATATGCATTCGAGTCGGGCCCCCTAAGCCCCCAATCCCTAATCCCTTAACTACTAACTCATTATTCAACCCCTAACCCCTAAATGCCCCTAAATCCCCTAACTCGGCATAACCCCCAATCCCCTAAGCCCTTCTCTCATATGATACCTAAGCCTTTGCCTTTATCTTCCCTTCTAATTCCATAATAGTGTCATACTAATGCCAGCCAACTTCTTTGGAAAGCCTTCCTAGCAGACAATACTTGTGACCTAGTTGAAGCGTCAACACTTTCAAAGCATCTGGAATGACCATTCTCTTCTTCTGTTCATATGGTGGGGGAACCCCTTCAAAAGCCCTTAGCGTAGAAATTGATGTAGCACCATTCTTGTTTTTGTGTGGAATCATTCCTCTAATTGTCCAGTAGTCAAATCCTTCTCTTACTTTATTGTCATTTTCCCATACCTAACCAATGAGAGCACAAGACCCCTATTTCTATAAAAGCACCTATAACTTCTCTTACTTTATTTTCATTTGCCCATAACTAACTACCGAGAACACAATAACACCTATTTATATAAAATCACCTATAATACTTTTGTGGGTTTCACTAATATCCCTTTAGTTGGTGTGTGCATAGTCCTAGCCTAGATCCTAAAGTGATTCCCGTACGATGATAATACTAGGTGTATTTGTTATTAAAAACTATGCATGGATATATGTCCCATTTATGGCCAAGCTCCACCAAAATGGTTCCCCCTACCTACCTAGTAACTACATTACATTTATTCATGACATGACTACCCTACAACCCACCAAATTTCTATCATATCCTTGACGTCAACAACAATTTGTTGTTCAAGATATAGCTAAGTTGGAACAAACTTATCTCTAGAGCTTAGGATATTTTTCCACCTCTAATGTTTATAAACCAATAGATATAAAATTTATAAAGCATGTGGGAGCCATTTAAGTATCACCTTTCCTATCTTGACTCTATCTTAAAAATCATGCAAAATGTCCATAGATGAGTTATCCTTAATAAACCAAAAATTTCATTGAAAATAATCATTCATACCATAACATTACTACTTCCCTTTTAACCACATAAAACTTATTTTTAAGTTACCATAATACATCTTTAATATCACATAATTATATTAAAAAATCAACCAAAATCCCTAGTTTATGAAATAAAAATTCAGCAATTTTATATAATCAATAATTTAAATCAATGTCTTGGATCTAACCTCATTAATAATTATTTATAATCAACAATACCACTTATTTACCCAAACCCCTTATTAACCCCAAGAAAAGTCTCACACATTTTATTTAATGGAATTTGAGTGGCCTTAAAAAGCACACGTATTTCATTTCAAAATATCAAAAATTTTCAAATATCAAAAGTTTTAATTTCCCTCATTCATTTCCCTCTTCAAAATGTCTAAAATTTTCAAATATCAAAAGTTTTAATTTCCCTAGTTCATTTCCCTCCAGTTGCATGGTTTTTCCAGGGAAGGAGGGAGGATGCGGCCATACTTTCACCAGTTTTGAGGAAGGATGCAGCCATACTATTATAGGTTTAGAGGAAGGATGCGGCCATACTATTGCAGGTTTAGAGGAATAATGCAGTAAGTTAAGTTTCTGTGTATATCCAATGATAATGCAATTCCCTTTAGGTTTTTTTGGTTATTTGTTTGCCCATTTGGTTTTGTTACATTCTACTTCTGCCCATTTGGTTATGGTACATTTTATTAGCTATGCGAATTTTTGGTTGGCTTCTGCGGAAATGGCTATTTGGCTTTTATATGTTTTGGTTTGATGGTATGCCCATTTGGTTATTTTTTCTATGTTATTCTAAGAATTTCTTGTTTTCATCCGCGGCAATGGTTGTTTGGTTTCTCTTTGTTTTAGTTTGCTGATATGCCCATTTCTGAATCCTGAACTCATCAACCCTTTCTTTCAAACTGATAACCCTACATAAAAAACTGATAGCCCTTTATGCCCATGTTGGTCTTCAATCACAAGTACCAAGCTATGCACACCATCCTTATACCTGAGAGAAAAAAACCCATGACCCATCACGCAAAACCCTATCTATCACATGAATAGTCGTGGCACCATCTTCTGCAACCCCAAGAACAAGATTCTTAGATCCATTGTAGGATGAAGGTCGTGTGTTCAATTTCGCTGCAGGGCCGGCGACTCTATCTGCAAATGTTATAAAAAAAGCTCAGGCAGACATTTGATGAGAATATATGATATAACCCATGCTATAAGCTCACAAATGTTTGGGTTTCTTCTTTCATATTTTTTTTCCAAGTTTCCTTAAGTTTCTGCTTCAAGTGGAAAATTCTCAATAACCCATGCAATTAGTTATTAAACCTCTTGTTTAATAAGCCATGTACTCAGTTATTAAAACTATGTTCTAAATTTGTAAAGAACATTAAAAATGAGAAACCCCCTATTATCCCTTCATTATGTTATTTAAATGTTAAAGGCTCAAGTTTTGTTTTCAACAGTTATCTATTACTGTTTATATACTTTTTGTTTTTGTTTTTTTTTTAAATTTATTTTATTAAATACGATTTCATGTTTGTGGGTTAACAGTGATTACGTATAGCTACTTCGATTTTATGAGCTTCCTTTGCATCGAAAGCTTTACATTTTAGGTGGGAACGGAGGTGTCAATTTTATGGAAATATCAAAATCCAGTCACTCCGATAGTAGGATGGTGGTATATGGGTAAGTAAGATTTTACAAGGGTTTTGTCATTGTGGTTCTTTAAAATCTTGGACCAAATGGGTCCTGGAATCGGTCACTGGGTAGAGAATATGTTAAGGGAGATTAGCTTGTTTTATGGTTTTGTTTGAAGACTGCATATAGTCTGTGGAAATATGTTATATAGGATATATGGACAGTGTTTAAGTTTTTGGAGTTTTGTGATTTCAAGCACACTAAGGAGTTTGTTAAAATCTCATTAGGTGTGGGAAGATGTAAACTAAGTCATTTTATGGAATCTACTTATTTGATTTTTAGGGTTTGTTGCATTTCATGCGCTGGAAGGAGTTTGTGAAACTTTAATTAGGTTTTATTATTGAATTGGATATTGTCAATGTTTATTATTCAATGTGGTTCAAGTGAACTTTGTAAGCATCATGAGGGTACTATCCAAGAGGAAGACAAATGTATAAAGATAATTTTTAATAAACAGAAAAGAGGGAAATGGATAGGGAAAAGAGAATAATCCAAGAGGATGATAGATATATAAAGAGAATTTTGAATAAATAGAAAAGGGATAAATGGATATCTTAGTAATGTCTTTCAGAAAAGAGAAGAATCCAAGAAAATTAAGATTGAAAAAAATATGTAAGAAAAAGAACATAAGAATATACAGAAAACATTGTTGTGGCTCTAATAAGATTTATGATTTATTTTTGTAATCAAATAGTTTGGTTTTCTAATCATGGCATGCTTGTTTGAAACTAGGTCTTCTCTAAATGCTTTGATGGATTTTATGCTGAGGAAAAGATAGAGACAAAAGAATGGGTTTCAAATCTGCGTAATGCTATGGAATATATCAATCAAGTGATTTCTTGTCTCCAGCAATGATTATTTATTTATTTCAAGGTCTTCATGATTTGTTGATTTTTTTTTTTTTGTTCGGATGTTATATCATGTTGAAAACAGGGATTGGATCTGTGCAACAAGATGAATTGTGTCAAGATGACATGTTTATCCTTGCTGAATTATCAACTGTTGAAGACAAGCCAGAGCAAGTGCTAGTAGAAACCACTATATGCACTGTAAGTGTAGCTTCTATCTCAAAGCAGTGTTATGATATGGCTCTAGACTGTAGCAAAGGTTCAGTGACTTATCTCAGTTGAAATGACTTAACAAGGTCTACATGATGCTTGTTTGCAGGTGAGAACTACAGAGAAGGAAACAAGGCTGGAGTATTGAATTGTAACGAATTAAATTGAGAATTTGAATATATGGCAAGATTACAATTGAACTTGAGGTTGAAGATACTGGGAAACAAGTTTTAGATCTACTAAACTGTTCCCATGAATAGAGAGGAATTGTAATCATATGTTCCAGATGTATATATTGACGAGATGATTTAAGTTTTAAAACTTAAAGAGGGGCAACAACAAATCTGGCAGATTTAAGGAAAGAAGGTTGTTAGAGTGCGTTAGGGTTTTGTTCCAATTGCAAACGATGGAGATAGAACTGTTGCCAAGTGACATATGAGACAATAATGAACATTAATTCTGAGATTATTTACTGAGAAAGGAGGTTGAATTCAATCTAATTCAGTTGTAGAGTTTCTATGCGAAAGAATCAATGGAATGGAATCCAATCTCTGCAAATATCGATGATCTAAGCCTGTGCCAGGAATCGTGAGTAGAAGACAGAAAACACAAATCGGAGTGGCACAAAGGAAAGCAAACAATTTTATGAAAAAAAAATGGTTATCGCATGGGTGTAACCTGGTAAGTGGTAATTTCCTGTGTGAATGTAATAGTGGTTGTGGGCTGACATGTGGTGCCTCAATACCACCCATTTCACGTGAAATAAAATAATTAAAGATCGGGCTTATTTGGATGTGAAATCCATTGGATTTGCATGATAAGAATGAAGTGTTACGACTGTCTTTGGATGAAGGAAACATTGAGTTGGAGTGCGATGAAGTATCAATCGTTAGATTTGATGAATGGTGGATAAGTGAGTTGAAAAGCTGTGGGGCCGGATATAATATTATGTTAGCATTTGATATTATAACCAAGGTAAGAACTTTATTTAAGTGGAGATTATATAGTATGATTTCAAGAATAAGTGGATTGGTAAAGCATTGGGCCCGAACATTAATGTATGTTGGTGCTTTTGGTTTTAACCAAAGTCAAAATTTTGAATGAAATGACATGTTAGTAGCAAACTTTTACTGCCATATTTTGCTGATAAATCTCAGGGGCCCTTGAGGTAAATAAGGATATAAAATTCCAAGTGGATTCATGTTTAATATAGTCACATGTGCTGACTACACCACTGAGATCTATCAATGGTTGGGGTTCAATGTCGCGACAAAGAAAGTTGTTGGCTACACATTTCTGGCTGTGTCAACCCATGTTATGACTAACTGGCCTCTTGCCAAGCACCTTCGTTTGAAGAAGTTGTTTGGTGGAAAATATGGAAGACCCAAATATCCAAGGTGATGGATGATATTACCTCCTTTCCTATGAAAAGGATTCTTATTAATTCTGGGGACACTTTAGTTGATTTCTAAATTGAATTGTCAACAAACTTGGGCATTTTTCTAGTTCTCCAATGTCTAAAATTTGGTGGCTTTAGCATGATGGGACGTTGTAATTGAATGTTTTGTGGCTGTAATTTATTTAATTGTGTTTGATTAAGAAGCTAGTAAGAGTGAATTTCTCACCTAGGTATGTTCCAGGTATTTTAAATGGAGTATTTTTAATTAATATTTTTGTTGAAAAACAACACAAGAAGATTAACCACATCTGAGTCAGCCTGAAACTGAACAAATAAAGTATTATGTGGAGCAGAAATGGTCTGAAACAATAGAAATGAAAGAAGAGGAAGAAGTTTCTAATAAAAAAGAGCCTGTATTTGAAGCTTTGAACGGAATGCAGGATTGCCAAAAGTAACCAAGAATGAAAGAAACATGTGATATCAGTACTGGTGACACAGATCAAAAGGAGCTTGTTTGTTTATTGTTCGAGATCAAGATTTTCTACATATTTCCTTAAAAATGTCTACTCGGTTTAGACCCAAATAACTTGCTGGTTTGATATAAGCATTTCTAATGCAGAACCTAAAACTTAGCCAAGTTGAATGGATTATTTTCTAGACATGATAGTTAGTATAAAAATGATATGCTTGTAAGTTGTATCATATACCAAAGACTACCAAATTTCTATCTACTTGTCAAATCATGCATTTGTCGTCAAAACTAACCATATTATAAGGGGGAATTAGAAAAATCAAGAACACTACAAATTAAAAACCATTAAATACGACATTATTTTTTTCTATTAAATAATTTCCTTCCGTCTAAATACCGACGCCTCTAACATCGGAACAACGACAGAGTGCCCAACCGTTGGTTGTGCGACGAATATCTCCAAACTGTCAGTCTTGCGACGAACACCTCCGAACCATTGGTCTTGCAAAGAAATATCCGCAAGTGTCAGTCTTGTGATGAACACCTCTGAACCGTCGGTCTTGCGACGAAACCCTCTGACCCGTCAGTCTTGCGACAAAATATCCGCAAGCATCGGTCTTGTGACAAAAACCTTTGAAACTTCGGTATTGCGACGAAAACCTCCGAAGCATCAGACTTGCAATGAAATATCCACAAGCATCGGTCTTACGACGAAAACCTCCGAACCATCAATCTTGCGATGAAATCGATCGACGGTTTAATGAATGTCAGAATAGCGACACTTTAACTAATCATCGAAAGACTGACGCTTTATACGTCGGAATTTCGACGTTTTGTTTTCGTCGGAAGAGCGACGTTCTGGATAATGTCAGAAGAGCGACGACGGCCTGGAAACGTCGGAAAAAGTGTAGCTCTTCCGACACTTGATTGAAATGTCAGAATTGTGACGTAATGGCTAACCACGTTTTTCCTGACCTCAAACTGTCTCGCTTTCTTTGCCTATGTGTCGAAATAGCGACGAAGTGGCCGTTGGAAATTGAGCCAAATATACTAGTGATTTGATGAAAGATGTTTCATACATTGATGCTCCTTTCATAGATCCAAGGGAGGAGGGAGCACTAGATGACCATGCTACAGTTCTGGGAGGGTGTGCGAGGTACAGAAAAAGGGAAATAATTTTTCCTTTGACATCATTGTCCATTCTCACCTCTCAAATTTCACTCAGAAGATATGCTGCAAGAAGAAAGAATGACACCATCATGAAAGATGGGAGGCAAGACTTGGATCAAAAGACAGACTTGCTTGAAGGACACTCTTCCATACATGAAGAGAGATGGTGGTCTCACATGCATGCACTAGCAAAGTCTAAGAGGTCTTGGGAAAATGATAGCCTACCATGGGAGGCTAACTTCCAAGAGCTTTCCTCTTCTCTTGAGCATGTGCATAAGCAAGGAGGGCTGCAAGGAAGGACTGGAAACCTTCCACTTTGTACCTTTGAAATGAGAAATTTCAAGGAGGAGAACCTCAACATGACAGATACTTCAGATGACACACTATTAGCGATGTCATTGTTGGGCACATTAGATCCCTATTGGAAATCCCAACTACTGGTGGACTATTCCAAGGATCTTCATACTTGCATGATTCTTGATGACTGCTTGCATGAAGGGAGCTATTCAATCCTTGCTGGAGTCATCTATAATCATGGTAGAATCTTCTTGTCTAGAGCCTCCAAGCTCAAGGGGAAGCTTCTATAGAGGGCTTATGAAGAGTTCCATCTTAGCCACACTTATTCTATGAAGCTCAACAATATCATATTGAGGAGCTATTACTGAGAAGGCTTTGAGAGGGAACTATATCAGGATTGTCAGAGATGCATGGATTCTGTGGAGTTGGAGAAGCAATTTGGCTCTAAGGGAGAGTTAAATCATCCCTCTTTTCCTTCCCTTGAAAGAGAGGGTAGATTTATGCACCACTCCATTGATAGGAGGAGATTTGTTGGTGAAGGGCATGCTCTTAGTACATGCATTTTATATTCTAAATTCATGCATTCTTACACAATGTTTTTGCAGGCCATGACTCCAAGGAGGAGTGTTATATATTGTCAATTTCAAGGCAAATATGGGGTCACAACAATTGCTACACTTGGCCAGTCCCTTGGTAGAAAAAGGGAGATCTTGTTTCACGATGGGTGCTTTCCTAAGGCACCAAACGTATCTCACACATTCAGCTATAGTGAGATGGCATGGGCTGCAAGTAAGTGGTGGAAAACCACTTACCACATCTTGTTTTGATATAGGCAGGAGATTCATTACGCTTGTTCCACATGTGGAACTATGACCCACCCCCATATGTGCACCTTTCTGTTTGGTTGTACATTATTTTGCTCCCATATATTGATGACATACTTATACTTTTTGTGGGAATCCATGGAGGGAGGATGGGAGGTATGCATGTGCCTAATGGTATGAAAATTTTCCATGTGTTTAATGTTATACATATCAGAGGAAGCATAAGGCAATCCATGATTGTTTCACATGAGATATTGTTTCCTTGGGGGATGGATTTTGCACATATCTTATTGACTTTGGAGGGAAAATTCATGGAGGTTTGGATTGGTGAGAATCTAGCTTATGTTGAGAGCTTGATCTTTGATGATGTCACCTATGGAAAGGAATTGTTGCAGCACTCACCCTATCAGTTGAGGAAAAGAAAGATTTTGGAGGGGAGGACTGTAATATTCCTACTTAGATCCAACTAAGAGGAATATGCAATTTTGTTTATCTTTCTGCTTCATGAATAAATGAATAAAGGAGGACATGTAAAACTCCTGAAAGTAATGAATAAATCAATGCCTATGTGAACAGAGACATATCTGGGCCATGTAAATAAACTCGTGTAGGTGTGAATGGGTTTGAATCATGAGACTCGGCCAACATTGACCAAATCAACAGCGTAGTCTAGGTGCAATGAACCTCATAAATACACAGTGCAGTTTTAGATGGAGGCTCCACATGTGAAAGGAGCTAAATCATTGAGGTGGTTTAGGGTTTGGCAAGGCTTTCATCTTATAAAAGGAGGATGACAATAGGAGAGGGGGGTTGACGAGATTATTTTCTGAAGGTATTGTCTGCTGAGACATTCCTCATTGGGTTTTCCTATTCAGGAATCCCACCTTCTTCCTTAAGCAGCTCTTGGAGGAGTCTTGTGTGCCTAGTCCACTATCCGGAATTCGGCCAAGCCACATCTTGCATCTATAGCGCAGTCATGTTTAGGCTTGGGTTGTCAATGTAAGCTACAACAAGTGGAACTCTAGATTTGCTTAGATCTATCTTGTACTAGTGCCTCTTCTGAGTGAGTGTGTCTTTTAACCTCCTCGAAGAGTGCATTAGTTGTTGAGCTTCAGATCCACACATTGGCAGTAGGCCAAAGCATTCTCAGAGTCTACAGTGCAGTCCCTCTTCCATGATTGCGCTATTTGCAAGAGCAGAGTTCAAGGAGACTTGGCATCATTTTAGAGGAGAGATCTCTAGTGATTGGATCCTTCCTTTCACTGTGGTGATCCATGGATTGGCCAACCAATCCATGTTGTTTCAGATATGATCTGCTACATATGTTATGATTCAAAATTTTTTGAATACTTCTACAGATCTATGACTTAGATCTCAGATCTACTCACCATTGTGCATGTTTTGCTGAGACCCCCAAGGGGAGTATATAGATGAGCTTATCTTGTATACAGATCTGGAATAGATCCATCATTTTGTGTACAGATCTGCTCTAGATCTGAGTTGTAATCTAATACATGCTTCAGCAATGAAAATAACATTGTCAAGCTTATTCTGCCATTTCATGTTCTTGTAGCAGCTCATTTTGAGGCTTTTGTCTTGTATATTCATTCTATTTCTGTTATACATTGTATAAGCTACATTGTATATCTATTTTGCTGTTGTATACCAGAAATATGAGCCTCCATGTTGGTCTCATTCTTATAAACTGATAAAATGCGTTATTTCTGAAGCAGTTCTTTGCATATAGATGCAGCCCCTCTCTTTGGGTGTTTTTTAGCTAGATTAGGTTGTGGGAGATCTATTTAACCCCCTAGTTTGATTTTTTTTTTCTCTCATTTTGGCTTTAGATATTAGATGAGCTGATCTAAGGGATCCGGGAGCTGCAAACTCATTTCAATGCATAGAATTCTCAGGAGTGCATTATTTCAGCAAGCTTGTTGTGCAATCCCCATTTTGGGATATTACAAGTATATTTTTGCATAAATACAAGGCGAGTTGCAGGTATTATATAGGTATTCATGTGGTATAATTTTCTGACAATGTTTTCCTTTTGTAAATCACTTTTATGAATGCTTATTTCTCTTTCTTTTCGTATATTTTCTTTCAATTATCTTCCTATAAGTTGCTGAAAAGAATTCTCTAGTTTATGCTTTGTTTTGGTAGTAATTTCATGTTTATGTTATTCATCTTCTAATAAATGAACTCATGCTTGTCATGCTCATTTTAAACCTTTACTTTTCCACCCTACACTACAATTGAAAACCTCAAAGTGTCATTGAACATACCTACCTTGCCCCTTTGTATCCCTGGAACTAAAATCTTTTGAGACATGACCTAGTTTCCTTGACCTCTCCTCTTGATCTAGCTAAAACCCTAAATTTCAAGACCCTAGATCTCAATACCTAGCCTAATATATTTTACCCTCTCTAGTCACCTTTCTTTTTGCAAGATAACAGAGAGAGCCCTCTCTAATTTTGTAAGTCTAGCTACCAAATCCTAAGTGGTTCTACGTTACTTCTTTTGGTCTCCTTTCTCGGCCTTGGGACACTGTGGAGGATAAAAATTTCTAATCATATTTGATTGCTTGCACTAAATTCATTAATTTCAGTGTAGATGTTGGTTTCTAATCTTATTTTCTTACTTGCACTAGATGCATTTATTTGAGTGTAGATGTTGATTTCTAAAGCTATTTCATTACTTTCATTATATTTCTTTGATTTCAATGTAGATGTTGTTTTCTAATATTATTTGGTTTCTTGGATCATATGAATTGATTCAAGTGTAAGCACAAAAAAGTATTGATAATATACATTGATTTTTTTTAATAGTAACTAAACCTATTAATATTGGAGAACAAGTGAGACAAAGTATGATGTTTACTACAAGAGCTCGAGATAAATATTTAAATGGTTTACAATTTCAACTTTCCTTTTCATATAATCAATATAAAAAATGATGAAAATGACAAGGGTGACAACAAGAATAGTAGAAGAAAATAGTTTTAGATTGATCACAATGAAGATTATTTTTAATTGACTACATTCTTATTGTTCACATTTTCTATCATTTGATATTATTACATTATCACTTTTCATTCAAAAATTTTATTTCATCATTAAAGTTATTTTAAAATATTTATCATCTCAACAAACTGAGATAACTAATAAAATTTGAAATTAAAATTTCTTGATAAATATCAGATATATTTAGAATATTTAAAATAGTTATATTAATATTATATTTATTTACATATTATTGATAAAATTAATCATATGTTCCCCATATTATCAATAGATTTTCCTTGGCCGCACGTGACTGAAACAAGCCTAGATCCATCTTAACTCTGAATATATCAAGCACTGAGAGGGATCAAATATCTCGAGGTGCAAACCTTTCCTTAATTTTTACACTAAAAAAATAGGTTTGCACCTCAATAGGTTTGGTCACTCTCGAGACTTGATATATCCAGAGTTAAGATGGATCTAGGCTAGTTTCAATCATGTGCGGCCAAGGAAAATGTATCGATAATATGAGGAACATATGATTAATTTTATCAATAATATGTGAATACATATAATATTAATATAAAAAATTTAAATATGCTATTCAATTCCACATCAGTTGACCCATATAGAACAAGAAGTCCCTTTCGTGGCTCATCAGTATTCAAATGATATGTCATGTCTAGCTTGAAATAGCTATCGATATTATCCTCCTCAAATGTTGACTAGTCAAGTCCATAAGAAGATTTAACTATTTCATTAAGGCACACATGCAATATATAAAAAAAAATTATATGCAAGAACTCATTGGCTTGCAACCAAACAAAAATAATGGCCCTGGTGTGCCAGATTCTTGAGTTCTTCTACAAGCCATTTTGCAAGAAACACACCATTAGCTAAATCTAAACTCATCTTTGCTAATTTCCTCTTATTAATATGAATATCACTAGTACCTTTCAGGCTATTCACGGACAATTCCTCATTTAAAATATTACTTTCATGGCACCCAATACTAATATCTGAATTTCCATCTTCTAGTTGATTATCTTGTTTGCATTGCATCTCCGCAATACAATTAAGAATTAAATTTGAAATTGATGAAACATCTACCAAAAAAAAAAACTAGTCATCTCCATTATCTACACATAATGAGCCAACATATATGGGAGTGCTTACACCTAACACAATCTACAGTCTATACACTATATGGAATATGTGTTAAAAAATCTTATTCAATGGTACTAGTGATATTCTAGAACCAATGTATTTTCCTCTTTCTACCCATTGTAGCATTTGAAGCCTCTTAGCAGATGGCATTGTGGCCATGGATAGCTCGCTCAACCCAACCCCTTGTTCATGCTATATATCTTTTCTTTGGCTCTTATATATTTATGTTACCAAAGGTTTGTGTCTTCTATTGGTGTCTTTATATAGTTCCTAGGGCATTGGATACCTGGATTATGCATGCATTTCTGTAGCATTCTATGTATATTGATTTTGATCTGGCATGTGTTGGCACATTACATGGCCTATTATATATTCAAAATATTTGAGTGATGCATTGGTTGCATTTCCTCACTCATAAATCTGTATACATTCACCAACACTGATAGCACTATTAGAAGGTGGATTTTATTCATAACAGTTGTCAATATTGTAGCATTGCATCATTTATTTGTATCCCTGACCTTTTGTATCCATCACAATAGTATATGTATATACTATTTGAATGATTTGGGCCTCATTTATTTTTTTTCTAAAGTTAATTAGATTTATATTATTTTTTTGGATAAAAATACAGAGTTCCATGGGAGTCAATGTGACCTCCCTGAGTTGGCTTTACATCATTGCCTGGGCATATCATCCAATGAATGTATTGGCTGAAGATGTATGGCTTTGGCCAATAGAAGCTAGGGAAAACTCGAGGTGATCTGGCATGCAAAGAAGGTCAAGTCAACACAGAGATGGGCGTGTTGCGCTGCCTGAAGACTATGATCGAACAGTTCTTCGATGTAGCTTGAGTGTGCAGAGATGGGTGGGTAGGGATGTGGTGTAAACAAAGATTTCTTGAGCATGTTGGAAAAGTTCTCCCCTTGATGTGTCCTTCTTGTGTTTGATCCTACAATGGCTGAGATTGACATACCCTTCCTGTGGCTGAAACCATCGAATGCCCTGTGGCTGAGTCCTATGTTTGCAGATCCGACTTCTGGATTTTTTTGTAGTTTTCTTTGAGTTCTCCCTCCGCCAGATCTTGCCAAAGGCTGTGATACTCTGTCAGCTTGGAGTTGATCCCTATATTTTCCAAGGCATTGGCCATCTTGTTTTCTTTTCTGCGAACTTCTTGGAATGTGATCCCTTGCATTTTGCAAAGTTGGCCTTGGAGGTCCTTCAAGATTGCTAATAGTCTCCAACTTGGGGTCACTTTGTCCACCTGTGCACCCATCTGGAGTTTCCTTATCAGCCTTATTATGATCTCCGAGTCGCCTTCCACTACCAGAGGTAGAATTCTGTAGTGACCAGCCAGAGTGAGGCCATGGATGAGAGCGATTAGTTCTGCAGCGTTATTGGTGTTCACTCCGAGATTGCCATGATAGATGAGATGAATTGTGCCTGTGTGATCCCTTACTGCTCCCCCATAGCCTACCATTCCCGAGTTTTTTTTGATGCCCCATCGAAATGGAATTTGAATGTGTTAAAAGGGGGCAGAGTCCATTTGTCCTGCGTTGTTCCTGTTGAGGCTTGGTTCCTCCCAGCAAGGTTGGTCATGGTTTGATATATATAATTATTGCATCATTCGGAGATGTTTTGCCCTCTATCTGCAATATTCCCATGGCATTGATCGTCTTTGTGATAAGTTGTCACACTTTCCCTATCAACACGTTTACTACCATTGCTGAGCTCTTGAATATTCTTGCGTTTCTCTCTTTCCACAGGATCCAAGCTTTTGCTTCTGGAATTAGATTCCAAGCATTGTTGACCAAGGGATTGGAGGATATGGAAGATCTCCACTTGCTGAGTGAAAGTTGGATGGAGTTTCTGTCTCTGTCAGATTGTCTGAAGACCATGGCCATGTCATCCCATAGAGGGAAAGCCGTGGGACAGGTGTTGAGTATGTGATTGAGAGTTTCTGGACCATTCTCACAGAGCATACATCATGAAGGGCCTACGAAGCCTCGTTTCTGAAGATCGTCCCATGTGAGTGCCTTGTTATGCATGACCATCCAGGAGAATAGTGTGATTTTTGGCCATGTTCCTCTGTTCCAAAGGGTTTTCCATTTGTGGTCTGGTTGCGGATTCGATGAGGTAGCCAGGATCTGATATGCTTCTTTGAGGTTGAATGTTCCTTTGGGGTTTCTTCCCCATCTCAGGATGTCCTCTTTATTGGATTTTAGGATTCTTCTTTTGTCCAAGTATTGTAGAAGATGGTCTACATTCATTGGGCCTGCTTGGGTATGCCATTGTTCTTTGGATAACCATTTTTTCCATGTGGTTGCCTCGCTCGCAGTTTGCCAGTAGTCTGCTACCGTAACCTTACCTTCCTCCTGCATAGCTCTTTTAAGATTGTTCCAGTCTGGGTGTTCCAGGGGTGGACGCTGCTTCCAGGCATCTTCCTAGAATAGGGCAGTGTTGCCTTGGTGCACTTCCCAAAAGCTATGCTGCTGAACAATATGTCTATTTTCCAAGGCTTTGTTCCAGATGGGGGATCCTTGAGTGGTGCCTGTAAGCCTGATGAGGTCTTTGTCCCTGATTTGAGTTTTATACTTCGCTTTCCACAAGGTGCCCCAGAGGGAGTTAGGATTTTCTACCCATCTCCACCAAATTTTTGTGACTACGGCCTTGCTTAATATCTCGGGGTCTCTAAGGCCCAAACCTCCCTCCATTTTTGGTTTGCAGATGTCTGTCCATTTGAGGAGGGCCCATTTGGATTTCTTAGAGGCTCCGTTCTAGAGGAAGGATTGCTGAATGCTTCGAATGGATTTATAAACCGCCTTAGGGGATGCAAGTGCTGAAAACATATATGCTGGCATGGTTTGAAGGACGGACTTGACCAATATCAGTCTGCTGGCCATGTTTAAGGCCCAGTGGGTCCAGCTGCTTAGCCTGGCTTTCATTTTGTTGAGGAGGGCTTCCCAGTTGGCAGATTTGTAGGCATATTCCGAGAGTGGTATACCAAGTTATTTGGTTGGAAGGGAGTTCTTATGAATTTTCAGAATTCTGCTAAGATTTCTCTGCAGAGGAATGGATGTGTTGAAGAAAAATAGTTTGGATTTGGTTAGATTGATTTCCATACCTGAGGCCTCCAAGAAAGTCTTTAACACTTTGCTGATGGTTAGAGCTTCTTGCACTGTGGGGGCGCCCATGAGCATTGTATCATCCACGAATTGTTGATGCGTTACTGTGGGTCCTTAATGTACCGGTTTGATGGCTTTGAGTTGATTCTGTTGTTTTGCCTTGGCTAAAGATCTTCCCAGCCCTCCTGCCATGATGACAAAGAGAAAAGGAGATAGGGGATCTCCTTGCCTTATACCTCTTGACGGAATGAAGGGTTGAAGGGGTCCTCCATTCAGCAGGATTGAAAAGAAAGCACCTGAGACCAGTTCCATTATCCAATTTTTCCATTGTTGACTAAATCCAAAAGCCTGGAGGATTTCTCTCATATAGTGCCAGCTGATTTTATCAAAGGCCTTTGAAAAGTCAAGCTGGATAAGCATGCCTGGAGTCCTTTTTGTTTTGAGAGAGTGCAACATTTCCTGGGTGAGGATTATGCTGTCAGTGATCTTCCTACCTTCGACGTAGCCAGTTTTCTCCTGAGAAATGATTGAGGGGAGGATGGATTTAAGTATGCTAGCCATCAGTTTGGAAATGATTTTATAAAGGACATTACATAGGGCTATGGGGTGAAACTTGTCGGGGGAGTCAGCCTGGTCTGATTTGGGAATTAAGGTGAGGAATGTGGCATTGATGGCAGGTAACACTTTCTTGGTTCTATGAAAGTTCCTTACTAGGATGAGAAGGTCAGCTTTAATAATGGACCAGCAAGCTTTAAAAAATTCGATTGTAAATCCGTCTGGTCCGGGAGCCTTGTTCGTGGCCATGGTGAAGATTGTTTCTTCAATCTCCTGCTCAGTAAATTCTCTTAGAAGGAGGGAGTTTTGCTCCTCTGTAACTAAGCTAGGAATGGCAGCAATAATTTCGTTGATGGCTTGGGTTCTATATTGGATGGGATCGCTGAGAAGAGAGGTGAAATAAGAGTTGAGTTTAGATCCTATATGCTCCCTTGTATAGACTTGATCGCCATCAGCTTTTTTGAGGGAGAGGATGCAATTATATGCTCTATGCTGGATGGTTGACTTGTGGAAGAAACTGGTGTTACGTTCTCCCTGTTTTAACCATTGCACCCTTGATTTCTATCTCCACAGCAGCTCTTCCTGTTTTAATCGTTCTTCCCATTGCCTCTGCAGCTTTTCTTTCATCATTGGGCCCTTCTTTGATTAATGTTTGCTGGAGGTTTTCCATTTTTTCCTTGAGTTCTTTTTTGGATTGAAATATGTCGCCAAAGGTGTTTTTGTTCCAGTGTCTGAGGTTAGTTTTAATTGTTTTGAGCTTCTGCTGGACTATGTATATGATATTTTCGCTCCTTATGGTGGCTTGAGTCCACCAGCTTTGTATGTTTTGCATGAATGATGGGTGCTCTGTCCAGAAGGTTTTGAATCTGAATGGTCTGTTGTAGGGCTTATCCAAATTGGTGAAGTGGATCTGCACTGGCTAGTGATCAGATCCTCCAATAGGCAGAATGTTGGCCTCCATGTCGATATTTTGCAGCAAAATGGATTCCGACATGAGAAACCTATCGAGCCTTGATGCTATATGCTTGTTTCCACCTTGCTTATTATTCCAGGTATGCAGACCATTGACTGTGGAGATGTCAATGAGTTTGGATTCAGCAATAAAGGTGTTGAATGCTTCTGAGTCCTTATCCAATCTTCGTAAGCCTCCCTTTTTCTCCGCTAGATTGGTGATCATATTGTAGTCTCCGCCCAAAATCCAGTGATTTGCCCCATGGTGTTGTCTGACTTCATCCAGGTCTAGCAGCATCTCCAGGTTTTTCTAGATTCATTGGGGTCCATACACATTGGTGATGCAGATCGATTGCCTTGATTTTGGCATGTTGAAAATGACAGATAACGAGTGCTTGGTGGACAGAGCATTCTGCAAGAAGAATTTACTTTTGTTCCAGAACATGAGTATCCCTCCTACTTGCCCAATGGCATCTATGCTTATGCATTGATGACTGTTGGAAATGAGTTTTTTGAGAATTTCTGTGCCTTTGGGAGAGCATTTGGATTCTTGCAGAAGTACGATGTTTGAGTGTTCCGAGAATAAGTGGTTTTTTAGGATCCTTCTTTTGGTGGTGTTGTTTAGCCCCCTGATGTTCCAGGTTGTGATTTTCATTGAGCTACCTTTGGAGCAGATAGGACCAAGGCCCTAATTTTTCCTTCATTGATTAGGCGTCTGCCTAGCTCTTGTATTTACTGTCTTCTGGATTTGCGCCCTCTTTTTCTGCCTGGTCCTTGTGGCTTGTATTGATCCAGATCCAGGTTGGCTTGAATGCCTGTTTTGCTGCTATTTTCCCATTTCCTTTTGGCTGCATTCTGGTTGATGTATTCTAGCTGCAGGTATGTCATTTCAATCTTCTCCAAGTGTTCTTGGGGAATGGCATTGACTCCCAATTTGGACCATTGCTCATTGACCTTTTGGAGATCTAGATCGCCTAGGATTTCCTCCAGAGGATTTCTTGAAGTGGTTGTGGAGGGCTAGTTTGTTTTCATTTCTATGCAATGAGGGGTTTGGAGAGAGGTGTGGCTCGTATTATTCTGGATGGGAGAGGATTCTGATTTGTGTTGCGGTGCCTGGGTGTGGATTGAATCAGAGGTTGTGCTTGGAGCGTTGGTTGTAATCAAGGATTGACTTAATGATGTTGGATCTTGATCAGTGGGGGCCTAAGAGACTATAGGGTGCTCTGATGAGTCAATATTACTCAGAACTTCAAAGCTGTTTTGCTGGGTGGAGGCATTATTAGTGGGGGGTTTTGGAGGCTTTTTGTCTTTCTTCCCTTTGTTCTTTCTTGAGATGGAGGTGAAACCAGGTGTTGGAGTAGCCCCTTGTTCTTGTTGGGCCTGAGGCTGTGGTTGATTAGCAGGGCAGCCATGACTGAGATGTCCATGCTGTCGGCATGTTCGGAATCTTAATGGGATATTTTCGTAATCAATGGTTTTCTTCCATAGCACTCCTTTATGGATCAGCTCCATATGGCCTAGGAGGGGTCCTGAAATATCCAAATAAACGCACATTCTAGCATAGGCTGTGTACTTACCTTGTTATGTGAGATCTGAGGCTTTGATGAAGACTCCCAGCTGGTTTCCTATGGCCTCCAAGATGCATTTGTTCCAGTAATCCATAGGCAGAGAGTGAAGGCGAATCCACACTGGAAATTTTTTGAAATCTTCCTATTCTGGAGCGAATTTTGGCCTCCAGTATGTTATGTATAATCCTGTAGAGTTGTAGAAGTACGAGCCTCCTTCGAAGATGCGATCTCTATCATCCCTGTGAGCGAAGATGACGGTGAAAAAGCTTCTCGATCCCAGCTAAATATCGTAGTCCCCTTTGGGTTTCCATTTCTATTTTATCCACCAGCAGAGAGCCTTTTCATTAAGTCGAACCCTCGTGAATCTGCAGATCAGGGCATGCTTACTCATGTGGTCTCTGTATTCGTTGATCCACGGATCTTCAATGATTAGTCTGGGTATTTTCTCTAAGATTGGCTTGCATGGGGACGTATCTTGCACGCTGTGTTGATTTGGAGTGTGCCCCGCAGACGCAGATCCTTTTGGCATCAATTCATTGCTATTTCCCCCAGATCTAGAGCTGGATGGGATGTTGGAGGTGTCCAAGGGAATGCTGCCGAAAATGAAAGGCCTGAAGGTAGGTGGTTCGAACCCCCCCCTGAGGTGTTCATGAGGTGAATCAGGTGAGATTTCCACTGAGATATCTGTCTTGCACTACACGGATTGGCTGGCAGGGCTGCAGAGCCAAGATCAGGGATCTATAGAGTTTCAACCCAATCGCCGCTCCTCAGAAGCCCTAATACCCCTCATGTCTGAGTTGGGCCTCATTTCATTCAAGTGTATGTGCATCAATTTTATGGATTTCCATTGAATTACTATATGTCAACGATGTGTGGTGCTCCCTTTGTTCATTGGTATTTTTCATCACTTTTATGATGTGTATACATATATTAAAAATGTATAATTTATCACTTACTCCTTCCTTTCAAAAAACTCATGAACCACTTTCATATAATTCAAGAACCCACCATGCCATGTATCAAAGAATGTGCCTTGTTCCATGGAATAAAAGGCACCACTCTTTATATTTAAATAAATTTTCTTCCAAAATTTTGTCCTTCCCAAAAATGGTTTAATGTCATCCTACATCATTGTATCCAAGACTTATTTGTTTAAACTCTTGTAGAGACAACAAAATCGACAATTATTTTATTAAAAAAGTACTTTACATGCAACGTCATAAAGTAGGATAAGAAATCAAGTGATTCACCTAAGACATATGGAAGTGATAACATAACTACAAATAACCAAACTAAGGTGTTATAAATTATATTGGTTAAAAAAGATGTGCTTAAATGTGAAAACCAAATTAACGCTCAGGAACTTCAATGGACCTATTAATTTTAGGTGATTTCGATATTATGTAATTCCCTAAGTGATTATACAACAAGTTCCTTTAAGTTCTTGTGAACATGCATTCTAGGGGATGAGTGATCGGAATCTGGGATTAGGGGAAAAAAATTACCAAAAAATCAAAGTGCTCATAATTGCACCAAACCAGAATGATAGTGACCAACCCATCGTTAGGAATCCAACACAACTTTTTTCATAGAAAACCGAGTTCTAATGAAAAAGTTATAGCCTACTAATCATTGTTCAGAACGGGAAAATTTTTAAAAATAACTACAGAATAGTGACAGCTTGATGACATGGCAACCCCGTTAGCACTCTGGGTATATTCAAGGAATATTCTTCAGTTTTTTCCTAGTGACATTGTGACAAGTATCACAACTGGATTCCTCAGGTTTGGTTTGAGAAGGTGAAATTGCCCAATGTCCTCTAAGGTTGAATTTTGGTTCATGATGAATTTATGTGCTGGAATTATTTTTTTAATTATTAAGGTTGGATTAATATATATATATATATATATATATATATATATATATTATTAATTTCAAACCTTAATATTAAATTCCACAAACTATATATCGAAAGTTTGCATATATATTTCAACCTAAGGTATGGGTTAGTCCAACGTCCAGTTGGCATATTTCATAACCAAGTCCAAGATATCAATGGTGGAGGTGCATATTTCCAAAGTACGCATATTTTTTAAACTTTTGGTTAAATGTTATGTGGGCGTACTTCAATGGTGGAAAAAATATATATCGGATGGGAGGAGGGCGAGTCGACCCGTGACCTCCCCCTCTTATTTCAACGGCCTTAGAAATAAGCCAAGACCTTTCTCTTTGAAAATATAAGACTTCCCAAACTTTATTTGAGCTTCATGCAGGGCTCCAGTGGTAGAAGGGAGGCGGCCAGCCCGCGGGCTAACCCTCATCCCCACGTGACCTTACCATATGGCCTATTCTTAAAATCCCAAGTTAATTGTACTTAGTGCGACCATTATCCACATTATTCCATTTTTAATTAATTTTAAGACTGTAGGTAAGTTATCCACAGATTCGGAGGCGCCACCATTTTCAACGGACCTGAGAGTTTGGCAGGGTTATCTAGAGTCTTCTAAAGATTTGGAGGAGGAATCTAGGGGAAAACATAATGAACCATATCTTGAGCAATTTTTGACCAATTTTTGCTTAGGAAGAGTCATTATTAGTAGACTGGCATGCTATAAATCCATTGGTATAGTTTTTAGAGGCAGAGGAGCAATTTTATTAGCGTTTTTGGCACTTTGAATAAAATTGAAGTCGAGGGCCACTAGGAAGGAAGGCCATGACTATAGCAGTTGAAGGCCAAATGGAGTGAATGAATAGTCATTTTTAGATGATTTTGATTCTCTAAACATAGTGATATAGCTTTAAGAGGTGTTGGAGCACTTATAAAAGTGTTTTTGTCACTTTGGAGATTAAAACAAGCTTAGGGCCACTAGGATGTGAGGTCAAGCCTAGATCATCTGGAAACCAATTTCGGAGATTGAATAGTCATTTTTGAGGTTTTTGGGTAGTCTAAAGCCAATGGATCAGGCTGAAAATCCATTGGAGCACAACATGTGCCTTTAATCATACATTTAACTCTTAATCCCAACAAGGCCTAGCTAGTTGAAGCAGGTCCATGGGGATGTAGCCTAGAAGGGGTGAACTCTGTTATCAACCATTATATTATGTGTATGTTGTGTGATATTTCTTTGCATTTAATTTTTTGCACATGAGTTTTTAAAATCTAATTAACTCATAAATTGATCATCAAAGACACATGAAATTTGACACATAAACCCCTTCACAATTGGTTAACTTGAGACTATCCTAAACACACATTTTTAATACTGATGAGGGAGATAGCATAGTAAAACTAGTTTGTCCATATTTAGATCAATTTGGTGTCAGATCATAGTTTAGCTCATTTTAGCCAAGCTCAGCTTGAATAATTAGCTATTGGTTTTTGAATTTTTCCAAGGAGAATTTAACTATGTGAGAGTTTATGTGTGAAGGAGAAGGTTAAGATTGAGAGCTCAGATCTCAAATCGCAGCAAAGAAGCTTTGTATGCATTGTAGGTGTGATGGGAGCTTCATTAAGCAATGTTTCTAGTCCATATTCCTTAGAAAAAATCTCTAAAAAAAGATGTCACATAAGCTATACATCATGATTTATATGGTGCAAGAGAATTATGAAGATAATAAGGATAGCATTATACTTCAAGAGAAGTTGATTTCCATGAAGGAGGAGAAACAAGAACTTCTTGAAAATATGAATGAGATGGAGACTTGGCTCCATATTGCAAATGAGAACCTAGCAAGGATGCATGAGATGGAGACTCAACTCCATGATGCCAAGGAAGCCTTAGCCATGTATGCACATGAAAAAGAGGTATGCAATTAAATTTTACCTTCAATTTCCTCTCAAAATGAATGTGTAGGAAATTTTGAAAGACACACTAGAGGAATGAGGTCCAAATTATTGATGAATATGAGCTATGATGGAAAATGATTGGGAAAACATGCACAAGGCATATTTGAGCCAATTTTTGTTGAGGAAAGGCCTAAGTATTTGGATCTTGGTTATGGAAAACATGATGGAGAAATCTCTAAATCCAAGAAGGCACATGAAGGTGTTCTAAGAAGGAATTTCATTTCATGTCCATTACCTCAAGCTTTTGAAGATTTGGTTCATGAGGAAAGAAAAAATTTTAAAACCACTTTGCAAGAAGGTGCTCATAAGCATGCAACTAATGATAATGGTGAACAAGAGGATTTTGAAATCTCTAAACTCATTGAATGCATTGTTGCTATTCCCAAGAGATCCACTACCTTATCAAACTCACCTCCTCAAGAAGGAAACAAAAGTGAAATTTCAAGGTATAAATGTTCTTCTAATCAAGTTTCTTTTTATTATGATACAAATTGCAAATTATCACATAGGATTTGGAGAAAAGTTGCATGTGCCTTTTGTTGTTTCAATAACCATAATGTTTCAAGATGTTGGAAGAAGATAACCATGCACATGAAACTTTCAAAGCAAAGGAGGTCAGAAGCCAAAGGTCCATTGGACAAAGTAAACCATGTTGAAAAGAAGATGCAACTGCTTTGCACTCATTGCCATAAGCAATGTCATATTGTAGACAAGTGTTGGAATTTGTATCCAACAAGTCATCCAAGACATTTGAAGAAGGTGGAGAAAGAGAATGGAAATAACAGAAAAGAAGATTCCATAATTGATGTGGGTTAAGATGATTCACATGGTAAAGTGCATTTTAAAGAAGCGTCACTGAAATGGTTTGTTCTCGTCTCTACAATGCATCTTTCATGTTTACGCCAAGAAGGTGATTGAGAGTGAAGTATGTTGACTCACTTTATTGCAGCAAAGTTTGTTCATTTCAGTCTTTAAGTACATGTACATATGAATGGGGTTCTTGTACTTATGATTGTACTTGTGAAGGAGTTGAAGAATTGTATACATGGATGAGATTTTGTGTGTGAATAGTGGAATTTGGATGGTTTCATTGTGCTTGAACATGCATAATTAATTGACTTGTGTTGGTCGATTGCTTTTTTAACATGTATGTTGTCAGCTTGAGAGTGTTGATCATTTGCACATGCATGATTGTCGACTTGTGTTGGTCGATTGTGTGTTACATGCATGTCATATCGACTTGGAAGAGTTGATTTTATCTCCAAAGATGAAAAGGAGGTGTTGACAAAGTGTTTCATGAAATGTGAAATTCATTTTTTTTTGGGAAAAGAATCATCAAATTATTACACATGTTTATTCTTGACTTGAGAGTTAGTCATTTGAACAGGCATGTTTTATCGACTTTTGTTTCATCGATGAGTTTTGACACAAATATGTAAGAGTAAATGGCGATGTTCACATGATGTGAGATTTGTTGCTTTGAGGAGCAAGAGGATATGTCATCAAGTTATGTTTCTTGCATGATGTGTTTTCAGATAGATGGTTTTGTTTGTGACAACATGTCAAAAAAAAATAGTTTTCAACCATTGTAGACCATTTTAGGTGTTGACGCCTAGAAGAGAAGGAGATGGTGAATACATTATTCTAGATATGGAATTTGGAACTGTGAGGTAAAATAATAGTCATTTCTTTTATTTTTATTACTTTTGTTGGAACTCATTTTTGTCGTTCAGTCAGATGGGCTTAATTTGGAAAAGTGTTTTCCAAGGAGAAGCCTGCATCGAATGCATGTTTGTGAAAAGGAGGAACATGATTCCAATGGGAAGTCAATCAGTTAGTTTTCCGAGCACCAAGGAATCTATTTGGCACAAAAAAGTGTTATACCAATTAGAAAGAAGCCAACAAGTGTTGGATTTGGTCGTATCAAAAGGAAAACATTAGTTGAAGAGCCAAGCCATTTACAAGGCAAGGCATGTCAGGGAACCCAAGTGGTTTTCATGCCGATTTTTCAAAGTAGAGTGAAGATGATATAACTTGGGCAAAAGAATATTATTCATCTCTCATGAGATAACCAAATTTTGTGGGTCCAAAATCATGTCAGTGGGAAGGAGTGATCGGAATCTGGATTAGGGGCAAAATTTTACCAAAAATTCAAAGTGCTCAAAATTTCATCAAACCAAAACGAAAGCGACTCGCCCGTCGTCAAGAATCAAACGCAAATTGTTTTGTCAAAAGCCGAGTTTGGATGAATAAATTATAGCTTGTTGATCGTCATTAATAACAAGTAATTAAAAAAAAAAATTGCAGAATAGTGACAGGTTGATGACATGGCAACACAACTCGCACTCCAGGTATATTCAGGGAATATTATTCAGTTATTTTCTAGGTGTATATATATATATATATATATATATTATTAGTTTCAAACCTTAATATTAAATTCCACAAATTATATATCCAAAGTCTGCATATATATTTCAACCTAAGGTATGGGTTAGTCCAAAGTCTGGTTGGCATATGTCATAACCAAAGTCTGAAATATCAATGGTGGAGGTGCATATTTTCAAATTCCGTATATGTTTTAAACTTTGTATCAGATTTTATGTGGGTATATTTAAATTGTTTCCAAAATGTATATAGGATGGGCGGAAAGCGGGTTGAACCTGCGACCTCCCACTCCTATTTCAACGACCTTACCAATAGGCCAATATATTTCTCTTCGAAAATCTAAGTGCAAAAAATGTATTTAAAATACATGCAGAACTCCGATGACGGAAGGGAGGGGCCCTGCCCATGGGCCAACCCTCTTCCCCATGTGAACTTACAATATGGCCTATTCTTAAGTGCCCAAGCTAATTGCAGTTAGTGCGCCCATTATCCACATTAATATGTTGTTAATTAATTTTAAGACTGCAGTTAATTTAGCGGTAGATTTGGAGGCACCCCTATTTTTGGTGGACCTACTAGTTTGGCTGGGTTATTTGGAGTATTCTCTAGATTTGGAGGAGGAATCTAGGGGAAAATTGAATGAACCATATCTTGAGTAGTTTCAACCAATTTTGGCTCAGAAAGAGTCATTATTAGTATATTTTCATGATATGAATCCATTGGTATAGGTTGCAGAGGTAGAGGAGCAATTTAATAGGTGTTTTTGGCACTTTGAAGAAAATCGATGCCTAGGGCCACCAAGAAGGAAGGCCATGCCTAGTTTAACTGAAGGGAAAATGGAGTGAATGAATAGTCATTTTTAGATGATGTTGATGTTATGAACACACTAGTATATTTTTCAGAGGTTTTGGAGCACTTATGGAATTTTTTTTGTCACTTTTGAAATTAAACAATTAGAGGGCCACCAGGATGGGAGGTCAAGCCTAGATCAATTGGAAACAAATTTCAAATATTGAATAGTCATTTTTGAGGTTTTTGGATATTATGAAGCCAATGGAGTAGGTTTAAAATCCATTGGAGTGCTAAAGGTGCACTTAATCATAAATTTGACTCTTAATCCAAAGATGGCCTAGCTAGTTGAAGCAGGTCCATGGAGATGTAGCCCAGGAGGAGTGAAATTTGTTATCATCTATTGTATTATGTGTATGTTGTGTGTTATTTCTATGCATTTAATTTTTTGTACATGAGTTCTTAAAAGCTAATTAATTCATTCATTAATCCTTAAAGAGACATAAAACAGTACACATAAACCCCTTCACAATTGGTTGACTTGAGATGATCCTAAACTCACATTTTTAATACTGATGAGGGAGCTAGCACAAAAAAATTATTTTTTCCATATTAAGATCAATGACGATTAATGTAAATCAAGTTTTGGTCTTTAATCGTACCAATCTATGGTTTTAAGGATGCATTGGAAAGATAATGGATTCATAAAATCTAATGTAGCTTCAGTAACACCATGGTCATTAACACAAGATGAACTCACTTCATTACAATGCATATGGTAGAAAATACACGCTTGATGATGCATAAGACTCTTAATGGATCATTAAAGAAATGAATCCCTAAAACCTTAATTCATTAATAAGATCAGTATACTAGGAAAAAAATTAAAAGTCATCACCAAAGCAGAAGCATCAATGGCATTTTATAATCAACTCTGTCTATGTAAGATTTCTCATTTCAAAGTCATAACCCTTGAGACCTATAAAAGCAAGGGGGGCCCATAAATTTGTGGTATCCCCAAAAAAAATTTGGATTGTTGTAGTGGGTACAAAAATTGGAAAACCACTAATAGAATCCACCGTCTCTATATACAACCCAACAATAGATCAATTCTTGTGAATGATCCAAGGAAGTATTGAAGCAGGTACTATGAGTATTCCTTCAGTTACTTAACCCTTTACAGATATGCCCTTCATTTTTTTCCCAGCTAGGTCATGCCTATATTTAGATGTCAAATCAATAGATCGCACTTTCAGGTCATCAACAATAATGCAGATATCATGGTAGAGCATTTATTGTATTCAAAAATTTAAAGTGAGTTTTTGGTGTTTCTCTTCTACTAGCGGGCCTGTTCAGTACCTCGATAGAGTCACTTAATAAATCACAAACATTGATTCACTACCAATAGACATGTGTAGTACCCAAGATATGTTGCTTTCATCACCTCTCTACGCAAGACGCATTTCTCAATCTTCTCCCTTTATTTGATTGAATTTATTTTGCATGCATGTTGGCATAATTTATTAGGCATTCATAGTGCTAGGGTGGATGAGGGATCCTGACTTATTTTACGGGAAAGATAGGTTGTTCCTTTCTTTAGAGAAACTGAAATATCTTCTAATTTAGGTCTTCCCTTGGGTCATGCTTCCACATGTTTTCTCCTACTAACAAGTCATCAATGAAAACATACCATGAAATATTAAAAACCAAGCTATACATAGGGTTTAGGTTCTATATGTAGGTCGTATGAACTAATCAGGGTTACCCATGAGTGCATATTAATATTTTCCTTGTTAATGAGATAGATTGATAGGAAATATGTTTAGAGCGCAGTTTTGATGACTAGACCTATGAAATGCTTCCTTAGAGAAAAGTGACTAGAGGAGCTAGTCTAGGTTTTTAGCAAGTGCAAGGAAAGATAGGAAAATATCATCATGGCATGCAAAGTATGTAGGAGGAAAGGCTTGTGAAGGAACATGTAGTGGCATGAAACATAGAGATAAAATATAATGCTAAGTCAATAGATAGTATATGCTTTGCAAGGAGATGAATGCATGATAAAATATAGCAGGTAGAACTACATTTACTACAAGAAGGATAATGCAATGTAATTCAATAAAAATTATCTAACTACAATTAAAATATCCATGTAATTCTCATGCAATAAATGCAACACAAATGATGAATGCACAATAAATTCATAAGGTCATGTTACAAGCTAACTACTTACGATAAAGAAAACACAACAAAGAATATCTAAACCTTACAACCATAAAAACCAAACCCTAATAAGAAAATTTTTATAAGAAAACTCTAATTATCAAACTCTAAATTAGCCTAAACCTAAAACCATAATTTAACTAAAGAGGATATTAGGTCATGTCAAATCAAACTTCCAGTAAAACCACTATCACAATTCTCAACCTGGAAATACAAAGATGTCAACAATCAAAACCCGTGTAAATTATGCAAAAACAAAGATTTTTACATGTAAAAGATTCACAAGAGAAATAATTTCATGCCTACTGGAAAGAAATTGTGCTATAAAATATTGATCCAACCAAGTTGCAAGCCTATTTTGGAAGGAAGAATGATAAACTTAAAAACCTTGAGAATGCGTCCACAATATACATTCATTTATATCTAACCCTATATTCAAAACCAAAGAGACAACATATCACCTTCTAGGAGAGGAATTTTTTAGATAAGAGTATTCCAACCAATAAAAATTTCTACCATGAAATTCAAGGTGACCAACTTAATGGCTCCAAAAATGTGGTCCTCCATCAAGAGAAACTAAGATACGAGAGGGCTTTGGTGCGGAAACCCTAATTTGACTTTGTTCATGGATTTTGTCAGGGACGTGAGTCCATGACATAACCATTAGCAAGAGCTGAAGTGCCTCACCATCCTAATAAGCCTATAAACCCTCAAATGATAGATCATCAAATATCGATGGTTTCGTAAGATTAACAAAATAATGCACATAGTTATCATCAATTGTGACTACAAAAACCATCACTAAATATTTCATTAGTTTTCCCAGATTTTATAGTATTAACTAATTTGTTATCAAAAATATCCGATGGAGATGAATCAATGAGATGATTCTCATGAAATATTTGAGTAAATTTGTTTCCTTGCTTGCATATAGTGAAATGCAAGACAACACCATTTTGTACTAGATGAAAATCTACACTAACTGGGCGAGAATCAGAAGGATTTGAAACAATGGTCGTTGTAATCTCTTCAACAAAAAAATTAGAGTGCATGGAGATACGCATCTCAATATATTTTAAAAATGATATTTTATCGGGCGAGATGGTGTTGAGATTGGAATCATGTGAAGAAACCTTAATTTCAGAAACATTAATTTGACATAATTCAAGGATCTCATCATGATCATGAGAATTTGGCATAACCATCAATGGAAACTAAAGTGAATCAACTTCCTAATGAGTCTTTGAACATTGAGAAGTTTGATCATTGAATTCCAGTGGTTTAGTGAGCTCAAAAAGTGAAAATGAACAATTATCATCGGAGGGGTTGATGAATACATTTTCGGTAGGATGATAATTGTTAAAGCCACTAAATGTTTCATCTCACATGTGAGACACTTCAAGGGTTAAAAATGTGGATGAATGAACCATAGGAACATTTTGAACCTTTTGTAATGTAGAATCCTCTTCTTCACTTGTTAAAGATTTCAAATTGAAAATAGCATGGACTAGCCGGGATTCAATATTTTCATATTTTGATCATGAGGAAACACCAAAAAGGTAAATATATGAAGGATTTGGAGAAATTTTTGTTGTGGCATACTTTTCAAATAAATTAGAGTAAAAATGATTGAAAAAATAGAGTGAAGTGACATCTCTTCCAACGAATTCTAGTTTGGGACTTAAATCGTACATCTTAGTATTAGCTTGAGGAAGTAGCTGATCAACATGTATTTTAGTATTCAAAACATGAAATGAACACATAATGCTATCTGAGAGATATATTTTTTCTATGGTCATCCATGGAAAAGAATACGATGGAACCCTAGTAGAAGCATCACTTTTGACCAGATTTGATTCGAGATTTGGGTTTAGCATAAAAAATTCAACCCTCATACCATGCTCGATGAAACATATAGGAAATTCATCTTTATATAAGATAAGTGTGATTTTATTACAAACAGTTGAATAAGGGAGCATAGTGTGAGGATATTCAGGTATATATTTAGGAAGATGCTTAATAGGGTTAAGTCAAACCTTGTAAGCAGAGAGAAATGTTATATCAACTTGATTCTCAGGTTTTCTAATTCCCATAGGATGTATGAGCACTTCGGAAGTAAGACAACTAGGTTCATTACACTACAAACACTCTTTATCACATATATGGTTAATAACATAATTTATTTTAGGTAATGAAGATGAAGGAGGATGCAAAAATTGCATAGGTGGTAATTTCCTCCCAAAAGGCTTTAGGGTTTCCCAACTCATATAAATTGACAAAAAAAGAATAGGAATACTCTCTAGTTGATTTGTGACTTTAAAATTGGCATGCTCATCATTAAAATTAGGATTTGTTTCATATTGAAATGGTTATAGATAAGGATAAACCAATCACTGGAATTTTTCACCCAAATACATCCATTCCACATATCTTTCATGAAATTCATAACAAAAATGAACAAACCTATTAGAAAAATCACCTAATTATTCTTTAGGTTTCATTATAAGTTGATTTATCCTTTTAAACACATATTCATACCCGTACATGTCAAATGTTTGACGGAGCTCACTAGTGAGTTACTCATACGAATGAATTGAAGCAACTAGAAACATGTGGCACCATTTCTTGACATGAACTTAAAGTGTGGGGGTCAACAATCTGCCTATAACATGTGCCAATGAGGAACATGCGAGAGGTTAATTGAAAAATGTTTCACAAGAAGTTATCGCCATGGTTTGGAATAATAAGTGTTGGTATTCAATTTTCATATCCATGACCATCCCATTTTTGACAACATATCTTCATCTGAACCTTCACTTTACACCAATTTTATCCATTTTTTGTGTTTAAAGAAGAATTTTAAGGTAAAAAAAAAATTAAATACTATCCTTTTCTTTTTAATATTTAAATGTTTATAAAAAAATATTGTGTTACTAATAAGGATGAAAGGTACAAATTATGTTGACATAGGATTCGAGTCACCAATTTATTCCATAATAAGAGGAAGAATTATTTTACTAAAAGAACTAATCCAAGTGAAGGAAAGGTATTGAATTAGGCAGAATATCGTGGTATTGTCATCATTTTTCTCAAACAAATTCTAAAAGTAGAATACACATTGTAGTTTTAGTTGTGCTAACTTGTTTTATCATTAAAATATGGAATTGAACCTAATTTTGGCAAACTCTGTTAACCAATTTTATTTTTATAAAAGTATAAAAATGGTACATATAAAGGTTAGAGAGAGAAAATGATACATACATTTATACATACTTTTTTGTATCAAACTCTATTTTTTAGTAATATCAGAATGAATTTATGAAATATTTGTAGTAATTGTTTGAAATATTGTTGTCGATACAACAAACACCCTCCAAAATTTTACCTACACTTTAATTTTGGAGCCTACTGTGGATCTTGCGATCGTTCATTCCATGGTCACTTCTTAATTGGTCGAAGTCACTTGTGTTAGTCATCAGTATTTTTCACTTGTTGGTGATGACTAGTTGTAACAATCAAGTTTTCTAGCAGCTGATCTAAAAAATTATCAAATTTTCCAACTGGAAAACCCCCATAAAAAAATTTTCCCTCTTACCTTTCAGTCCGCCCATGACGAGATGAAACCTCATTATCAAGCCCTATCTAGCCTCAGCCATACTAGCTTGTCCATCAGCTCCAAAGAAAACAATCCAAATATGTCCAAAGAAGTCTCCCCTAAGTTAGATAGTGGTGCTTTAGGAATTTCTCCCTTCGCAAACTATCCTAAAGCCAAAGAACCTCTATCTACTACAGACTAGCCATAACAGACCTTCCCATTTTGCAAATAAAGTTGGTTACAACCCTAGGTCGTGCCACTCATAAACCCTCAAGTCTCAAAAATACATGTATCATAGGTCAAACTGATTTTAGGTGGTTCTACAGTATTTTAATGGTTCTTTCAAGAACAGAAGTATACCAGCATTCCCAGAAGACACTATTTGGTTCCACATGAGAAGACAGCCACTTCTCAATATGATTTTGAGCCTAGAATGTAGCTACAGAGCAGATATTTGTTTCATTAAGCTCCTGCGATCACAGTCAAAGCATGCAAAGACAGTGAAAGGAAAAATAACACTGTTAAAGGCTGATGAGATGGCATGACTGAAAAACCTCCTTCATCTATAAGCAGAGGGTTTGATGACTAAAAAACCTCCTTCATTTATAAGTAGAGGGTTGAAGACTAAGAGCGCCTCCTTCATCTATAAGCAGAGGGCCAAGGATAAAGTTGGATTTTTAGAATTACAATGACTGTAAGGCAAATTTTTTGAGTACAATGAGACAAAAACTAAGGATCTCTGCATAAAATTTTGTTAAAGGCGGAGGAAAAGTAGTGGTGTTTTTCAAATATTATTTTCGTAAGCCCCATTTTTATTGAATTACAAGGTGAAGCTAATAGGTTGATCATGAGTGAAGAAATATTATGAAGCAGATGGTCAAAAGAGTCAAACAGTCTTGGGCTCAAATTAGCTTCTACCATCATGTATAAGGGAAACCACTATCAGTATGTTCATCAAAAATTCTTCATTTTAGTTGAGATAGAGGCTGAAAAGAAACCAGGCATTTGTCAAAGAAGGCCTCCTTCAGCTATAAGCAGAGGGCTAGAGCAGTGATTGATTTTAGGGTTTTCACTAATTGAGAGACAAATGGTAAGAGCAGTAGGAGATAGTTGAAAGCTTCTAAACAGAGAAATGATGTTAAAACAAAGAAGGAAGCAGGGGTACTACTGTAATCCAAGAGGTTGATCTTATCTCTTATCGGAATTTCTTTCAAAAGTAGTCTGGAGCCCAAATAAAACAACTTTGCTGATGGTTGAGAGATGGGTCATGACACAGGCCAAAGAATGATAATTGTTTTTCAAAAGGTCCCGTTCTTCCTATTCATGAAAAAATTCTTTCAAAAAACTCATCATAATAGATAAAGGCAATTTGAGTTTAGTTTTCCCAAAAAGGAATTGCAAATAGATACACAGGGTCATAAAGGTGCAAGAAGGATTATGACATGTGTTTTTAATTCTGGAACAACATTCAAAACCATTGAAGCATGCCACCTTATAAAAGAAGTCAAAGATACCTGGCTGTTGCATTTTGAGTAAAGAAAATATTTTTGAAAGAAGTTCCCTTTTGATGGACAGAGGATGATAAAGCTTAGGTGAATACAACTAGCCCTCACCCACAGTCAAAGAGAAGCATCATTTGGAGAATACATCTATAGTCCCTATATGGATTTGAGCCAATTTCCCTCTCACAAGCAGATATGATCATAAGGATCAGAAACTGTCAATCAAGTTTTAAAGAGATAAGTCACCTCCTTGCAAAGTGGCGAAAGATGCTTCACAAATCATTGGTCTTCCTTTCAATAAGAAAAAACACCAAGTGATGATTAGCCTTCAAATTGGTTTTCTCACGGTGAAAAAATATCACAAGCATAAAGACCTCCAAAAACAGTCACCCACAGTTTTTCAAAAAAATCCTGGTCAATTTTGGTTTTGTTTTATTTTGAAAAAACAAAAATGATAAGATTAGGGGTTCATTTGTTGTGTCAAACCAACACCTTTTTCAAAAAAAAGGGGACTTACAAAAACCATCACAAAAGTAATCACAAAGGGTGGTTGACTTGTTCGCATTCAAAAGGATTTAAAGGACCATTGCAAGCCCATTTGAAATTATCAAAGTACAAACAAAGCCTCCCCTTAGCTGCTCACTAGACCAGAGAAAGAGTTTTTGAGCAAAATTCACAGATTTTCGGGCTTGGAAACTGCGCGGCGCGCCTGTAGAAACGTAGGGCATGTTCAGGTGAAAGTTTACCAAAGGGTTACGTTGTTGCGCGGCGCTCCTATAGGCACCGGTCACGACTGCCCGTCAGTGACCCGACAACCTTCCTGTGCACAACGCTTTCTCATTTCAAACATGCCGCGCATGTTTCAAACCATCAAAATGCCTCCAAAAGCTTTGAAAGCTTCTCAAACCCCTCAAAAAATGGTTGCCATTAATTTTCAATGTATTTTATGTGCCTCCTTGGTATATTCAAATTTCTGAAAGGGTGATCAATGCTGCGTTTTTCAAAGACTAAATGATGGTGAAAAAATGAAACTCTGGATGTAAATCAAGGTGTGTTGGGGATTAAAAAGTTTGAATAATATTGTTACGGTTGGTTGAAAGTGAAGTGGTCATTTTTGTTTTAAAGAACCTAAAGCTACCCTCAAAAACAGTGATAAACCATGAACTCTGTCGGCTATATGTAGTGGAGAAAATAGTGCTTGGGAGGTTTGATCTTTTGGTTTAAAACTCAAGATTTTCTGTGGTTTATGATTGCTCAAGGTGAACATAGTAAAAATGGTGGGTTTTTATTATTGTCAAAAAGCCTGATAAACTGTCCTCAAAACAATGTTAAAAGGTGGAGGCACTGTTTAAAGGGAGAAACACAGTATTTGAAAAATGAAATAGTGGGCATAATTTCAACAACAGTGAGAAACACAGTATTTGAAAAATGAAATAGTGGGCATAATTTCAACAACAGTGATCATACATAAATTACTTTTTCACTGTCAAAAGTCATCTCTGTGTGGTGAAGAGCAAAGTCACGGCTGCCTCTTTGTCCATAAAACAAATTTTAGTGAGTGAAGTTGTCATTGCCATTTGGAGGTGTTTGTCAAAATATGTGTGAGAAACAGTAAAGTACAAAGAGGGTGTGTTGATTGTGAGGAATATTTTGCCTCTATCTAAAAACTAAGTTGCCTTGCTTACACCAAAACACCAAGAGCTCTGTGACCTTAGCCAGACACAAAAATCACTTGACTGTGTATACCTTTTATTTTGACTGTGAGCTTGTTAGTAAATTGTTTGTTGACTAGCATACAAAGGGAGAAAAACATTGTTTTGGAAAGAGCAGAGAGTTTTGTGTTAAAAATTCATTTCACATAGCATTTGAAGAAATCTTCCTTGGTCAAACAGTGACTAACCAAGAAGACAGAGTTGTGTTTGAGAGATCATTTCAAAAAAACCATTTGAGGCAGTTGGGTTTTGCAAAGAGCATCCAGAACAAGATGCCTCCCAGGCAGGATAGTAGGAGTGGCTTGCATAAGAGATTTGAGCCTACTTCCACTGAAGAAGTGAATGCCCACCCATCATTTTTGTTTAATTTCCATGAGGTTGGGTGTTTATATTTTTGCCAAAGGGTGCAAGAGGTGAAGAGTTTTTCTCCTTTGACACACCTTTGTGCTTTGAGGTTTCGAGACAAGCATTTACAGCTGGAGGCCTTGACTTCAAATTCTCTCCAAGGTCCATCTCCAAGGCCACTAAAATCCCCTATATTGGGGAAAATTGGTTTAAGCAAAGCCATTTGGACTCAGAAGATTACAAGCCCTTTCTAAAGCCTGAGCACAGAGAGTCATTTCCTTCTATTTTCCCTTTCTCATATCTTTTAGCCAGCTATGCCCCCCTCATGAAGATCATCATGAAATACTTCACTTGTGAGGTAAGATTCTCCCGAGTTTATGCATATCACATTCGACTACTCATGCATTTCACCAGGGCCAGATTGCTAAATATTCCTTTCTTCTTACACAAGAGCATTGAGAAAATGGCCTCCGCTGTTTAGATAAGCCTCCTTCACAACAAATAGCCTGTCTCTTCCGTCACTCTCTCATCAAAATCATCATTCTTCATCAGCTTGAAAAGAGAGAGGTCTCTTGGGATACTTTCATCACTCATCCAGATTTCTTCACTTTCCCTCTAGTCCATACATCCCCTACACCTCCTACTCATCATCCCTCGCCTTGTTCTAGCAGACCTATTCCCAAAAAGCTCAAGTTTACCACAGAACAAACCAAGGAGCCTGAAGAAGGAGAAGAAAGTGACCATGAGGAGGAAGAATAGCATGACCTTGATGATAATGAATATGATGAAGTGCAGCAGCATGAAGAACAACAAACTTATGATGAGGGTGAGCAGCCTTATGATGACACACAACAACTAAAAGAGACTAAACAACAGCATCACAGTGAGGAGGAATAGGAGCAGCATGAAGATGTTGAACAAGGGTATGAAAGTGATGAATAGGAGCAGTCAAAAGATGACACACAACAACTACAGCAGCATGAGCAGGGACAACCTCAGGGTGAAGAACAGCAGCCTCCTCAAGAGGAACAACAAACTCAAAAAGAAGAGGGGAAGAAGGATAAGAAGTTGCAGCACAGTGAGGAACACAACCCTCAAATGGAGATGCAAAAAGATAGCCTAGACATCCTTGAAGAGAGCCAAGACATTGGCAAAAATGAAGGGCAAAGTGGCAAGGGTAAAGAGCCCATTGAGCATGTGCTAGCTGCCTCTTCGAGGCAAGGGGCCATGCTCTCTTCATCAAAAGTGGCCAAGCCCCGGACATAAAAGAAAAGGGTGCCTAGATTTGTCACTCCAAATGTGACTAGGGCCCTTCGAAGCAAGGGAAAATTTCCAAAGAAGCCCATGGTCGAATTGCCTAAGAGGAAGAGTACTAGAAAAGCCACCTAAAGCAAGGGGAAGGGCAAGGAAGAAGGCAGTCATGAACAGGAGAGTGCATTCGACATCATCCAAATCCAAAGCAATGATAGTGATAATGAGGCCCGGATTCTAGAAAATCTCTTGATCCATAGAGAAAGCCAAATTGATGCCTTGAAGGATGATCTTCATAGAGCTAGGAATTTCAATCAATTTTTGCAAATCCAAAATAAGCAAATGAGTGTCCATATGGCTGTTTATGAGAAACGGGCGATCAAATACAAGAAGGAGGCCTCCAAAGCCCAAGTGAGGTTGGAAGAACTCATGGTTGAGTTTGATGAAATTGAAGGCGAAGATCAGCCTAGGCGAAAAAGGCCAAGAACCATGGGGCTAAAAAAGGCCCTTGAGAAGCAAAATGAAGAGGAAAATGCCCTTCTCCAATCTACCCCGCTCACTGCATTGTTCGAACAAGAGATAGAGAAAAATAGGGAGGCATGGCTTGAGAGAGTTAATGAAAACTTGGAGAAGAAATTGGAAAATTCAAACAGGGACTTGGACCTTCAAAGGAGAATGACGGGGCATTATAAAAAGCTAAATCAGTTTGCCTGGCGGAAGTTGAAGGTTGCTCAAGAAAAACTCAAGGAAGCCAAATGGAAGCGCCCGGCACAAAAATTTAGGAAGGACACCTCAAGACTTCAAATCTTGGCCTCTGCTTCACAACATGTTGCTGAAAACCCTTGAGGGTCATGCTCGCCAATTTTGGGCGAAATTCGACATACTTTGGTTTTTTGTCATTTTTGGGTTTTTGGCCAAAACCCATGGGCATCGCCATTTCAGTTTTGGGCATCATCAAAGGATGATAATGGTATCATTGGATGCAATATTTTTAGGAGCACATACTCAGTGATTTTCAGGACATTCAAAGATCATTTCCTCCCCCGAAATGGTGAAAAATGCTCACTTTTTCTACACTCTACCCGGTTTATCAGCAAGGTTTAATTTTTGGTTTTTTACACATAGGCCTATTTTTGGAGGACTTCCAATGGTTAGTTGGGAGAAAAATAAATAGTTTCAAAAATTAGACACTCAGATATTTCCAACAAGCTATCATGAGCCTCATTTCGACATCGAGAAGGCTTCCAAAAGTTGTCGGCAAGTCAGGGGACCTTTTGCTGATGTATTTTTTAAGTATTTTTGTAAAAATTGAACCTTTCAAAACTGCTTTTTCCTTATGTGCGTTTAGCTATTTTTGTACATGAGAAGTTATGAAAAGTTAATTTATTTCCCTCTTTTAGCATTTTTAGATATTTTATGAGATATTTTGTGCCTTGGGCTTTGCAAAGCCTCAAGGACAAAATAAGATAATTTGGATAGGCCAACGAGATTGCAAGTTGAACTAAGAGGTTTTCCTCACTTTGGTCTATATATTCCAAAGGCTTTTATTGTAAACAGAGGCTGAACTTGATGAATAGAAGCAATATATGGTCATATAAGCTTTGGAAGAAATACTTGTCTCATGCTTTTGGATAGTCTCTTGGATGTTCTTGGATGATGAAAGAGGATTGTTGTTGGATTCCATGACTTGGTAGAATGGTATAGTGTCTCTCTCTTTGTTTTGTTTCCTAGTTTTCATTCATAAATCTATGTTCTTGTTTAAGCAGGGATTTAGAGAAAAAATTTGAGACATGCCCTTGGAGGCACCTCAAATTTCCTGTTTCTTCATAGCTTCCATGTTTTCTTCATTCTTAGTCACATTAAAGAATTCTTGATTGCTCTTTAATAAATTAAGAATATTGTTTTCTTGCTTCATTCATGGTTTTATGCATGCTAAGTATGATTTACAGTATGCCCTGCTTACTCATGGCTAGCCATAACTCCATCCATGAAACTTCTCTCTGACTGATTAGACTGTCATTCGTTGAACCAAGGAGGTCTTGTTCTGATCTTGCCCTTTGCCTAAGACTATGCAATCTTGTTTTCAAAGTGCTCAATAGCTTAAAGTACTGTGTTTAGGCATTTCGGCATAATGATTTGAGTTGTTTTTCTGTCTTAAGTGTATTTCCCCAAAGTCTGATAGCCATTTCCCAAAGTTAGAGAGTTATATATCTCTATGCATGGCTTGAATGTTTATTTCTATGTATTGATTAGCTTATAGTTACATTTCTCATGATTAATGGTTTTCCCTACCATGTTTATGTCAGCTATTAAACTATTTATGCTTGGAATCCTTTGTTATTCACAAACTTGATGTCCATCTTACTCCATTTTGCCCAAAGATCCATTTTACCTCGAATCAAATCGGCCCTTCAACAACCTTGTATCACCATCTGAAAGCTTTCTTGACCTCTTCAACCCCATAGCCCAGTTGATCTGACATATTTTTACCTATCTTATATCTTTGATCAGTTTCATCCCTCACAACCTAAAAACCAAAACCAAAAAACCTACCTCATAACTAGCCTAAAAATTCGAACACAATAAGCACACACACAGATATCCCTTACACAAATAGAGAGAGCCTTCTCTGAGTCCAGGAAGGCTAGGTCCTTGGGCTCCAAATATTGGTTTGATGTTACACTGTCATTTGGCTTGCCAATCAGCCAAATCACGGGACACTAACAACTTTCTCACACATGCTCAGTTCACAACAAGTTCATGAACACATTATTTTAGGCAACCTTAAAAAAACATAGAAAAGACCATCAAGACAATGCCTTTGCAATTTTCAACCCATGTTGATAGTCATAGAACACTATTATTGACATTCCCTCACTTTTGGCTGCGTTTGTACTTCTATTTTTGTGATTTTTACAAATTTTCACTTTTTCACACCTTCGCTTTCACGAGTTTCTTTTTCATGATTTCAACTATCAATTTTGCTTTATTTTACTTTAATCAGTGTCATTTTCATGTTATCTTTGCTCTATCATGTGTCTCTTTCACTGTTGCTTGCATATCGCAAGTGCCATTCACACTTTCCTCTTCATATAGTAAACGTCATATTTTATCATGTGGAATGTTGCACAATTCACAAAAGCTATTTTTGGTGGTTTCATGGGGTAACATTTGTGTAAATGAGTTGGTCTTACCATGTAAACATGTATAACACTCATTTCCAAATTTTCAATCATTGTCGCATGAATGTCACCATGGTGTCGCAAAGAGTATCTTTAGTGTCGCACTTTATGTAGGTCGTAACGAAATTTTTATATTAAGGAAAGGATGGTTTTCATGTGTTATGAGTGTTCCATGTTGTTTTTTCAAGTGATATAAGTGTGTGGTAATTTCTAAATTCACGTGTTTTCCTATCCTCCTCTCACTGATCTAACCCCTATTCAAATTTGGAAACTCTCCGACCAGACCACTCAGCCTCCTTTAACTAGCCTAACCTATGCATTGTGTAGTCTAAGCCCTCAAGCAGTAGCCTTGCATTTTGAAATTGTGTAATGTATAGTTTCTGCCTCCCAGAACTACACACTACACAATATCAGTGATCAATCTAAGCCCCTAAGCTCTATAACTATGCAATATTTCCCTCCAACCAGACTTAGACTATGCATTGCACAATATCAGTCCTTAGGCCTCATCATTGAGCTCCTGAACTATGCAATTTCATAATGACCTGGCCTTAGTATCCTTCCAACACCACACAGTGGGAAAACTTAGTGCTAAATCCCTTAGCCTAGCTCCTTGAATCCATCAATTGAGTAATCACTTTTCCCAGGCCTTCATAATTATGAACTACGTAGTATAAATCCTCAAGCCTCTATCTTGATCACTTGAGTCCATCAAATACACAATCCCTCTTCCCAGATCTCTAAAACTATGTATTTCACAGTCTCAAGCATCAGTCCCCGACCTTGGCCTTTGGAAATATGTAATTTGTGAGTCAGACACTCAATTTTATCACTATTTATAGCACTAAAAAGTGACTTAATGAAGCATATTAGGCTAGGGGTTAATCAGATTGATGGTGTCTTGTCATGGGTGGATTTCAGTCACATGTATTTTATTATGTCATGACAAGATGATGATGAAGGATATGGAGAAGGAGACCATGCTAGAAGACACCTAAGGAGATAAGGAGATAATATGATCATCAGGTAAGAAGACAAAGGAACATTGGATTATAACAGAAGATGCAAGATCAAGGTCACATTAAAGACTTCTTATCTTGAAGTCAAGAGGAGGAAGAAGAAGAACATGCACCATATTTTCAAGAAGACACAAAGAAATCAACAACAGAAAGTGACTTAACATTTCCATGTCATTAGTGTCATGTCATGTCATGTCATAAGCCATCACATGCCACATAATTTTTGGATTATGTAATTATATATTGGAAAATGTAATGTAAATTGGAAATCCCAGAGTCATCTATGTAATGTTAAGAGTCCCGTAGGAAGTTGAAAACTCAGGAGAAGTCAAACAGACACGAGGGTAGTCCAAGAGTCATAAGGGAGGTGAAGGATCACCCCATTTTTTATATATTTGCCCTATTTTTTCATGCAAAGGACTTTTCACTTTGTATTTTCCCATAAGGAATAAGAGAGAGAAAGTTATTACTTTTGGTGAGCAAGTCATAGCTCCAATGCTCCATTATTAGAGCTAGTGATGTTCGTTGTATTCATGTATCTTGGGCTTTTGAGTTAATAGTTAAATTCTGAAGGCCAGTACATTTTCGTGCATGGTTGTGAGTATTTGTAACATTTTTATGTGGATTTTTATGATCCATGTTTTCTTTCACCTGTACTTAAGCAGTTGAACTATTTCAGTTATTTTAGTTCTTATCTTATGGAAAATGTGTTGTAATCATTGTAACAATCATTGCATCTATTTGGACTATTCTTCTTGATGTTAGGAGATTATAATTTTATTATGTGTGCCTCTACTAGTGTGGTACTATTACCTCTCTCTTAGAGGCTCACCTTCCCACTATAGAAGAACCTTGATACACCTGCAACTAAACATTCATGAGGAACACTTGCTTTTTTTTCGCAAAGGCATATACATGCTTCTCCCTCTTGTTGATATCTAAATCTAAGGAAAATATATAAGAATATATGGCAACTGGGTCAATAATTCGGATGGGGCTCTTATTCCAAATGGTGTGAGGTCTAATTGAGAATTCACATTGGGGAGACCCCCTTGGTTGATGTATTTTCAACACCGCCAACAAATGGCACTGGAAAGAGGGAAAAATGGTAGGTTATGCGCATTGATTCCTCTTTGAATCTCTTATCGAAAATGGCTCTTCCCCAAATCATGATCTGGGATGGTTTTTCTAAAGATCTTAATGTTACCATCCCCCATGGAAGTTTTTCATAACTTGTCCCAATTTTAGTTAGATGGCAAGGGTGAATTAAATCTTCGTGAACATATGTTTCAAGTTCTCCATTTATTCCTTTCTAATGGAATACATTGCAAATATGTCATGGATATATTTCTCACCCTCACATTTGAAGGTCATGTTAAGAGATGGTATCACCCATTACGTGTTACTATTAATTCATTCAACCAGCTAGTGAAGGATCTTCATAAATCATTTGACATGTATGAATACCATAATCTTCTCAAAAGAACTAATCAACTAATAATCAAGCCTAATGAATCAATTGATTAGTATTTTTTTGATTAATTCCTTCACCTTTTTTATGAACTTCTAGGAGAAGACACGGATTTGGATTTATTTAAAAAACGTTTAACCACTTGGTTCATATCTCTTTGCACGATGAATCTAGACCTCCTGATTTTTTTACTCCCCCAAATCTTGTAAATCATGAGACACCTCAAATTTCAAAGGAGGAACCTACGACTCCTTTTGTTCCTTATCCTCCTCATTTTCTATTTTCGATGAGGGTTCCTCCTTGTGATGATAATAAATTTTGGAAATATGCTAATCAAATTCCTAATCCAATTTCTCGTTTCCCTTCTACTTTTCATGATTCATATCCCATGCAAGAAATCCTATAATTTTTCATGAAGCCTATAGTGAAGATTAATTTATCCATTTTGCAATATGATACTTCCTCATTCTTGGATGACTTTCAATCCACTAATCTTGGTATTGAATCAAATGAAATTTGTTTTCTCAATCAATCTAAAATATTGAAAAACAATAATCCTAACGATGATGGCTCTGTTGACATATCCAATGATGAATCCTTGAGTGTACCAATTAATCTTTCCATGTTTCATCTAGAATTTGATTCAATCAAAGAAATATTTATTATCAAAAATTCCTCTTCATCTCACTATCTCGTGTGCTCTCTCATTTGTAATGCATCAACTTGCGACAAAGATACTTCACACTCCTTAAGTTATATATATATGAAGAGGTAACTTTTCAATTGACACAAAGTGGTGAGATTATCCATGCTGAAAATGAAAATAATCAAATCATTGAGTATTCTTTCTATCCCTCATAATCTCTTTTTTTTTTAATGAAGACAATTATTCAAATCAACTTACTCATGAAATTTCCCTTATTCATTCATCTTTGGATTTTCAATTAGGAGAATATTTCGACTTAAGTAATCTGGTTATTGTTGTAAAATATGATCAACTGAGTGACAAATATGGTTACCATCCCATTAGTAGTAGTATTATTGAAATCAATGGTAGTAGCTATCCTCAAACCATGCATGATCTAGTTCAATATTCAAAATGTGATTTTACAATCCTTGAAAGTTCTAGGACTTGTGTCAGTGAGGATCTCCTTTCTGTCAGTACTTCTCTTTGGATGCTTTCACTCGATGAAAATTTCTTCTTGAAATATACTTGGTATCTTGGATGTAGTCTTTCGAGTTATCAATATTTTATTTATGATCAGATTCACGAATCTTCCTCAGTTCATTTATCTTCATGAAAATTTCTTGTATCAAAATAGGGTTTGGAATGTGTGTCTCTCATCAAACCATGCAACTGTGAAGTTAATCATTTCAAAAATCATCTTTGGTCGAAGCAATCATGCCTATCGTATTCATTTCCAAATAGTTAGCTCCTAGTTTTTCTTATGAATGTTATATCATGAATATTGTTCTTCATCACACCTGAAATTATCCTAAGTTCTAATGAATGAATGATTTATTATGTGAATCAAACTCTTATTTGTTCATTGTAGCTTTACTAGTCTCATGCATTTGTTGTACTCACATTCCTTTTCACTTCTTTTGATTATTACCATGTCAATATAGCATGTAACCAGTCATAAGGAAATCATTTGTTATATTTATCATGCAAGGAAGATGATTCATATGTTCAAGGAATTGGTAAAGATGTTCAAAATTATCTATCTATGTTATTTTCTAATCGATCATCTCTTTCCACAAATGATCCATCTGATAATAATATTAATTTTCATTCATTTTATCATTTTCCCAATAGTATATTTGATGATTTTTTTTTTTAGATCGATTAATATTTATCATTTATCTCAAAAATTGGATACTTGTCAAGAAGTTGAGGCACTTCATCCTTTTTTGAGATTTGGATGGGGATAAACCATATCTCATGGAGGAGAATCATGAATATAGGGATATATGTCTTATAATTAGCTAAATGTTTGAAAATTTTGTGGATCTAAAAAGAGAATGGTGGATCTCCATTAATGAGGTAGTTGCTTAAGTTTTTATATAAATAGGAGAGCCTTCGACTTTCATTTGTAATATATAATTGTTAGCCTCTCTCAAATAACAATAATAAATCCAAAATAATAAATTAATTAATTAAATATTCCAAGTTAGGAATATGTGCCTAACTTTTGGGTTGTTCCTCAAATATTGGAGTTTGTTTAGTAACTCCTATCTTGGTGGGTTTTTGGTGAGAAATTATCTCAACCAAAGGATTCTAAGATAGCATGGACTATCTTAGACATTTTCTCTCATCTATTTAAATTGTAAACTAAATTCTTTTAATAAGTGAGAATGATGAAAATGCCATGAGGCTGAAGCCTCTTTTCCACCATTGTTTTGTTTGGTTTTGTATCTATTTTTTCTGTAATATGTTTTCGAGTTAATTTCATTTCTAATATTGGCATCAGAGCTAAGGATTGTTCAGGGTTTCAATAGTAGTATGGGTGTTTTTTTGTTGAGCGTGGAGTTGTCCACAGCTTGATCTGCCTGTGCATGGAGCCGATAAAGAGGGCCAACATTGATATATATGAATGCCACGGTGTGTGGGACGATGTTAAAGGTGGCCGAGGTCGATTTTTGCATACTTATGCTGGTGATTGTGATGAGAAATCCAGTGCAAGTGAACCCGGGCCTTTGAAAGCTTTCCTTGAAGCCGATTCCATTGTTGTGACTTTTCAGCAGTTCTATATTTTTCTCCAGTCGTAAAATTTGAAGATTCAGTGACTCATGCCGCTGGATCTCAATTGAACGTTGTAATGTTTCTTTCTTAGTCAAGAGGCTCTTTGGCCGCAACGCAGCAGGACGACAGTAATTCTTACCACGATTTATAGTCATGGCTATTATGCATTAAAGAACCGTGATTATTCCACATGCAAAAACACAAGTTTGGAAATTCTATATTGCGGCATTGTGATTTGGGTTGTGTTTTTAATTCATGATGTCTGCGCAAGATTAAAACAAAACTCAATTATCAAACAAAAAAGGTAGCAGCGAAATTTGTTTCCACTGCTATATATATATATATATATATATATATATATATTCCAATGATCCCTTCTGGATTTCACTGGTTGTTGGAATGAAATTTGTATGATTAATTAAAGTTGTAGTAAGGATCGTTGTTATGTGTTGTAACTGATATGAGAATGAGATTGTGGTGTTGATCGACTGTAGAAGCATTCTGGGTGAGAGATTCTCTCATTCGATGCATACTTTAAATGGCGCTCTATATGCATTTAATTTCAGTTTTGAATGAATTCCACAAGTGGCTCTAGAACGGGTTCATAAACCCTACAATAGAATAATTGGTGAAACTTGTTTTGCATCAATTTTGTTAGTTTCAGGATATGTTGCATTGATTGAAAGAACATGGAAGACGGCATGGATCACGACAAAACCTAAAAGAATCGAACCAGCCCTTTGGATCTGTCAAGACCATGAGTGCCTTTTTCAGGCAGTGGGGCCTGTGCATTGTCAGTATTGAGGGCAGTAGCGGATTCTTTTTCTTAGCCTCAACATTTCACGTATTGTTGTAGACTGCAGAATAGCTCCGTGACCAAGGATTTCTAAGTGCCTCCAAAGACGTATAGCAGCAATCCGCATGGCCTACGGTTTTGGAAAAGCTATTTGTAATTGTAACCCTCATACAATGTAACATGGAAGTGAATTCAGTTATAGATGCCCTTGGAATGAAAAAAAATATCTCAAAGGGACAAATTTTAGAAATCTTGTTAATCATGATCCTATAAAGGTAATTTATCGCAGTTCATTCCAAATTATATAAATCCTTATGTGACAACACGACACATACTTCCTCTCAGCCAGGGAGGGTTTTCTGATCATTATGGAAGAGTAAAGCACTTGCAGAAAACAATTGTGTCATCAAAGGAGAGCTATTTTTTTCGTAACATTTCCTAGAATAAAGGTTTTGGACAGACCACACTCAGCACTGCTGCAATATTTTTGGTTCACAAACCCTCATTCACTTTACTGGAAAGTTTGATAATAAACCAATTTGTAATGGGTGAATGTGAATAGCGTTGACCATTCAAGGTGTGCGGTGGAAAATATTTACATAAAGGAAAAACTTAAGGATTGATATCCCAAAGGAACAATATGGTACGTATACCTTTTGAGTTTAAAATGAAACCTTTAATCACTCTTTATAAAGTAACTTTAATTGAATTCATAATATTTTAATGAAAAGTATGTAAAGGACTTTTAAAGAGTGATCATAAAGTTTTTATGGAGCTTTTGGAGGCATAAGGTGAGTTATGAGAGTATTTTTTAAAAGGTCTCTAATATTTGTAGTGATAAGAAAGTTTTGTAATTTTGGAGAGATGAGTGTATTTTTTCATGCAAAATTTTATGAGTGATTTTTTGGAGAGATAAGGAGTGGATAAATATTTTGGGAGTTATAAGGGTAAAGAGTGTAATTAATTGTGTAATAAGGTGAAATTATTGTTTTTTGAAGTGATGGAGTGAAATTATTTTTGTAATTTTTGGAGTAATAAGGTGCATATTTTGTAAATTTGGAGTGATAAGGGAAAGTCATTGTTGTTATTCCAAGTCCCATTTTTCTTTGAGAGAGATTGAGTCGGTGAATATCCAGATTTTGAAGACAAATTGCTTCCAAGGGTTGTGAGCTTGACATATTCATTACTTGAAGGTGGAGATTTCTTATGTACTCAATACTTAATAAACATATCATTTTTTGGTGATTGTGTCCTAGATCCGCCCGAAATTGAATAAGGGGATCTTAGGTACACCATGCGTGTTTGTGATGATGCATGTTTTTATGGCTTCATGTTGTTGTTTTTTATTTGTGTCTAGTTGTGGCACATCAATAGTTTCATTTAATATCGCATACATAAAATTCAATACAAGCAAGCACAACACATTTAACGTAGAAGCTGCAAGGAAGGAAAATTAAGCTCAGCACATGCATCTGCACAACTACAAAAAATAATCAAAGATTGTCCACATCAGCATTTTACATCAACAAGAAAATTCACTTAGTCAAGTTAATGCATTTCACCATAAAGTCTACATCAGCGTTCAATCAAATACATTTAAGAACTTGTAATAAAATTCATTTTTTTAAGTGAATCATTAAAAATTCATTGTTAATGAATTTTTAAGAGAACAAGTGAATCATTAAAATCATTGTAAGCTTTCTTGGGTGGATTGTCGACAGTGTTCGACACCCTTCCTTTACGCAAAATCAAGTGAGTGCACAAATTTCTAAAGCAAACAAGAAATAATTTTACATCTCCAAGCGAGCGTGATTATTCATTCAATAAATTTACGTACATACAGTACAAAGTTCAAACCTTCAAGCGAGCCAGAGTGAAGTTCATTGCAGCAACCATCAAAGCAACCAAACAAGTTCAACTCTAACACCAAATCAAGAAAGTTGAGATCGACATCAAGCGAGCGTGGCTATTCATTCAAGTGAGCGCGAAGTCATCAAGTAAGTCAAGTGAGCACTTAAACAAACACTATCATCATCAAGCGAGCGTGAATTCCAGAGTTCAAGTGAGAAAATTCTACAATTATAGCAAGTGTTCCAAGCAATCGCAGTAAGCAACAAATCAAGCAATTGTGCCATTCAAGCCACATTCAAGCGAGCCTGTCATTCAAGTGAAACATTTCAAAGTACGACATCTACAACAAGAGAGCCTGATTTCAAGTGTGCAAGTTCAGATGGCGCAACATATTCAGTTGTTAAACATTCTTCATATTTTGATCATTTCTAGTGATGAAGACATGGTGCAAGTCAGCAAAGAAATTCTTGTTGATCGTTCATGGCATCTACACCAAAAAATGAAACTATTGAGTTTATTCAACTTGAGTTGCAACTTAAAAGGATTGAATTTCCAGAAAAGTGTGATACTTTCAATTTTTTGAACCATCCAGATGATAAGTCATTCATTCAAACAACTTTGAGTGTCCAAGTTGTTCCAGTTCCAATTTATTCCAAGCCCATCATCAAGCCATGGGAGAAAAATTTGGGAAGTTTAGAATCATGGAAGGAGATGTGAAATGATCATCTAATGAGATAGATAGTAGTAGGTTTATAGTATGGAGTTTGAATATGTAGTTAGAAGTTTATTTGGAAATTGATGTAATTATTATTTCATTTATACCTAAAGTCATTTTCAGTGTGCTAATTTGAGTTTGAGTGTGCTTATCATGGTTTTGGTATGTTTTTGAAGAATGGAGGCCCCCCATCACAGCAAGCATACTTTGGTAGAGGTAACTTAGAATTTTTTTTTCATTATTTCATTCCATTTTCAAGTATGATTTAATTTCATGGAAGTATGTGTATAGATTAGCCTTTCAATTCATGCAAGTAGATTAGTTTTGCAATTCTGTAAGTGTGCATTTCCCTTCCTAAAAGAGTGCTTTAGATTAGTCATTTCAGTTTCCACAAGTTTTCTTAGATTATTTATTTCATTCCTGCAAATGTGTGCTTTCAATTATCGCAAGTGTGTTTTAATTCAGCAGGTGTGGTGTGATTTTCTTTCATAGTGCAAGTGTGATTTTTAATTCCGAAAATGTGGTGTTATTTATTGCTTTCTAGATTAGATTTATTTTCATGATGATTTTCATTTTTCATTTGATGTATTAAAATTTCTCTTTCGAAATTAGGATATAGATCTCTACCACATATAGTGCACATTCACCTTGCAAGTCCACGGATGCCCAGGTTAATAATTTATGGAAAGGAATTTAAGTAATTAAATTACCTCCACACAAGCATAGGATAGTCCATCAAGACAGTTCCTATGCAATTTTCAACCCATGTCAAATTTTAGTGCACACTCTCATGTAAACTACCTCACTTTTGGTTGTGTTTGTACTTTTATTTTGGTGATTTTTTCAAACAGTCACTTTTTCGCACCTTCTCTTTTGCGATTTTAATTTTCATTCTTTCGTTTGTCTATTTTTCTTGCTCTTACTTTCATTAATGTCACTTTCATCTTATCTTCACTCTCGAATCTATCACTTTCACTATCGTTCACATGTCGCAAGTGTCGTTCGCACTTTTATCTTCATATAATAAATGTTGTCTTTGTTACACAATATTTTGTCGCAACCCCTATTCCATATCTATAGTGTATTACTTTGTGTCACACATGCCACAAATGTCACAAAGCCACAAAATATATGAAAACATGTTTACTATGAATAACATGCTCAAAACATTCTTGAATAAATGGATAATTAGTGCATTACAACAATTCTGGAGAAAGATTATAAAAAACCCTAATTTGTTGCCCCAGTGCAGTTCTCCCCTGTATGCCCTCGTTCTTGTCACCCTGTGTATAAATGGTAAAAAAAATGGCATCACAAGATTTAAAGTTAAATTTTTCAATGGCTCTATTCATTCATGTTCTCCAAAAATGGAGAAGAATTTTCTTCCTCTAGAAGTCTCCAGAATGGAATTCTAGTATATGATGGTTAAGGATATGGTCAAGTTCTCCCATTTTGAACCTTTGATTCTATATTTAAGAATATTCCTCTTTGATGTAAGGCCTTTAATCCCTCATTTTTGGATCCATAACCTCTTCAGATTCACCATAAATGAATGTCATGCCTTCCCCAAATGGTGGGTGATTGTTGGTTGCCTTTTTAATGCTGGAATGCACCTAAATGTTGTCAAAATTCCAAGGAGAAGAAGTGCTTGAAGTATTTGGCTTGGACTTGTAAACCCATCCTAAAGGAGGTCTCCAACATAAAGGCACCAGTCATATGCTTGCCTCTTCAATTTATCAATAATACAAAGCATTTTTTACTTTTCATAAGTTTGTTAATGATTTCTTTCTTGGTATGATGCTCCTTGATCTGTCATATGGTTTACACTAGAAAGAAATATACTATCATTTCTCTGTTTTTCGTTGTTTGATATCTTGCAGGTATTCATGCATAGAAAAATAGTGAGCAGCGAGCTTGGAAGTGAGGAGATCAAGATTAATATCAACAAGCAATTGCATAAGATTGAGGTAGGCCATCTTCCACCCTCATTTAATTCTGATTTAAGCTAGGAAATTTTGCTTATTTTTGTCTCATTTGTTACTAGACCCACTCATTCGTCTAGAGGGATTGCTTCTATATGTAGAAGGAACTACCTGGTTAACAAAATGGTGACTTGCATATAGCATTTTTAGTCCTTCTTTTGTATTTTTCCTTCTTTATTAGTTTGGCCAACTGTTGAATGACCCTTTGTTTGGATTGATTTTCAATCTATGATCTACTTTGAAGGTGTCCTAGGGTATCATATCTAGAGTTTCTCCTTGAGATTTTCTTGGTTTTCCCCTATTTACCCCCATCAACTCATTTTTTATCAGTCGGAGTTGCGCTTCCATGACATATTTTACCCAATACAGTCATGTCGTAGACCTCTAATGTCAATTGTAAGTCCGCGTTGGTCTTTGAATGTGGGAATTTTTCAAGTCTCTGCTTGAGATTTAGTGTGTTTTGATCCTTCAGGTTCTTTCTTTGTTTTTTTTGTATCAATTTTTTATTGATTGCCTTCGGTTTCTTGCTGGAATGAAAAAATTTCCCCCCTACTTGATCTGGTAAATTGATTTTTCTAATTGAGTCTTTCACGTTTTGATTCTATTGAAAGTTTGGTTTACTGCTTGTATGATTGGAAGAATATTGAATCTCTGTTAATGGAATAGTAGCGGTTCTTTTGCATTCATAGGAAATTTTCTTTTTTAATTTAGTTAGTTTTCATTTAAAAAAAATTGTTTTCGTTAAAGTGTATTAGATTGTTTGCATGGGAAAGTTATTTTTGGAAATCATTATTGAAAATAGATCACATTTTTTGGTAATTGAAAACTGAATAAGTGTGTTTAGGTGCATTAGATCATTCATAACAAAGATAAAGTGAAAGATCATATAAGTACATCTTAGTAAATGTGAAAATATTTTTATTTTTTGAAAAGTTGCATTTGGGATAGTGAAACTGAAGATCATATTTTTACTTTTTAGAATTGCATTTTTTAAAAGTGAAAAGAGAAAATTTATTTAAGAGCATTGTTTTTGCTACATTATTTGTTTGATGCATCATTGTTTAAAATCTCTTCCCTTATTAGTTTATCTTTCATCGAATGGAAAATTTATTTTTATCATTTAGTTGCATCTTATGCATTCACGTGGAATAGCATTAAGCCCCAAATTGAAACTCAATTCAAGATAAACATTAAAATTTACCTTAATTAGCCTAAGGCGAATTTGGAATCTAACGCAAACATTTAGAGGTCTAGGCTATAGACGTGTTCTAGCATCGTAAATGTAAGATTTGTCACTAAATGACTGCGTTTTATCCCGGAGGTGATATCATGTTCCACGTACGGAATTATATAGTAGTTCTCTCCAATAATCTCGAGTATATCGGAGGTGCTCCATGTATGAAAGTATAGAGGAACGCTCTCATCAAACAATTAAACATCAGACAACATCACTAAGGATTTGCACTCCCACATACTGTCATGTATACTTTGGGAGTCCCCACTAGGTTGCTATCCTACCACAGGTAACCAAGTTGACCGCGTTGTAGACATGATACACCGAACACATAATTCGGCGAGATCACATTCCCGTACTTCTTGGTTCGCCAAGAGGTATTCTACAATTTACAGATACCTAGTAAACCCTTTTTCCTAGATTAGCCATTTTGATTTGTTTTCTATTTGTTAAATTCTAAAATGTATTGCCCACGGTATAACATCCTACCCAATCATTACTCCTTGACCTCATTATCACTAATTAATTGAAAAAAAATTAAAGCCCAAAGTATTCACTTATATCCTTTTGATTTTATGGAAAATACATCATGGCAGGACCTCCAACTCCTCGGTCATGCCATGCATGGAGTCCACCTTCCACCTCCCCTTCACTTTCTGAAGTTGACGGGTCTCCTCAAAGAGTCCAAAGTGAGATTCTTCATATTGTGTTTAAACCTCTTGAGAATTAGGGCATTGAATTTGGTATTATTTTGAGTATCCAACCCCTTTCATCCCAACCGCATTCATTTGAGTCAGTTTCTTTGTACCAGTACTCTCCTTCGGATAGTCCCGAGCCTACATCCAAATTTTTAATTTTTCCTAAGAATCCACTCTTTGATCCTGAAGATGACCATGTCTACATGCCACCTCCACACCAATGCACTCCTTTTGATACTCACAATGTTCTGTTCATCCCTTCTCCTAGTGCGTCTCGAGTTCCCACTTGAGAATTGTTTCCATCCACCATGGAAACTAATGGTGATGATGCTCCATTTGAGGACACTCCTCAAAGTACTACTTTGGAGACATCTACAGCTAATATCCCATAATTTGGTCCTAAAGCACAATTCCCTTTAGAGGGTTTTCCTTATTTCTCCTATGATATGGGGAATGTGTCCACCATATCCATTGGTCATAGTGCAACTTCAGTTCCACCATGTTACACTTCCCTCGCCGACCTTTTCTCACGCACTTTTGCTGTGACTTTGCTATTTCAACACCCTATATGGTCAACTGGTGTCACTCCTGTTGTACCTCCCCTCAGTGGTCAACCTACGGGTTTATCTATTCTGTAGTTTGGGGCCAACCTTATATGCCTATTAGTTCCAGTGAGAATTATGTGAACTATGGACCCACATCTGGGGTAGCCCATCCCACTGATGTTATCCCTAAAATGGGAGGAATGTTAGTTTAATTTGTGGCCAGTTCTGTCATAGGGGCATCTTTCCGAGGTCCTCAAATCCTTCAACTCAATAACCTTATGTTCAACATGTGTATGTTAAAAAACATCATGTTCAATACTCAAATGTGCAACAACCTCTCATTCAATAGCCATATGTTCAACATCCATACGTTTACCAACCACAAATCCAACTATCAGGAATTTTTACCAACCCACAGCCAGGTCCCCAACTGTAATATAGTCTCAATCCCTCGTTGGGGTAACATGAAACTTATCTTCTTGGACCTCGTATTCCTTACTAGCAGCCCCAACAGGGCCCTTATCAATAGCTGTTGTAGGGGCCTAACCTTCAGCTATAGCAAGGACCATACCAGTAGCTCCAATCAGGACCTAACCCTTAGTTTTAGCAAGGTACTAACCTTTAGTTGCAACAAGGGAGATTCCAACACCTACAGCAGGGGCCTAATCAACCACAATAGCAGGGGCCTTATGAGAAACTATAGCAGCAGCATAACCAACCATTGCAGTAGGGGCCTTATCAGAAACTGCATCACATTCCTTATCAACAACTGGATAAAATACCCATTTTCTAATAATATGGCTAATTTTTTCCATATTTTCAAAACCAACCCCTATGGGGGCAGAACCAATTCTGACATGATTGGAATACCCGGTTTAGTATGTATCAGAGTTCATGTACCCCTTACACCCCTCAGTTTCAATTTATGGCAACATTGTAATTACCACACATGTCAAAGCTTACAATTGAGCAAATACTCCATTCCTCGTATTGGCCACCAGTTCATAAAAAAAATCCTCGATATTTTACTAAATTTGAAGAAAATTTTATATAATACCCCCAAGCACACGTCATGACCTATCACCTTTGGTGTTGGGCCAAATATTAGGTCGACGTTTCTATCCAACTGCGTCTTTTCTAGCCTACTCTCATGGGTGCTAACATGAAGTGGTACATCGAGCTTCCTCGAGGTGCCTTCCAAGACTTTAGCACATTATCCATGGCTTTTCTTACCCACTTCCAGTTTGCTGTCTAGTATGGGACTGGAACTCATCTTCTAACATTGTTGGAACAATCCACATTGACTCATATCTCTGATCACATTCATGAATCGAGACATTGACGTGGTCTCAACCAGCTCTTGACTAAATGGTTTACTAAATCATTCATTCATAAAATCTCCAAGGACATATCCATGGGTGGTTGTGTTACCGAAGAACAAGCTATCGCTTGTGCCTAGTATTTAGACTTAGTCTATTCAAAATCTGGAAATTTGTATGAGTTACTTCACGATGCCCTGTGATCTTCAACGGATCTCACATCTTCCAAACCTACCAATTCAAAACCCATTGATGGTATTATTGGATCTGTTACCCAACAACCTAGTAACAACCTTACTAAGACTGCCAAATCCAAATTAAATCTTGCTACAACCCCTGATGTTGCAACCAGTTAGAAGAATTCTGGAAAAACCTCAGAGGTTAATGATGTTCAATATTTCACAGCAGAAAAATCCTCGAAGGATAAGAAAAAGGGTAAAGGTAAAGCCAAACCAGATACCCCTAAACAAGATTCACCAAATCCATCTACTAAAGATTCATAAAAAAGAAATCCATATTTTCCTTGCCCTATATGTGATTAATATGATTACACTAAGGATATCCCTCGATGTGCCGAAGTAATTATTCTTATGAAAGGAACCTCTGGGATGTGATCAGTACTAAAGGAACCATTCTCATCGCAATAGATGCAACTTGTAGATTATGGTCAAACCTTTAGTAGTTCCCAACAATTTATGAGTAGCGGGGAACCAATCAAATTTTCCACTAGATCCCAAATCTTGAGAAATATTTGACAGAGAAAGATGCTAATGACATACCTTCTTCCACCACTCCACTCAATTCTGTTCCTCTCCAAATCGAGAGAGATAGCACTGAATCCAAGATCTGACCACCCCCCAAAGGTGTTATTCAGAACTCTACTTATAATCTGTATGCCTAAATTGCTTAGAATTATAGCATTGTAGAAGACTTATCTCAAGCACCTTTGGCAATATTGGCGTTGGAATTACTTCAGACGTGTCCGTCACAAAATAAGGCTTTGTTATCTTCCATAGGAGGAATTGATCCTACAGATTCCAATTTGATTACATTTGATCTGGAAAACCATGTTCCACACTTGCCACCTTAGAATTATTTTATTATTCAATTTGTCATCATGGGAAATACCACTCATCGGATTTTTTTTGAAGAAGGTGCTTCCACCTGCATTATGTTTATCCCATGTTGCAAATCCCTCAGCTCTCCTCCTATCAACTAGTCCCCTGACACTTTGGAATATTTTTATGGTAGATGTTTCCACCCATATGGTATTCTCGATGCCCTAACAATTCATTTGGAAGAAAAAATTATTAATATGGAGGTCTAAGTTGTCGACACACCTCTCAATTACAACCTCTTGCTTGGTCAAAGTTGGACAAACGCAAATTTTTTTTAGTCTCTACTTTATTTCACGTGCTTCAATTTCCCCATCAAGGAAATATTATCATGGTCGACTAGCTAACTTTCCTTTTCATCAATTCTTTGACCAAAAATGTGCCTTACATTGGGAATTAAACCATACCTTATGAAATTATTGGAGCAAGTCTTTTCAAAGACTCCTTTTCTATGGGAACATTTTCCATTTCTCCTCCCTCCAATATTGCTTCAGTTAATATGATCATGTCTTATCATGACCCTTGGATCACACCCAATCCTGATGAGATTGATCGATTTGGCAACGCTATGCTACTTAGCCCCATTGAAAAAGCATATCAAGCATTGCTTATATGACTGCATCTCAAACTTTTGAGCATTTGAATATCATCTTAGACTTGTACTCACAATCCTCTTGGATTGGTTCTCTGGAATCTGATGATCCTTGGGAAAATAATTTTCCTACTGATGAAAGCATTTCCAAAGTTATGTCTCTTTATGAAACTGCTTGGAATGATACTCAGCATCATTCTACATATCTTCTGAGCCTTGTTGATATTCCTACCAATCTAGAGACTCTTGTTTCCCCTATAACGACTGATCTTGTTCAGACACCATTCTCGGTTCATGAGGTGTTATTAGAAGGAAACATGGGAAAAAATTTAGCCACCATACCCATTGACATCTCTCTGAAACCAAGGATTGTAGAGAACATTCATATTGGTTCCTCTTTTTCTCCTGATGAGATTGATATTTATACGACCCTTTTCATAGAATTTTGTGACGTATTTTCTTGGTCATATGAAGAAATGTCTGGCATTGATCCCGGTATTGTGGAACATGAGATTACCACTTATCAAGATGTGAGACCTATTTTACAACGTCTCCATTTGGTCCACCCATGGAAGGCAACTTCCATAAAAGGTAAAATTTAAAAACTTCTCAAATTTGGTCTTATTTACACCATCTCGTTGACATATTGGGTATCCAATATCGTTCAGGTAACTAAGAAAAAAGGACAATTCGAATTTGTGTTGATTATAGATACATTAATCACACCTATCCTAAATATAAATATCCAACAATGAATAAAATCATCGATGAATGTGTTGGGAGTGAAATTTTTTCCTTTATGGATAGCTTCTTTGGATATAACCAGATCAATATCCTTACTGTCGATCAACACAAAACCGCCTTTATCTATCCCTTGAGGACCTTTGTTTATAAAAATATTTTGTTTAGTCTCAAAAATTTTGATGTTACCTTCCAGTGTGCTATTATGAAACCAGCTCCAAAAATAGAAGAAAAGAGAGATCAACGCCTTAGAAATCAACCACTTCGAGGGGCCAACCTCCAATACATTACATAAATGAAAAATTCTTGGATGATATAAATGAAAAAACCTCCTTCTATATATAGGACCCCATGGGAAAACAATATAATCCTAGCCTACCTAACAATAATAATGTAAGGGCACAATAATAACAATATTGGGGTTACAGGGGTACAACAATAACAATAAGGGGGTTAGACTAACAACAATAAGGGACTATACTAGTAATATATGGACCTAAAATTCCCTTCTCCTTCAAAAAAGTGTTGTCCTCAATGCTTGAGTAGCTCTAGATGCTTTCGTATAAAATTCTCTTCCTCCGATGTAGAATTTTCAGTGGGTCAATTCTTCCACTTGATGAGATACTCTGAAATTGATCAATTTCGTACCTGTCGAGTTCTTGTTTCTGTGACTTCTTCAGGTTCCAATATAATTTTTCCTTCCTCATTAAGTTCTGGAAATATTGTTTGAACTGGAAATTTTCCACCTATAACCTTCTTTATGCATGAAACATGGAAAACTAGATGCACACGCGAAGAAGCAGGAAGCTCCAATTTGTATGCCTTAGTACGAATATTTAGAAACACCTTGTAAGGACCATAGTACTTTGGCGATAATTTATTATCCTTCTTAGCTTGCTTGAGGGAAATTTGTTTGTATGGTTGTAGCCGTAAAAATACCTAGTCTCCTACATCAAAACTTCTCTCATTGCGATGTTGATCTTCCTGTTGTTTCATTCGATTTTGTGCCATATTTAGGGTTATCCTTTAAGAGTTGTAGAACTTCTTCTTGATGCTCTATATGATATTCCACTGCTCGAGCCTTAAGTTTTTCTCTTAAAGGTGATGTGATGGATAGTGGATGATATCCATAAATTGTCATAAATGGGGTCATTTTTGCTGCATTATGGAAGGAAGTGTTATACCACCATTCAGCGAGAGGTAACCACTTGACCCATTATGTTTTCTTATCATATACAAAACAACGAAGATATCCTTCTAAAAATTTATTCACTATCTCGGTTTGACCATTGGATTGAGGATGATAAGATGAGCTATGAGATAGTTGAGTACCCAAACAAGAAAATAAATCCATCAAAAAAATTCCAATAAAAATGGGATCTCTGTCACTTACAATAATCTTTGGGTTTCCTTGTAGCTTTTGAATTGTTTCCATAAATGCAGTAGCAATTGTACTTGCTTTAATGGATGATATGATGCACAAAAGTGTACATACATGGTAAGTCTATCAACTACCACTGTGATGACACTTGAATAGATAAACGTTGTAGAAGACCCGAGGTTTTAATTATCTCAGTTTTATTTTGCTGGAAAACCAAACATCCTGCCAAAAACTTTTGAATATCAGATTTAAGGCCATCCCAAAAAAAATATTTCTTTACCCTATGGCAAGTTTTTAAAAACCCTGAGTGTCCTTCTAAAGGAGAAGTGTGAAATTCCAAAAGAATATTTTTTTTTAGTTGGGAATTCTTACAAATTATAAGCGATATTTGTACCATAAGGAATCATTTTTCCAACTAAATGTATCAGATGTACTAGGATCTTGCTGCAACTTTTGAATGAGTTTCCACACTTCTTCGTCCTTATTTCATTCATCCCTTGCTTTATTTATCCAATTTGGTTGGATAATAGAAATGGCACAAAGCAATGCTTCAACCTATTCATCCTTTCTTGAGATTTCATATGTGACAACATTTAGCTTCCCTTTTTTGTAGATGATTTCAAATTCATAACCCAAAATCTTTGTGACCCATTTTTGTTGTTCTTCTGAAGATAGTCTTTGTTCCAAAAAGTGTTTAAGACTATCATGATCATATTTTACCTTGAAGTGTCTTCCCATTAGGTAAGGTCACCATTTCTTTAGTGCATGTAGTATTACCAACATTTCCTTCTCATAAATAGCTTTATGTAAATACTTTCCTTTGATTGGACGACTTTCAAATGAAATGGGTATTCCTTATTGCATTAAGAAAACACCAATTCCATTTCCTGAGGCATCACATTCCACAATAAAGTTTTTTATGAAGTCTTGCATAGCTAAGACCGGTAATAGGCACATTGTCTCTTTAAGATGTTCAAAGGCCATAGTTGCTTCATGAGTCCATGAAAATGCATATTTCTTCAATAATGTTGTTAGAGGTGTTTCTATTCTCTCGTAACTCTTAACAAACTTGTGATAATAACTGTTAACCCAAGAAATCCTTGCAACTTATTTATGGTTGTGGGGACTTTCCATTCCTTAATGTCTTTAATTTTGTTAGGGTCTACCTTAACACCCTCATGAGATACAATATGACCCAGATATTCCACCTCTTGTACTCCAAAGAAAAATTTCGATGTTTTGCATATAATTGTTTCTCCTCCAATATTTTGAGCACCATGTCAACATGTTGAACATGATCCTTGCAAGACCTGCTGTAGATTATTATATCATCAAAAAATACAAGCACAAATTTTTCTAACGAAGGGTTTGAAAATGGAATGCATCAACCCTTGAAATGTAGAAGGTGCATTGGTAAGGCAAAAATGCATCACCAAAAATTCATAATGACCCTCATGAGTTCAAAATGTTGTTTTTGGAATATCTTCTGTCTTCATTCTAATTTGATAATATCCTGAACAAAGATCCAACTTGCTAAAATAAATTGCTCCATGTAATTCATAAATCATAGGAAAGGGAAATTTATCTTTAATAGTGAGCTTATTGAGCTCCCTATAATCTGGACACATGCACCATGATCCATCCTTCTTGTGCAACTATACTACTGGAGCAGAGAAAGAACTTTGACTAGGTTGAATTATATGAGCCTCTAACATTTCTACAATCACACGTTCAATTTCACTCTTTTGGATGTAAGGATATCTGTAAGGCCTGATGTTTGGAGGAACACTTCCTTGAATCAAATGAATAGCATGATCATTATCACAAATAGGTGGGAGTTCTTTGGGAGTTTCAAACACCTTGGAATGATTGTCCAATACTTTTTGGAGATCTGGATAAATAGATGATTTTGATGTTGGAAATTATAGTGAACATAATTGTGCAATTACACCTCGTTGTTATTTCTTTAGAAGCTTTTTCATGACATTAGAGCTTATTATCTTTCCCAACTTCCCTACGATACCTCATAATTCGACTTCCTTTCCTTCCGAAAAAAATTTCAAGAAAATTTCTTGAAAATTAAAAGCTACCATCCCCAAAGATTGTAACCATTGTACTCCTAGTACAACATCAGCACCTCTCATTGGAATGGAAAGAATTGGAATATTCAATATATATTCCCCCATGCTTAGCTTGATATTATGAAATTTTACAAATCAATTTATAGTTCCTCCATTTGAAACCATCACTTGAAATTCTAGTGTTGGGTATAGGAAACAATTCAAATCCTTGGTTACCTTACAATGAATAAAATTATGGGTACTACCTGAATCAATCAACACTATTACCTTTTTCTTCTTCATATGTCCTTCTATCATGAGAGTTTGAGGAGTGGTAATACCTACCAATGCATTACACGATATGGTCATACTCATTTCTTATTCTTCTAGGGTTAGTTCATGGTGTATATCCTCTTCTTTTGAAGTTTCTTGTTCATCTTCTTCCTCCTCTTCATAATCTTTGTAAAATAATTTCTTCTCAGCACACTTATGACCTTTAGTATATTTTCTATCACAATTGTATCAAAGCCCTTTTTCTCTTTTTTCTTCCAATTTTTGTGGTGTCAACCTTGCAGGTTTTGGAAGTCTAGGAGTAGCAACACTTCCATCTTTATATATGTGTGTGGTTGGCTTCCTTGTCACCATAACTTTACATTCAATTTTTCTTGCCAATCTTAATTCCTTCTCCAATGAATCATGTTCCCAAACGCAAATTTCATGTTGGATGTTATCATTTAAAGTCCCTATGAAGACATCAATCCTGTGTTCCTCTGGAATATCAGTTATCCTTATATTCAATTTTTGGAAGTCCTCAATGTGCTCCACCATTGAACCCTTTTGTTTGAGATTTATCAATTGTCTAAAGAAGGTGTTGCTTTTTTTATCCTCATAATGTGATATCATTTCCTCCGTAAAAATTGACCAAGTGACCATTTTTTTATGGGAAAAAAGCCATCAATACCATACAAATGTATTTTTTTCTAAATGTAAAGTTGCAATGCGTACCTTTTGTGTGTTTTTCACATTATTGGGATCAAAATATTGTTCAAACTTCCTCATATCCATATTTCGAATATGGTGCTTCTTTCATCCAACATTAGAGTTTATAAAATCATGATTAACATTTATTTTTTTCTCATCAGGAGTTTCCACTACCATATTTTCGTCATTAGGAAACATTTCTTGTATCAAATTTGTCAAACCTTCCATGTCTTCTTTTAGATCATTCTTCATGTTTTCCATGTTGTCTTTAATTTTTTCTTCCATGTCATCCATCTTATCTTCCATGCCAGATTCCATGCCATCCATCTTAGCTTCCATGCCTTTCTTCAAAACTTCCATTTCATTTTTTTACCTCTTTGCGAGAGAAAAATTTGGTGCACTTGCTCTTGTAATTTTGACATGTCATGTTGCAATTCTTCATCTTCACAAGTCATATTAGAGCCTTCTAAAGGCTTGATGGGTGTTGAATTATTTTTAGGGCATATTTTAGAACCCAATACTGATATATATTCTACAATATTCCATTGGAATCAATTCAAACTGATTTTTCACACAAAACTTATGCAATTCGAAACAAAATACACACCTTTTTCTTGCTTTTAAGGAGACCTGATAATGAAACTAAATTATATCCATAATTTCTGATCTTAAATGTTTGAAATTTATCCTTATAATAGCACTCTGAAGCTTCTTTCAAATGCCATAGGTCTAACCTGATTTGGATTCTTCAAGTCAAAGTTATGCCCAATCTCCCACAATGGCCTACTTATGGATTGGTTCAGTAGAGAGAACTTGTATGGCATGTCATGTGTCACTGTTTCCTCCTTCGGCTCTAAAATTGACAAAAAGGAAACTACAGTTCGTATACTTACGGCGACCTTTTACATAATTCCAATTTGATACTCAGAGAGAGAGTTATGATGATTTTCCCACGGTCACCTCTTTGAGATGAAATTGGGGAACCTGAAAAAACCCTAACTTCCATAGATCATATCTCCAAAAAATTTCTTAACCAAGATCTTAAATTTTTACATGATGTTCCTTCGGATTTTAGCTTTGCTCTGTAACAATTTCAGCTTCTGAACCTTAGCATAAAAAAAATTATAGTGAAACTTCCATGGTGACCTGTGTTAGGTGAAATTTGAGAGCCGAAAAAAACCCTAAATTCCACAAATCATATCTCCAAAAATATTCCAAACCAAGATCGAAAATTGTTACATGACGTTCCCTAGGATTTCAGCTTCGTTCTATAAAAATTTTAGCTTTTGAACCTTCATAGAAAAAAAGTTATAGCAAAAATTGCACAATGGCCTATTTAGAGAAGCGAAACCCTAGAATCCAAAGCTCTAATACCAAATGTTATGAAACCAACTCCAAGAATAGAAGAAAAGAGATATGAACACCTTAGAAATCAGCCACTTTGAGCAAGAAACCTCCAATACATTACATAAATGAAAAATTCTTGGATGATACAAATGAAAAAACCTCCTTCTATATATAGGAGTCCACGGGATCACAACATAATCCTATCAGACCTAAAAATAATAATCTAAGGGCACAATAATAACAATATTGGGGTTACAAGGGTACAACAATAACAATATTGGGGTTACACTAACAACAATAAGGGGTTACCTTTAGACGATTTTACTTCGATGTTGACACTATAATATCTAGTTGAATCGCCATAAATGTTTCTTTTGCATTGATTCTGGTTTTCTCTTAGGGTTCTTAGTATCCCATCAAGGCATCTGAATCGATCCTCTCAAAGTGGAGGATATTATTGATCACCCTCCTCCATCCTCATTACATCAACTTCATAGTTTGTAAGAGAAGGAAAACTTCCTCTGTAGCTTCATCCCAAATTATGAAGAGATTGCGAAGGGTCTTACTCGCTTATTTAAGAAATGGGTCCCATTCATTTGGGATGATGTTGTCGAACAAGATTTCGATGCCTAAAATACTGCCCTCGCCAGTGCTCCTATATTTATTCCCCAACATTATCACCATGATTACATCCTATACTTGGTTACCACCAATGGTACCATTTCTATGGTTCTTGTCCAGGACAGTGATAACAATGATGAACATGTGATATACTACTTATGTCAAAATATTTTTAATGGACTCAGTATGCTCATGTCAAGAAGTTGGCTTTGGTATAATTTCATGTTTTCCAATGCTTCTACAACTATATCCTTCTACGCAAAACTACAGTGATATCTGAATGCAATCCCATAACCTATATTCTCTCTCATCAGTTTATTGGGGGAAAATACTCTAAATGGATAGTTATCCTGTAGGAGATTGACCTAGATTTTACTAAGGCTAATTCAAAAAAATCACTTGCTTTTACTAAGTTTCTTTGCACCCTTCCCTCTACAAACACAACAATTATTTCTGATTAGATGATTAATGACGAATATCTCTTCCTTATTAGCACCCATGATCCATGGTATGGATATATCATCATCTATATCCAAACTCAAATATTTTTACCATAATTTTCTCACTCTGAAAAACAACGAGTTCGATACCAATCCCAACCCTATCGTATTTTTGGGGATACTTTATATCATCTTGGTGTCAATTTCATACTTCGACGGTGCTTAACTCATGAGGATGTTGAGAAATATTTAAATGACTTTCGTTATGGAGCCTATGGTGGTCATATGTCAGGTAATGCCATAGTTTAGATGATCCTTTGTGTCAGTTACTTCTGGCCCTTGATTTTCAAGTATTACATTCTTGTCATCCAAAAGTGTCATGCTTGCCATATTTTCAATGAGAAAATGTGATCCCTGCCCACTCCCCTGCACTCATTTCTCACCATTGCACCACTTTCCAAACAGGGCATTGACTTCATGATATGTAACCCTCACTCATTTGGGGGCCATGGCTACATCATCATTGTTGTGTACTATTTTACTAAATGGGCTGAAGTGATGCCTACATATAAAGATGATAGCGAGACTACATCCCAGGTCCTATCAAATCATGTTATCAATTAGTTTGGTGTTCCTCAAGCCATCGTCACTGATCATGTCTACCATTTCCAAAATTACATGATGACAAAACTTACTGCCAAGTTAGGAATATGTCATGATAGCTCTACTCCCTATTATCCATAGGCCAACCACCAAGTTGAAGCTATTTACAAGGTTTTAGTTACTATGCTTCAATGAACCGTTGGAATGCACAAAAAGAACTACCATATTATGCTCTTTTCAGCTTTTTGGGCATACTGAACCACTGCCAAGACAACAACCATGTTCACACCTTTTCAATTAGTGTGTGGTTTGGAAACTACTCTTCCGATTGAATGTGAAATTCCTTAATTGAAACTAGCTATCGAATTGCTCCCTAATACTTCACCTGAGGAGGAATGCTTACTTTATCTGGAACATCTCGATGAGACTCATCGAATTTTTTCTTTGGTCACTGAGACTCAGAAAAGACGCATTGAAGTGCAATATGAAAAATTTGTAACCCCTCGTGTATATGTTGAATGTGACTTGGTCCTTTTATATGATCAAGCTCATGATAAATTAGGTGTTGGGAAATTCAAACCTATGTGGCACGGACCCTATATTGTCAAATGAGTATTACAAAATGGTTCTTATGAGTTATTTAACTATGAAGGGAATCAGTTGGTTAAGCCCGGCAACGGACTCTACCTCAAGAAGCATTATTCTTGATTTCGCATGAATACTTTTTACATTAGTGCATGTTGCATTAGTGTGCAATTTTTTAGTGTGGTTTGTTTGCCTTTTTTGAAAATGTGTTTTCCCCTGCTTACCATGTTCTACTTGGTTTTAAGATATTGACAAACCTTCTTCCTCATGTCGGCTTTGCTGATGGTTCTTGTCGTAGTACACGAGATTTGTCTTCCATTAAGTGGGCACTTTATGCTCTCAATGGTGAGTTACTGAGTTTACAAGGTATATTTCTAGGTCAAACAACTAATAATATTGATGAATATAGTGCAGTTATTGAACTATTATCAGAAGCAGCTGCCCTTGGCATTAGGGCTTTAGTTGTTAAACTCAGTTCACAACTCATTGTATTATATTTAAACATGAATTATTCAGTAAGAGACTGTCATATTTTCTATATGTATCTATGTCTTCGATTATTGGAGAAAAAATTTCACTATATTCATTATCATCACATTCCAAGAAATCTAAATACAATAATAGATACATTGGAAAATTACGTTTTAGATATATATATGTGTAACATGTAAAATAAACCATGGCATAAATGAACATTAAATAACATCCAAAAACATGTATATATATATATATATATATATATATATATATATATATATATATATATATATACAGAGAGAGAGAGAGAGAGAGAGAGAGAGAGAGAGAGATTTTGTAAGAAGTGTGATACATCAAAAAATCAAAATCAGTGTTTTGAGACACATGGCTTCTCAAGCCTACATAAGTGCAGAAAAGAAAACTAGAGAGACATTTCTATCCTCTGACATGAAACTCATAATAATATGTAACTTCCCTGATGACTCGACCTAACATTCGAAGTAGTCTGGTCGATACCCCCATTGTATTCCTCTGATATCGTAGCAGGATATCACCAACATAAGCATAATCTAGTATGCCTCTAGTCATAGCTGACTGGTTGTGCTCCACCTCAACTATACGGTTGGATCCCTCATCATAAACAAAAACCTCTATCTAGTGAACAACCCTCCATGCTATCTAAGACAACCCTGGAGGTCTCACTGGTCCAACATCTACAAGAAATCATAAGCTATAATCTCAGTACACAATATAAACAAAAATTAAAAAAACTTCAAAAACTTTAAAAAAAATTCTTACCTGAGTCTTCCCACTGTCCTTCTGGTGGTAGAGGTAGATTTTTATCTCCTCTAAAGTCGGTCCATATTCCCAATCATTGATATCAATAAGCTTTTGTTGAATCCATACAAATAAGGTAGGAAGGAAATACTCTACTGCCCGCCTCCATGGTGTGGTATCAGATCACTCCATCTCATAAGTCGTGGATCCCTCAGGGTAGGGGATCCTACCTCTATCCACTAAAATCACAAAAATGGTACCCTCTCTAAGAAAACATTCACCAAGATCGACCCATAACTAGATTGTTTCAGCCTCACGGTCTTACACTTTGTGAGTTGGTCTTTCATGTTAATGATAAACCCCTCACACTAGTTGAACACAATTTTACTCATACAATCCATTGCATTCTAAAAATGGTATTTTATTGCCTCATGCAAGGCATGCACTCCTTCCTCTCATGCAATTGTGTAAAGGAAGGTCCTTGGATCAGGGTAATTGATATTTTTAATGTCATTTTTTCCACTTTTAGTCTTCTGAGAACCATCATTGCAGTGTCTGGAAATGAGCATCTATTTTCTCTCCCTGACTGGTCTAGCACCTGATAACTGGACCAGTTATCCCCTCTTGTACAAACCAATGATGAAATATATGTTAGACATATCAATCTCCAAGTCTTGACCACCAATCACAAACATTTAGCAGTCAACATCCCACCATCTCACAAGATACTGTAATATATCCACCTGGGATCGAATCCTGGGTGTCTAGAATATTTTAGCAAACTGAAATTTCACAACGCTCTTATGCAGTTTGGGTTTGAGCTACTTCTCTATCTTCTGCTTCATTGCCTCTTTCTTTCTATTCTCTGACCATATTTCTCCTACAAAACATCAATTAACAAGGATTAAAAACCTTTCATGGAAGAAATTTGGCCAGTTAGCCTAAATTTGAGTATTCATCAAAAGAAAATTAGATCTTGGTGTTAGTGCATCCATTTATGAAGTCTTACACGTTGGCATCACACTGGTTGTTTAAGGGCCAGGGTGATCAGTATGGACCCAATGGGTAAATCACGCGCTAGTCACCCACGTGCCCTAATTTTTCAATGGCTTCCTAAGCACACAAAAAATGGATGAAAATTCTTAAAAACATAGGGAAAATATAGGTAGAAGAGATATCTCTTACCTAAAATAGAAGACTCAATGAATGGTGTCCCAGATCGATTGAATGGTGCACATGAAGTTCAAAGAAAAACAAGGGTAAAATGATTTTCGTAATTTGACAATGGTAAAATTATTTTTGTTTTTACTTTTTTAACTATTAAATGTCTTTTAAAAAATAATTTTAATATTAAAATTATTTTTACCTATTATTTTATATTTTTCTTGATCAAAATGATGTTTTCTTCCATGTGTAGTAGAAATAAATATTAAATCAATCTTAGTATTGGTAAAACACAATTTATCTTTTATCACTTTTTCGGACTCGTAAAAAAAATTAGAAAGGAATCCCCCTTGAGTCAACTTTAAGCTCTTTTATGACTCTTGAAAAATGAAAAGATTTTCGAGCACTTGTCCTTTCGAGCTCGCTAAAATAGATGAATCGATGTCGTCTCAATATACGTTTACCCCTTTTTCGGGCTCAGGTTAACTAATTATGGAAAATGAATACCTTAGTCAAACATGGATAAGAAGTTCTCTCGGATATTCTTTTATACCTTTTCGAGTTCAAGGGACAATCTACAAAAGGGGATATTTGGAGTTTTGTTTTCCGCTTCCTTTTCAAACTCCCTTAACATGAAAAATATGTCGAGTTACCCCTATTTCGGATTTGTAAAACTTAAATGACAAAGCACTTGTCACAATGAAAATATTGAGTTACTCATTTCTAGGACTTTTTAAACATACTCTAATGTTTTCATCCGAAGGGTGAACTTATAAGCCAAGCACATGGTATCCTCTTCAAGATTTCTATAAAAAAATAAATAGGTACTCTCTAGAAATAGTGGGGGTGAAATGGAGGTAAAATATGTCTTGTATTTTGTATTGAAGGTAGCATGTCTCTCTTGAACATGACAGTTATATGCATCTCGTGTCTAGTTTGGGTTATCCTCTCTTCGTCACTTGTTGTCCTGGGTTTGTGAAATCCACTTGCCTCTCATTCGATCATATCATGTCATCACCATGACCATTGATCCCATTTTGAGTCAAATGTTGCCAACACCCGAAGTCGCCAAAGAGAAAATTCAATGAGTCTCATCGAGATTCTCTAAATAAAGAAACCATTCCTCCTCAGGTGAAGTACCAGGGATTAATTTGAAATCTAGTTTCAATTAAGGAATTTCACATTCAATCGGGAGAGTAGCTTCCAAACCATGCACTAACTGAAAATGTGTGAATCTAGTCATTGTCTTGGCAGTTGTTTGGTATTCCCATAAATCCAAAAAGAGCATAAGATACCAGTTATTTTTGTGCATTCCGACAGTTCGTTGTAGCATAGTAACTAAAACCTTGTTAACTTCTTCAACTTCGTCGTTGGCCTGTGCATAATAGGGAGTAGAGATATCATGACATAGCCCTAACTTGGCAGTAAGTTTTGTCATCATCTAATTTCGAAAATAGGAGACATGGTCGGTGACAATGGCTTGAGGAAGACCAAACCAAGAAATAGCGCGATTGAACATGAATTGAGCTATAGTTTCACCGTCAACATTCTATGTAGGCATCACTTTGGCACATTTAGTGAAATAGTCCACAGCAATGATGATGTAGCCATGACCCCTAGTCGAGTGAGGGTAACATGTCATGAAGTCAATTTCCCAATTGGAAAACGAGCCAACGAGGATAACTGGGTGTAGGGGAGTGGGTGGGTATCACATTTTCCAGTTAAAATATCGCAAGCATGACACTTTTGGATGGCAAGAATGCAATTGTCAAAAATTGAGTGCCATAAGTAACCGACAAGAAGGATCTTCTAAGTTGTGGCATAACCTGACATATGACTGCCACATGCTCTAGAATGAAATTCATTTAAATATTTCTCAGCTTCATCATGAGTTAAGCACCGTCAAAGAATGGAATCGACACCAAGGTGATATAAAGTATCCCCAATAATGCGATATGGTTGGGATTGGTATCGAACTCGTCCTTTTTTAGAGTGAGAAAACTCTGGTTGAAATGTTTTGGCTTGGAGATAGATGATGATATCTCCATACCATGGACCATGGGTGTTACACCATTTTTTGGTCATCTAATCCATTGTTATTAGATGGACCCAAGTACACCAAGTAAGACCAATTTTACCCCAAGTAAAATCGCATTCACTATGAAAAATAATGTAGTAAACCACCTTTATTAAGTTGTTTATGATCTAAACAGGAAACCCGATGGGGAAACATTAAATAAATCCATATTTGTTTGATTTTTCCTCAAGGAATAATTAGTTAAACAACAATTTAATTAATATTCCTGGTTATATTTAACCTAAAACAAGGAAATTAATTAGATAAATCATTATTTATCTTATTATTTTCTAAGAATAACTATTTAAACATTACTTAAATAATATTCTTTGTTAAATATGACTACATATCCCTTAAATAATTGAATAAATCATTATTTATTTGATTATTACTCAACCATATCCTTAAAATGATAAATAAATCATTTATTTATTTATTATTACTTAATCACATCCTTAAAATGATAAATAAATCATTTATTTGTTTATTATTTACAAATAAGGGGATTTGAATCAAGTCAAATTCCTTTTCCCTCCAACAAATATAATAAAATATTCCAAACAAGTTGGATCTTGATTTGGTTAATAATATTTTAATGATGCACCAATATCTAGACTAATTCAATATTTTGTTATAAATAGAAGCATTTTCCCATTCATTTGTCACCTTTTGTTGCCTAAAGATCACTCTGGATCTCAACTCTTGTTCTAGCTATTGATCCACCATCACAGCCATATTTTTCCATTTTTGTATGGTTTTTCTACACCATCAAGAGAGAGGAATTCTAAATCTGAAGTGCAGAGGACTTACAAGAACCCATCCCATTGAGGAGAACATGGAACACCCTCTTGCGTTTTCCTCCCAAGTGCCATTAATAAAAATTTCATTGGATATATTCTTATCTTGTATATTGGATCTATGGGGTAAATCTTGTTTTTTCTACTATTTAATGTCTTCTAATGCATAGATCTAGATTTTTGCAGGATTTTTCTTGATCATCTAACCATAGATCTGAAGATATTAGTAGTCATTTCTGTTGTTAGGGTTGTTTGTTATGTGCAGCTAAAGTAGTATTTTTTCATACGCTTCGAATCAAGATTCATACTAACAACTGGCGACTCCACTAGGGATTTACAATTACAACCACTGTCTTTTTTCTGATCCTTGCATATCTAGCTACTTCAAACTCTAGGATTTCTCTTCAGCCCCTTGTTTTTTCTTTTCTTGATGTTTTTTTTAACCCATAAAACCCTAAAACGATAAAAATTCTGACTTCCATGTGTTTTCAGACCTATTGCGCAGGTGAAAGACATCAGTCGCAGCTAAGACGAAAAAATTTTCTGAAATCTACCGCCGAGAGTGCCGGAAGTGCAAGTCACACTTTTCAGCCCAAAACCTGCAACCTAAACCTCTAGGGTGCACTTTACTACCCAAAAAGTGCAACCTCTACTGAAAATAGGTCAGAAACCGTGACCTGGACTTTTTGCAAGGATTTTTCTGAAAGTTTTCTGGGTTTGTCTGAGCCTTTGTTCAGGGTTGTCTGACCGCCATCTCTGCCCGTTTTGGACCTGTACTTGTTCTGTTTTAGTCAACTAAGTGGGAACCTAGCCCCCTAGGGCTTTAGTACCCTCCAATTTTTGTGGAAGAGTTTTTGTTGTTGCAAGTTGTCTGAAATTTGAGAGTCTTTAGCCATTTTTTCAAATCTGATACCTGACCTTCAGATCCACTTCACATCGGCTTTTTATCCATCCAAATCTCCTCATTTAGCTTTGTTTGGGTTTTTCTTTAGGGTGCACTCCACTTCCTTCCTAGATATAGCCTTTCTCCACCTCTTTTTATAGCAATTCTTCCTCTGATTTGTTGTTATTTCTACACCATTTTCTAGCAGATTTTGTCCTTTAGACCCCTGTCCCTTCTAACCTTAGATCTATTGGTTGTTTTAGTGTGTTTTGATTAGTTTTTTCACTCACCTATAGACTAGTTTTTGAGACGCCCACCTCCTTGGATTTAGATTATTGCATTATTAGCTGTTTATTTTATGTTTTGCAAGCTTATATATTGTCATACACTCTTTTCTTTTTCTCTACAAATGTATGGGTTTAAAAATTAAAATTTACACACTTCACACACACACCCTAAGAAAAAATGGGCTTGGTTAACACCACCAAGAAAATACTCTAAAACATTGCAATCAATTAATCCTACACCTCTCTGCCCTTGTTTCGACATTGTAATCAGTTGATTCTGCACCTCTTTTCCCTTGTCAGTCTATTTTTCCTTTGTGTCGTGTTTGTGTTGTCACCATTGCACCACCAAGGCATTCATCTCGGAGGCTTCTTGGCCTTCATCCTTAGTTTCTGGTAGGGAGACTTACTCCTCCACATAGGATTCAAGTTAGTCCTCAACCAAGTCCGCACTCCGACTCTTCATCTGGTCCTTTGGGTTCTCCTTCTCATTCCAGGTTCTCCCCCTATCACCTTCACCATGTCTGGTGCAGGACATAATACTGGTGGTAACCCCGGCCCTCCCGCTAGGAATACCATTAGTGGGACCATAACAGACACTACCCCAGCTGCACCCTTGCTCCCTTTCATGGCAGGCCACAGCCTCCTCGATTTCGACCATTTGATAAACAACCCTATACACCATGACGCTAGTTGGCCTGCTATGCCAACAAAGCTCACTTAAAACATCCCAAAGTTTGAAGGTCTTGCTGGAGAAGATCCCTCAAATCATGTTAGATATTTCCACATGTGGTGTTCGTCTAATTCCATTACCGATGACTCGGTTCGTCTTCGGTTGTTCCAACAAACGCTTACTGGTGAAGCTTCTAAGTGGTATGTTGATGAGGCTCGTTCCTCTCATACCACCTTTGTGACTCTTGCCCGGGCATTTTTGTCTTATTTACAACTTTCCCTTCATTACGACACTGGTGCCGAGCTCTTGACCTCTTTCCGTCAATCGTCTATGACCTGCCTATCCAACCATGTTCAAGAATGGCGGAGAAGAAGAAGCCTCTGTTGAACCCCTACCTTCGAAGACCATGTCTACATGAACTGGTTCCTTAGGACTCTCTTGCCACCTATCGGAAAAGACGTCGCATCACACTTTCCTCAAACCGAAGAAGCCGCTCTCCAAATTGCGTTAAAATATGACCTGATCTATGCTCAGTCAGGTTATGTTTATACCGTTCTACCCGATCTTCCTAGACCTAGTGGTGCCAACGTACCGGGAGCATCTCATGCTGCTGATGGTATCATTGAAGCTCTCTTTAATCTGTATGCTCAACCTCCCATGGGCTATGGTTTCTCTCAGGGCGGGGCGATCACCTCCAGCACTTTTCCCCCTCTTGGTAGCACGTATCCAGGATACGGCATGCCTCCTCCTTTTTCCCAACCTCATGTTTACCACACTGCTACCCAACCTCCTTTTTATCCATATCTGCAGCCTGGTGCTCCATCTCCTCCAGCATTAGCACCTCCTCCTCCCTTGCCTTCTCAACCCCTGCAATGGCAACTACCACCCCCTCAGGGACAGCTGCATGGAAAACAGGGCGCGACTAATTCTCCTCCCTCAAAAAGGAAGAGGAAAGGCACTCAAAATCAAGTTGCCCCTGTCAATTATGGACCTAATCAAGGTAATGCTCCTAAGACTACGAACCAACAACAAGGCACTCAACCCAAGAAGGATAGGCTTCTTCATACAAACAAGCCTTTTTCTTGTTGTGGTGTTTATGGTCATTATATGCATGATTGTCCTCTTCTGCCACAAATGCGACAGTTATGGGAGTCTCAAGCAACATTGAGAGGAAAACATTCCATCCCTTACATTCGTCCCAGTCCTGCACCTAGTCAACCAGTTGTGCTTACTAATCCTTTCCCTCAACAGGGATTTGTGGCTACCCAACCACCTGAAGGACAGGTGGCCACTCAATTTCTTCCATCTGGTTCCCTCGATTACTAGATTTTCATGATGTCCTCTGATCATCCTTCTGGACCTTCTTCTCCTGGCCCTTCACCTTTAGTTGGTACTCATGACCCCCTTTACCCTCCCAGGACGGTTCCTCTCGACCTCAACCATCTTGGTACCGTCCCGCCTGGTCATTACCCCTCTGGTCAGATACCGTTCCTAGCTCCCCCACTAGGAGTGTACATAGTACCTGTTATGGCCACCTTCTCTCTTCCTAACCTGACCCTTGGGATTCCTGTCTGGTACCTCGATCCTCCAGCTGCTACCCTGCCTAGTCAACCTAAACCTTATCTCGCTTTTACCCCGGTTCAGTCGGTCCCTATTACCTCTCCTGCTACAATAGTGCCTCATTCACCTCAACAAGAACCACCTCCCATTGTGACCGCTTCGGGTAAGAAAGGAAAAGCTCGCAAGGGAGCATTAAAGGTCAAGGCTACCCCGACAAACCCTGCCCCTTATCGGCCTCCAAAGCGTACCATCCAGTGTGCTTTGTGTTATGTTTTTTGCCACACCACCCATACTTGTCCAGAATTTCCTCACCTCATGTCCATGGTCAATGAGCCATTTCTGAAAGCTGATATCCCAGAGGTATATGTCACTATACCCAATTCAATCCCAAAACTCAAACCATTGTGCACAAATCACCCTTGTGCTTTGTGTGATTTCCATGGTCACTAAAATCGCCTTTGTCCTCGCCTCGAAGAGTATCATTCCTCTTTAGAAGCCTTATGCCAATTCGAGGCCAAGCGTAATGAGTCACCCGCTCCCTTATTTTGACATCTTTCTTCGGCAACACCCGAGCACGCAGATGCTCCCATTAACTTTTCCCCTTATGATGTTGAGATAATAGGGCCTTGGTCGGAAGTCCATGATGAGACCTCCCCTGATGTTTCACCTGACCTCCCTTCAACACCCTCCATAGTCTCAACATCAATGGATCCTCTGTCTACTCACTATTTTGTCACCCCTTGTGATGATGTGCATGCGAACCTCTCCTCTTGTGATGAGGAATAAGGTCGCTTCGCTGTATCAAGTGGTCTTTCTTCCATCAGTCACCCCATCTTATATTACGATGAAGACATTATGGAGGCAATGACTACTCCTGACTTTATCTATTCCATCTTACATCAAACTCATGCATTCGAACCACATGCACCTTGTGGCCATTACATTGACACCCAATGTTTGGGTAAGGGGGCACCCATATTTGAGAGACCAAGAGAAGCAGTTCTCCACCACTCTCCTATTGAATCTAGTCATGTTGACTCTAGTCCCATTATTCTTCCACATTTAGAAGAACCTATAGATTCCCATATCACTTCAAGATTGCTATAGAGATGATACCCCTCATCATTCCTTCATATTTCATCAACAACCCAGTCTCATAGACATTGTGGTTGACCAAACTATGAGTTTTCTGGGAGAACATTAGTTCATTCCCCCAAGTCCTACCTTTGGGATAGCAACACCATGTATGCCAACCTATAAACTTAAAGTCCATTTGATTCATATATGCAGTACCAAAAGAGATTGGTAATTGTTTATTTCCTTTCTCAAACTGCATAACCATACCAAAAAAAAGTGGCACACCACATCATTAAAATGTGTTTAGATCTCCCTTTTTCTAAATACATTTTGGCATGTCCATAACATGCCCGAGGGCACCCATGCCCCTCAACCATAAAATCCTGGATCTCATCCCATAACAACACTGAAACCCCCTTTCTCTGACAGGTCACACTTTCTAGGTCCTTCCCTAGGATAGTTAATAGTTTTCTACCCAATACCTCCTACCCAGGTCATAGAACAGACCCCAAGAAAAGTATGACCTGGCTTGTTCATGAGCTCTGGGTACCTAAGCTGAACTTTCAACTCACTAAAATGAAAAGTATGATGAGACATATTACCTGGAACTATCGGATCTTAAATTCCAACGGTCGGTTTATATGCTACAACTGCTACAAGATTTAAGGCCTCCTCCCCTCATGATACTCACCACAGCTCCACCGACAAATAAGTGAATCTGGAAGGGAAATTCCTTATTAAAATAAAACCCCTTCTTTTTCTTTCGCTTACTGCGACAAACCGTAGCTCAGTTTGACGAACCATATTTACCATTGGAAAGATCCCACCAAGCCCTCAAATGGGTGTCTATTAGCATTTTGTGATTTGATACTTCACCAGGACACATTTTTTCCAAGAAATTCCACTTCACCCTTCCTCAAAATCGAATTTATTCACTTGCAACACTCGTACCAGGGGCACCATGTCGCCTCCATACCTATCCACGCTCGTGTCGACTTTTGTCATGAGTTACCATCTTGTACTCATGATTTTATGGTCCCCATTGGACCCTTTTTCTATGTAGCAGCACCATCAATTCACCCTTGTTTAGAGCATCCGAGTTTAGTCATCATTTCTTTCATGGAGTCTATCTCGAGTCCCTTCGCACCCCACTATAGTCCTCCATCCTTCATTGCTTGGTCCCTCTCTCGTGTCGCACATTATGGCCTTCAGTCCCACTGTCCCCTATCCCTCATGATATTGTGTCAGTCGTTCCCAGGTCATCCATGCCATTTATGCTCTAACAAGGGAATCCATCCGTTCGCTACTCAGTTCCTCCCATTTCATCATCATCATTGGTTTCATTCTATCAGTCACTCTCGTGCCTTAGTTTAGGATCCCTTATTGCCTCACCTATGGCAGACCTCCTTCTATCGACATCATCTCATTCATTGCAGAAGACAGGTCTAGATGGCAGTGTATCTTGGTTCCATCTTCCACTCTTGTTCGGTGCCTCGGATCAGGAAAAGGGACTCCTTATTGCCCTGTGACTTGATTGTTTCCCAGCTCCAGCTCCTTTCAGCATGATTGAGATCTGTATACTTGATGGTTTAGCGATGCAGCAGCTGACATCAGTCATTCCTGGGTGTGTGTGAGATGTCTCAGCCCTCATGAGGGGGTGGCCCTATAGGTAGCCCCCCACACACTCGAATGACTTCTTCATTACAGCCTACAATGTAGCTCCATAAATTTGATGATGTTGACCTCATTTGCTTGCAGCGCCTTTTTGTTTGCATGTATCAGTCAGATTTTTAGAGCCCTTTCCTATTTTCAGGGGCATCCGGGTTGCATTTATATCTCATGTACTCCGATATCATTGTACAAGTCTTGGATGTTATCCTAGGCACAATATTTATGTGGGATTCATTATCGTGTTATTTATCTGGCTCATGTTTATGCCAGCATTATGCCATCTCATGGTTTTCCGAATGCCTTATTTTTTATACTATTGCCTTGGCGGGCATAGGTATGCCTCCCCTGCCGGCTATAGCAGGTACTCACTTATCAAAAAGACTTGTCGCACCTACAAGTCACCTCCTCAGGGTATATTTCTTTCAGCACTTTCGTCTACCTTACAATCCTCTCTCTTTGACTTCCCTGTTGTTGTCTAGTGATTGAGTTCTTACAACGTACTTTGGTCATATGATTATCTCCTAACGCTCGCACGCTGGGAGGAAATATTTTACACCATTTCTTGGTCATCTAATCCATTGTTATTATATGGACCCAAGTACACCAAGTAAGACCAATTTTACCCCAAGTAAAATCACATTCACTATAAAAAATAACTTAGTAAACCAACTTTATTAAGTTGTTTATGGTATAAATAGGAAACCCCACGGGGAAACATTAAATAAATCCATATTTGTTTGATTTTTCCTCAAGGAATAATTAGTTAAACAACAATTTAATTAATATTCTTGGTTATATTTAACCCAAAACAAGGAAATTAATTAGATAAATCATTATTTATCTTATTATTTTCTAAGAATAACTATTTAAACATTACTTAAATAATATTCTTTGTTAAATATGACTACATCTCCCTTAAATAATTAAATAAATCATTATTTATTTGATTATTACTCAACCATATCCTTAAAATTATAAATAAATCACTTATTTATTTATTATTACTTAATCACATCCTTAAAATGATAAATAAATCATTTATTTATTTATTATTTACAAATAAGGGGATTTGACTCAAGTCAAATTCCTTTTCCCTCCAACAAATATAATAAAATATTCCATAAAAGTTGGATCTAGATTTGGTTAATAATATTTTAATCATGCACCAATATCTAGACTAACTCAATATTTTGTTATAAATAGAAGGGTTTTCCCATTCATTTGTCACCTTTTGTTGCCTAAAGATCACTCTGGATCTCAACTCTTGGTCTTGCTATTGATCCATTATCATAGCCATATTTTCCATTTTTGTCTGGGTTCTCTACACCATCAAGAGAGGGGAATTCTAAATCTGAAGTGCTGAGGAATTACAAAAACCCATCCCATTGAGGAGAATAGGGAACACCCTCCCAATTGCCATTAATAAAAAATTCATTGGATATATTCTTGTCTTTCCTATTGGATCTATGGAGTAGATCTTGTTTTTTATATTGTTTAATGTCTTCTAATGCATAGGTCTAGATTTTTGTAGCATTCATCTTGATCATCTAACTACAGATTTGAAGATATTAGCAGTCATTTCTGCTGTTACGGCTATTTTTTATGCGCAGCTAAAGTGGTATTTTTTCATACACTTTGAACCAAGATTCATACTAACAATGGGTGTTAATGAGGAAGAGAGATTCGTCAGGAATAAACTCATCAGAAATAGCATTAATGTTTTCAGAGGGAAGGGCGTAGAGCAACTCAACAAAAACGTGTGATTTTTTCGACTTACGCTAAGTAAATTCTAATTCAAACTCATGTAGGATAACAATCCATTTGGATTATTTTCCCCCAAGAAACTGACGATACATAAAGTAAGTCATGGGATTGCATTCAAAGATCATTGTAATTTTTCACATAAGGATATAGTGGTGGAAGTGTTGGACAACATGAACTGTTGCCAAAGCTAACTTCTTGACATGAGCGTATCGAGTCTCATCATCAAAAATATTTCAACTTAAGTAGTATATCACATGCTCATCAATTTTATCATCATCCTAGATGATAACGATGGCAATGGTACCATCGACGGTGACCAAGTATAGGAAGTAATCGTGAGGATAATTTTGGGGATGCAATAAAGGAGCGCTAAAGAGGGAAGTTTTTAAGGCATCACAATTCTGTTGGGAACTTCATCCCAAATGAATGGGACCCCTTTCTTGAATAAGCGAGTAAAACCTTTGGTAATCTCTACATAATTCAGGACAAAGCAACGTAGAAAGTTCGCCTTCCCTTGCAAAATTTGAAGTTGATGTAACTAGGATGGAGGAGGAAGATTGACAATAGCCTCCACTTTGAGAGGATCGATTCAAATTCCTTTCCTGGATACTACGAACCCGAAGATATGACCATAATTAACAAAACATACACATTTATGGGGATTCAACTGGATACTATAGTGTCGTCATCGAAGAAAAATCACCCGAAGGTGAGTCAAGTGATCAACACGCTTAGCAGAGTGCTTAGGTAAATAATCAAGATAGGGCTAGAAGACGTGTTTTATATCATGGAAATCATAATACATTGCTCACTAGAAGGTAGCACCAACATTTTTGAGACCAAACAAAATATTTTTATAGGTGAAGATCCCCCAGGGACAGATAAAGGTGGTTTTGCGTTGATCGTTTGGAAGGATATTGATCTGGTTACATCTAGAGAATTTGTCCATAAACGAAAAAATTCCACTCCCATCACATTTGTTGATGACTTGATCGATAAAAGTATTTGGATAGTTATCTTTAGGAAATGTGTAATTAATTTCTATATAATAAACACAAACTTGAATTTTTCTTTGTTTCTTAGTTACTGGAATGATATTGGATACCTAGTCTATCAATCGAATGGGGTTACTAAAACCAGCTTTCAGAATTTTTTAAATTTCGCCTTTTATGGAAGCTTCCTTCAATGGGTGGACTGGAAGAAGATGTTTTTGAAAAATTTTCTCATCAAGATAAGTAGGAATATCATGTTCCACAATACTAGGATCAATGTCAGGCATTTCTTCATATGACCAAGCAAATACATCACAGAATTCTATGGAAAGGGCCATATAGATCTCAGTCTCATCATGAGAACAAGAGGCCCCAATATGAATTTTCTTGATAATCCCTGGTTTCACAAAGATGTTGATGGGTATGGTGGCTGAAATTTTTCCCATGTTTCCTTCCAACAATACTTCATGAAACAAGACGAGTGTCTGAAGGGGATAACTCATTACAGGGGAAACGAGAGTCTCTAGACTAGTAGGAATCTCAATAAGACTTGGAATAAAGATGAACAATGATGATTATCATTCCAAGGAGCTTCATCAAGCGACATAACTTCGAAAATTCTTTCATCAGTTGGAAATGTCCTGTCCCAAGGATAATCAGGTTCTAGAGAACCAAGCCAGGAGGATTGCATGTATGAGTCTAATATGGTATTCAAACGATCAGAAGTTTGATATGCAAGCACAAAAGCCAAAAAAAATCTCTATATGCTTGTTTAACAAGACTAAGTGGCATATCATCACCAAATTAGTCAATATGATCAGGATTGGGTGTGATCCAAGGGTCGTGATGAGACGTGATCATATTCACTGAAGCGATATCAGAGGGAGGAGGAATGGAAAAGTTCCCATCAAAGAGGAGTCTTTTAAAATACCAGCTCCAAAAATTTCAAAAGGTATGCTTGACTTCCCAACATTAGGCACATTTCAGGTCGAAGAATCATCAAAAAAGAAAGCTAGTTGGCCAACCATGACAATCTTTCCTTGATGGGGAAAGCGAAGCACGTGAAATAAAGTAGAGACTACACAAACCATTGTGTTTGTCGAATTTCGACCATGTACGAGGTTGTAATTGAGAGGCGTGTCGACAACTTCAACCTATATATTAACAACTTTTCCTTCTAAATGAACTGGTAGGGTGTTGAGAATACCATACAGGAAAAAATCTCTACCATCAAAAGCTTCCAAAGTATTAGCGAACTGGTTGATAGGAGGATAGCCGAGGGCTCTCCAACATGAGATAGACATAATAAAGGTGGAAGCACCTTCATAAATGATAGTTTGATGAATGGTCTTGCCCATGAAGACAACTTAAATAATAAAAGCAAGTTGAGGTGGAAAGTTAGGAACATGGTTTTCCAGATCAAAGGTAATCGAATTGGAATTCGTAGGATCAATTCCTCCTATGGAAGATATAAAACCCCTCTTTTGTGACAGACACGTCTAAAGAACTTCCAATGCTGACATCACTGAAGGTTCCTGAGCTAAGTCTTCTACAATGTTGTAATGTTGAGAAGTTGGGGTGTTTGGATTATAAGCCAATTTTTGATAAACGCATTTGGGGGGTGGTCGGAACATGGATTCAGTGCTAGGTCTCTAGATATGGAGAGGACCATAATTGCTTGGAGTGGGGGAAGAAACTATGTCAGTAGAATATTTCTCTACCACATATTTCTTAGGAGTTGGGTAATATTTAGATGTGGTGGCAACATTGATAGGTTTCGTGCCACAGGTAAATGTCACATTGGTTGCCCACACGCCCTTTTTTTTTCAAGGGCTTCCTAAGCACACAAAAAATGGATGAAAATGATTAAAAACATAGGAAAAATGCAGGCATAAGAGACATCTCTTACCTTCAACAAAAAACTCAGTGAATGATGTCCCAGATTGATTGAACAGTGTGCATGAAGTTAAGAGAAAAAAGGGATAAAATTATTTTCACAATTTGACAATGGTAAAATAATTTTTTTTTTTTAATTTTAACTATTAAAATTATTTAATAAATTTTTTTAATATTAAAATTATTTTTACCATTTTTTAAAGTATTTTTACCTATTATTTTATATTTTTCTCTATCAAAATTACCTTTTCTTGTATCTTTTTTTATTTCCAAGTCTCTTGACGGTGGTTTTCCAAAGTCCTTGCCTTGACTGATAAATAACTTCAACCATCACTCCTTGTTCTGCTTTCATGCTTTAGGGGGCTTATGTTACAAAATATTTTGTCATATTCCCTATCCATATCTAAAGTGTTGTTCTTTGTGTCACTCATGCCACAAATATCGCAAAGTGAAAAAAGTTATGAAATCATGTTCACCATGGATAACATGCTCAAAACATCCCTAAACAAATGGAGAGTGAGTGCATTACAACAATTCTAGAGAAAGCTTGTAAAAAAACCTAATTTTCTACCCCAGCGCAGTTCTCCCCTATATTCCCTTGTGCTTGTCACTTTATGTGTAACTTCTAAACAGCATTAGAAGAATTTGATTTAAATTTAAAAGTCACGTTGGTCCTCTTTAGGCAAGTTCTCAACAAATGGAGTAAAATATTATTCCTATTAAGTCTCGAGAACATAAGTTTGGCATCTGCTGGTTGAGGATATGGTCGAGTTCTCCCATTTTGAACCTTCTATCATATCTTTAAGAATATTACTCTTTGAGAAAAGTCCTTTCCTCCCTCATTTATGGATCCATAACATTTTCAGCTTCACTGTAAATGAATTCCATCCCTTCCCCAAAGGGATTTTAATTTCTCATTGCCTTTCTAGTGCTCAAATGTGCCTAAATGCTACCGAAATTCCAAGGATAAGGAGTGCTTTAAGTATTTGTCTTGGACTTGGAAACCCATCTTAAAGGAGGTGATCTCTAACAACAAGGCACTGATTGTATGCTTCCCTCTTTAATTTATCAATAATACAAATCATGTTTTACTTTCCATAAGCTTGTCAACGATTTCTTGCTTAGTAAAATGCTCCTTGATCTATCATATGGTTTACATTAGAATGAAATATACTATGCTTTCTTTGTTTGTCATTGTTTTATCTCTCTTGAAATTATTCATTTATAGAGGAATATCGAGGAGTGAGCTTGGAAGTGAGGATATCAAGATTAATATCGATAAGAAACCGCATAGGAGCGAGGTAGCCCATCTTCCTCTCTCATAACATTCAGATTTAAGCTAGGAAAATTTTCTCTTTTTTGTCTCATTCGTTACTAAACCCATGCATTGCGCTATAGGGATCACTTCTATCCATAAAAAGGATTTCTTAGTTAACATTATTTTATCATGTGGAGTGTCACATAATGTACAGAAGTTAGTTTTGGTGGTTTCAAGGGGTAAACTTTGCGTAAATGAGTTCTTCTTACCATGTAAAAATGTATCACACTCATTTCCAAAGTTTCAAGCACTGTCGTGCAAGTGTCATCAGGGTCATTGCAAAGTGTATCTTTAGTGTCGCATTTGGTTTAGATCATAGCAAAGTTGTTGCATTAAGGAAAGGCTTTTTTTCATGTTTTCTGAGTGTTCCATGTTTTGCAATTAGGTAATCTAAGTGTGTGGTCATCTTCAAAGTCATTTTTTTTCTATATTACTCTCATCGGTTTGCCACTTAGTCAAATTGGGAAACTCTTTGACAGAACCACTCAACCTCCTTTAGCTTGCCTGAACTACACATTGTGTAGTCTCAATGCTCAAGCAACATCCTTGTCTCTTGGAACTATGCGATGTGAATTTTATGCCTCTCATAATTGTGCACTACGCAATCTTGGTTCTCAAGCCCAACCCCTAAGCTCCAAAAATGCGCAATATTTCCCTCCAGCCAGGCCTAAACTGTGCATTACGTAGTCTCAATTCATAAGCCATAGTTTTGATCTTCTGAATTTCATAATTGCACAATAACCTACCTTCCATGTCCTTCCAACATTGCGTAGTGGGAAAACTCAGTGATCAGTCCCTTAACATGGCTCCTTGAATCCCTCAACTACACAGTCACTCAACCTAGGCCTTCAGAACTAAACACTACATATTATCAAGCCTCAATGCTCTAGCTTGAGCCCTTAAGTCCCTAAAATGTGTAGTTTGGCTACCTAGGCCTCCATAACTACTCATTGTGAAATCTCAAGGCTTAAGCCTCCAGCCTGAGTCATTGAGTTACTCAACTGTGTAATCCTTTAACCCTGGCCATCATGAACTATGCATTGCACACTCTCAAGCCTAATTCCAAGACCTTGGCCTCTGGAACTATGCAATCCCCGAGTCAGTCACTCAAATAGTCACCATTTCTAACCCTAAAAATTGATTTGATGAGCATATTAGGCTACGAGTTTATCATAATGTCTTCTTTTCATGGGTGGATTGCAGTCGTAGGTATTTTATTATGTCATGAAAGGATGATGATGAAGGATATTGAGAAGGAGATTATTCTAGAAGGCACCTAAGGAGATAAGGAGATAAGATTATCATCAAGAAATAAGATTAGCAAAAACTATATTGTAATAGAGGATGGAATATCAAGGCCACTTTGACAAAGAATTATCTTCAACCCATAAGGAGGAGGAAAAATAATAACGTGCACCATATTTTCAAGAAGGCACAAAGAAAGAAGTATCAAAAGGAGACTTGACATTGCCATGTCATCATGCAATCCATGTAATTAGTGTCATGTTGTGTCATGTGATGAGCCATCATGTGCCACATCATTCATGGATTACGTAATTTTATATTGAGAAATGTAATGTAAATTGGAAGTCCAAGAGTCATCTATGTAATTTGAAGAGTCATGTAGGAAGTCAAAAATTCATGAGAAGTCAAACAATGATGATGGTAGTCTGAGAGTCATAAGGGAGGTGAAGGACCACCCCATTTGTTATATATATATACCCTCATTGTTCATGCAAATCAATTTCACCTTGGATTTTCCCTTAAGGCATCAGACAAAGTTAGTACTTTTGGGGAGCAAGTCATGGCTCCAATGTTGCACTATTGGAGCTAGTTATGTTCATTGTATTCATGTATCTTGGGACTTCTAATTAACACTTGAAGCCTGATGAAAAGCACATTTTCAAGCAAGGATTGTGATTATTTGTAAGAATTTTATGTGACTATTTATAATTCATTTTTTCTTTCACCTGTACTAAGGTATTTGAAATATTTTGGTTATTTTAGTGCTTATCTTATTGAAAATTTATTGTAATGGTTATAGCAATCGTCGCATATATGTGGACTATTCTTATTGATGTTAAGTGATTCTATTTTTCTTTTGTCCACCTCTATTAGTCTTGTACTACTACCTATCTCTTATAGGCTCACCTTTTCCTCCCTCTTCTGTAGAATAACCTTGATACACCTACAACTGAACATTCACCAAGCACACTTACTTGCTTTTCACAAAGGGACATGCATGATTCTCTCTCTTACTAAAATCTAAAGCCAAGGAAAATATATAAGAATATATGGTATTTGGGTTGATACTCTAGATGGTGCTCCTATTCCAAATGGTATGAGGTCTAGTTAGGACTTCACATCATGGAGACCCCCTTTTTTGATGAATTTCCAGCACCGTCAACAAATATTGATAGCATGATTACCTGGAGGGCACCCTGCTACATGTTTCTTATATTTTTTTATATGATTTTAAGCTTTCATATGGTTTGGAGATATTTTATTTAAAAATTTTGAGTTGTATGCGATGAAAAATATGCTTTTTTTAATTATAATCACTTACTATTTTCCTATAATTGCATACTTTAAATTCTTGTAATTACTTATTGTTCCTGTAATCATGTATTTAAAATTCGTGTAATCATGTGCTTAAATTATTGTAAATTGTATATTTAGAATTCATGTAGTCATCCAGTAATCACTATAGGAATTTCCATAATAACTATTAGAATTCCTATAGTGACTCTATAATCACACAGGAATTCTTGTAGCAATTACAGTTTTCTAGTAGTGATCCTGTAATCACATAGGATCCTACTTATTTGTTGTAGTTACATATTGTAGTGTTTGTGAGAATTTTTTTTAAGATCGACGCTTCAAATCATTTAATTAATTAGATATTTATTTGATTTATGTTTTCATAATAGAAAGAGTGATTGTGATTAGCATTTTCTTTAAAAACTCAGAACACTAATTTTACTTAAATTTATTTTCATAATATTCTTAATTGATTTTGATGAACAAATAATTCAGATGGAGTATATGGTGAGGAAGTGTGATATATCTTGCTAAATTTGTAACTATATGTAAAAAAATATTTCAATTTAAGAATTTGGAGATAAGTGTAAGGTGAATCAACTCTAAGATCTACTTATATATGCCTTATGATTGATTATGATAGGAAATAATTAAGAATCGGTTTGCACATAATGTGTTTCAACTCGAAGTTTACCTACCAGGATTGAAAAAATAAATGTTAATTTATTTATCTGACTTTATGAATTGACAGTTTGGCGTCGTTTTCAAGGAGGTGTAACAATTTGGTTCTTATAAGTTTAATTTGTTTCTTAAAAACACAAAAATAAATAAAAATTAAAAAATAGGAAAAAATATTTCTTTAATTCTTACAGTATGAAATTTTTTAGTATGGGGGAGTACAAATATAATACTAGAGGTAAGAACTTGCGCCACCACCATGGTGTGTCCTACAAAACCAATTGAGATAAATATTGTATGTATAGATTACTATATAATAGAGGAAGGTTTGTTAGACCACACAGAATTAGTAGACATAGAATTCCAAATAAATTAGAAAATTTCGCCCCATATTCTCATGTGATTGTAGAAGAAGAAACATGATCTAAAAGTTCAAGAGAAGTTCAAAAAGGATCAAGTTCCACAAGTGACACATCATAAATTCAACTAGAACCATTGGTTGGTTCTCACTCTACAAAGTAGAATACAATATATATTGTATTTTGGAACGGAAAAATGACAGAAGATGAAAGAGGATATTATATAGGAGCTGACCTTAATGGAAATAAAATTGGTGGAGGAAGTCAAAGAGATGGTGCAAGAGGTTGAGTAAATGGAAATGGAAACGAAGTAAATGGACCATGAGAAGACAATGATAAGGAAACAAATTTTGGCTTTCCTATTATAGACATTCGAGGAGCTGAAATTCAAATGAATAACATTCCACCATCCGTGATTTCGAAATTTTATGGTAGGATCACTTAAGACCCTAACTCATTTCTATTTGAATTTGATATTTTATGTCGCAGTTATTCTTATAACACTGATGCGCAAAAATTGTGATTATTTACTGCAACATTGAAAGGAGATTCTCTATGTTGGCTCATGGGTTTAGGTAAGGGTACTATTTCATATTGGGATGATATGAAAAAGGATTTTCTAAAGAAATATCAACCCTATTGCACATCAAGAGATTATAAGGAGGATATTATTAGAATGATGCAACAAGAAGATGAAAGATTAGAACATTATTTAGAAATTCCTTTATATAATTTGCAAAAATATAAGAAACATGATTTGATTCCTCACATAATTCATACTATATTACTAAAAGGAACTCATGATGAATATAGAGATATACTTAATCTAATGGGCATTGGTTATATATCAAATCTTTTATTTGAAAAAATTAGGGATTTGTGTAGGAAATATTCAAGATAAAATGCTAAAATTGGTGCAAGCATAATAAATCCACTCTCTAAAGTTACTAAATCATCTATTGGAGGCATCACTAGGGAAGAATTAGGAAATTTATTAGAGGTTTTTAAGAATTTCCTTTTAAACAATCTTACTTCTCAAATAGATTATTTGAAAATTAGGAAAAATAAAGAAGAGAAAGAGTCGGTATTTTCTACATTTTTCACTAAATGTCGAAAAAAAAATCCATTAAAAGAATGTTCTCTTGATAATATTCAATTTTGTTTGATTTATAAATATTTACACAAGACTGAATATGTCCCACATTACCTGTGCTAAAGACAACTTATCAAGGAGACTATGGAAATGTAGAATCAATGTACAATATTGCAACCTAAAGACCATGGAAACCATGTGGAATAGGCATGTATCAAGATCCTAATCAGAAAAATGTTCCTTATTATAATTCTCCTTAGAATACATGGAATGCACCTATGCCATGAAAATCATGGCCTCAACAACAAGCACAAAACCAACCCTATCAACAAGCCTGGAAGGGATTTCCTTATGGAAATATACCTCCACATCCTTATCCTCCACAATTTCAAGCTCCATACCAATAACAATCATATCAACAAACTCAGCCTCCATATCACCAACAACCATATAATACATATCCCCAAATTCTGCAACAACCACATCCTTCACAACAACTTATGATTAACTCAACCACAACAATTACAACTTTTTTCCAATGAACCACCTCCATGACCAACACAACTTCCTTATCAACCAGCTCGAAACCTAAATAATAAGATAGAAAATCATTTTTATAACACTAAATCTTAATCATTTCCTACATATCTTATATCTCTAGTAAAATTACAGGAATTTTGTGTACAATTACAAGAATAATCATTAAAATTACAGGATTTTTGTGTACAATTACAAGAAAATCCAGTGAAATTACAAGAATTTGTTGTAATAGTAACAAATAGTCCTGTAGAATAACAAGAGAATAATTTGCGATCTGGTAGAGTTTTAAGTACAAAATCTACAATCTTAATTGAACAACCTAAAGCAACTATAGATAAAACAGGAAAAATAATAAAAATAAAAATAAAATAAAAATATTTCCTTTACAAGAAAAAATGAAAAATGCAATGAAACAAACAGTCCATTCATAAGACCGACCTCAAAATTTTGGGACAACCCCATTTCCTGAGAGATTGATTTCTAAAAAACAAGATGTCCCAAAAATCATACCTAAATTTGATATTATTGATGAATTGAAAGACATTACTATAAATATTCCCTTAGAGAAATAAAAGATATACCAATCTATACCAAAACTATAAGGGAATTCTACACTAAAATAATTGCAAAAAGGAAACAAGATATTATGTGTAAATTGTCATGGATATTCCACTAGACAGTTTGTCACAATATATCTAGTAATGAAATACTAAAATTCCAAATTTTCACATTATTATAGTTTTATTTAACTTCTATATCTATAAATTTAATTGTAATTAGTGCGTGCATGAAAATGGAAATTATGAAAGAAAATTAGAGAATGAAAAAATAATCACACACACACATAAGATATAGGATATGCCATGGGAAACCCTTTCAGGAGAAAACCTAGCTGGAAGGTGAGGTCACTTCGCTCTCTTTCTCTGTCTGGAAAATAAAGCTGCAGGTACAAAGAAATAATGCATGTGGCCCTTGGGATGGAACAATGCACATATACTCTCTATGTGCTCTATCTCCTATCTCTCCTGGCTATCTTTACTCATCCATGGAACAAAATTCACTCGAAAGAATGGAATGCCTCTCCCTCATAGTGGTTTGGTTAAAACACAACCTAATAGCCTACTAGTTGTTAAGTTTGACTACATAAACTCTTAACTTGAGTTACAATATAAACTCTTCTAGATTATTTTACATGAAAAATACGTGGCTAGACCCTTTTCCATGAATAATGGGGTTTGACGTGGCATCCTCCTGAACTATAGGTGTGAAATAAGGACGGTCAACTTCTCAGTGGCATAACTTTTGCAAACCGACTTTGATTGATACGCTTATTGTGTCGTTGGAAAGATATATATGTGTAGAACAGCATGAAATAGTGCAATTTCAAGGTAGAAAACTTTTACCCCCCAAAAATGTCATTTTATGGCTCAAAATTCTCCTAGAAGGTTTCAAAACCCATTTTTGCAAACTAGGTCTCAATGGTAAAAACGGTCTCGTGAGCTTATTCATCCACTTTTTCCACTTTAAATGCATTGATATGGATGAAAAAAATATATAATGATCGAACATGGATCACACCTCCCCATGTTTTGAGTATTTTGGTCCCCAAAACATTTTACTTAATGAGGTGAGGAAATTTTTCCTCCACCTTCTCTCTACTGTACCATTTAGCGTTGTCTGCAAGTTGTCCCTTCAACCCAACCAAAGGTCATTCTACCCATGTCTTGTAGTTCTTGACCTCTTATGTAAAACTTTATATTATGTCAATTATTCTTGAGCATCTCGTGCTAAATCCTACACAAAAGGTAGGACATGTTCCTCTTCCTAATTTAGCTTGCAAGGCTCATAGAGTTTCAAATTATCTATATTTCCAATTGAGTAAATGCAGATATATGGTGGTAAACTGATTCAATAGGAATTATCACCCACCTTTTCCCGTATCTGAAAGGGGCCATACCTCAACACTTTTATTTTCTTACCAGGCCCCTACAACCTTTATTTGTTCAACTGTGCCCATACTTTGTCTCCCACTTGAACGATTTCTTTTTTTTTATGCTGATCATGCTTGGCATTATACTTCTCCTATGACTTCTTTAGTGTTTATTGTACCTACGGATGGATTTTACTAATATCTATAAATTTTTCAGCTCTCAAAGCATCTCCTGTAATATCTTCCCTCACTCCTCCTTGCTTCCCATATGAAATATCCAAAGGTAAAGGTGGAAAATGTCCAAAACAAGTCTCAAAAGAGGGCTTTCCTATAGAATTTTGGACTTCGTTGTTGTAATAATGTTGTAAATATACCATATTTTCATTGAAGGTCTTTGGATGCTTTTGGTTGTATCCCCTCAAAAGCTACACCAAATTCATATTGACTACTTTTGTTTACTCATATGTATGTGGATGGAATGTTGTAGATTCATTCAACTTTGTATCCATATTCTCCCACAATGTAGTCTAGAATGCACTTAGAAATATTGTATCCATGTCTGAAACTATGCTCCTTGGTATCCCAAAGAGCACCTAGACTTGTCCAAAGAACAAGTTTATTTCTTCCTTTCCATTGATGGTCTTTTTATAGGGCATTAGAACACACATCTTGTTGAGCCTGTCAACTACCACGAATAGGTAATCATGTCCCTTCTTAGTTGTCAGTAAACCCCCCAAAGATTCCATGGAAATGATTTCCCCAGGACGTGTAGGTACATTTAAGGGATGATATCGACTAGGTTTTTGTTTCTAGGATTGTTGGTACAACAAAGCATGCATCCTATTATGAACCTAGATACCTTCTCTTGCATCTTGGGCCAATATACATAGCTCTGCAAGTTAGACAACGTCTTCCCTACACCAAATTGCTCTGCAACATTGCAGGTGTGATCCTCTCTAAGAAATTTTAGTCACTCACCTTTAGGAACACATAGCTTATCCAACTCGTAAATTAACCCATCCCAGAGATGGTATTCAATAGTGTTGCCTCCATCGTGCACATGACCTTGACTCTGCAACTATTGATACACTTCCTTGAAATCCTCATCCTCTGAATATACCTCTTTGTATGCATCATGGGTGAATGGATCCATGTGCATAAGAGCCCCCAGATCTATGATCTTTGATTTTTGTGGCCTTGAAATCATGCCAGCCAACTTATTTATGTTTCCCTTCTTCTACCTGATCACTAAATGGAACTGCTGTAAAAACCCCATCCACTTGTAATGTATGATCTTTTGTAGCTTACTCTAGGCTTGTAAGTATTGTAATAGTTAGTGATATATGTGGATTATTGTCTCCTTTCCCATCAGATAATGCTTCCACTTCTTCACACCTTGAACCATGGCATAATGCTCCTTGTTGTAGGTAGGGTAGTTAAGAATTTCCCCATGAAATACTTCAGAATGGTAGCATACGAGACTTCCTCCTTGCATCAATACAACTCCCATAGCATATCCACTCACATATCTCTCCACTTTAAAGGATCATTGGAATTTGGGTAATTCCAGAATTGGTGCTTGATTTATCTTCTTATTTATATCCTAAAAATCCTATTGTTGGCTTTTTCCCCACTAGAAGATTAATATTATGGCGTGGAGCATTGCTGCTACCACTGAACAATGAGGCTATGAATTTCCTCAGGTATTGTGCTACCCTAATGAATATCCTGACCTCAGAAACATTAGTAGGAACTAACCATTTCATGGTGGCCTCCATCTGGGAAGGATATATCTTCAATTATCCTGCAATGATCACATACCAAAAATACACCAAATATTATTGTGCAAAATCGCACTTATTGATATTTTCTAGCAATTGGTGCTTCTTCATTGTTTCCAACACCTGTGTCAAATGTGAAATATACTCCTCCCAAGTGACACTATATACTAGTATATCATCCAAATAGACAATAAAAAATTAATCTATAAAAGGACGTGGTATATCATTCATTAATATCATAAATGTAGTTGATGCATTACATAGGACAAATGGCATGACTAAACACTCATACAAACCTTGCCTAGTTTTTAAGGCGATCTTCCAAGTATCTTCTTCTTTGACTCAAACCTGGCGATATCCAAACTTCAAGACTCACTTGGTGAATTATTTTTCTTGTTGCAATTGATCCAATAGATCATCTATCCTGTGTAGGGGGTATCTATTCTTGAGCATGATTTTGTTCAATGTAGTATAATCTATACACATCTGTCAAGTCATATCCTCCCTCAGCACAATGATGATGGGTGACGCACATGGTGATGTACTCTATCAAATGACACCTTGTTCTAGTATTTGTTGCCACTATTTCTTCACCTCACTTGCTTCTATAATGGACAATCTGTAAAACCCAATATTTGTGTTGGCTCTCCAAAATATCTTTAAAATGACATATATTTTCTCTTCATTCACACCTCATTTCACCTTTATCACCTTCATTCCATCACTTTGTCACTATATAACCCTACATCTTTATCATCATATGGGCTCATGATTGTATTTTCCTTAAGTTATATTTTTCAAGTGTTTATAGTGAATTAATGATTAAAAATTATAAAAGTGACATATAATTTCTAATATCTAAAAGTGGCTTCAGTTTCATGACAAGTGTTGGTAGTTTGGAAGCTTCCAAGACACTATTATGTGGCCTCCAAGGATCAATTTCAAATTCTCTCCAAGATTGGAAGAATACTTGGGATAGGAACCAACCATATCTCATGCATAAAAATTGTGGATAAATGGATATGTGTCTAATTGCTGAGATTTTTAGGGGTCTAGTGAGAGAATAGTGGATCCTCATTAACAAGGTAGCTTCTTATGTTTTTGTATAAATATGAGAGGCTTCTCCTCTCAAAGGCATGTGTAAAGTTTGGAGGTATGCTCGTGTTTTGAATAAAATAATTAGATTTGGCACCATACTCATGAGTGTTCTTTCACTTTGATTTCGTTTTGCTTGCATATGGAGCTTCTTCACTTTCCATCCTCATGCATCATTGGATTGGCCACCTAAATGAGTGTGATACTGTATCATAATTTCATTCATTTCTTTATGTTTAGTTTAGTTTTAATTTCATGCTTTGTTATTACTTCCTTTATGTTCATTTACATGCTTTCATAAGTTAAGTTTTCATATGCTCATGTTGTTTGTGTGCTCTTGCAGGTTTAGATGGATTGGTCACTTTGCTTTCATGGTAGTTAATATTGTTTAGATTTCAATTCATGTTTTTCAATTCTTTCAAGAAGTTTAGATTTTGAATTCATGAAGTGTGCCTAGATTATATTTCCAATTCTATGCAAGTGTGTCATATTTTAGATTTTTATTTATGCATGTGTGATAGTATAGATTTCCACTTATACATATGAGGTAGATTATATTTCCTATTTTTCATAGATTAAATATTTCTTGCTTTTCTAGACTATATTTTCTTTCATTATTGTAAATTTACTTTCTTGTTAAGTTTGATTTTAATCATGAAAGTAGATTATTTTTCCCATTCATGCTGAGTGTATGTAGTAGATTAAGATTTCAATTCTAGTAAGTGTGTTTTGAATGCTTTCCTAGATTAGATTTCCTATTTTCATAGATTTCAGTAGATTAAGTCTGATTTCAATCATAAAATTATGTGTATAGATCAGATTATCATTTCATGCAAGTAGAATAGACTTATTTTCATTCCTAGATTAAAATTCATTTTCAAGAGATTTTGTGCACGTACATATCAAACAACTTTTGTGAATAAGATTTGAATTTCCTTTCGTAGATTAATTTTTTCCTTTACGTAGATTGATTTCAGTTTCCTTATGTTTTTTATTTGTCATCATTTCATTTATTAGTTAGATTAATCTAAATTAAAGGTTAATTTCTGGCATATATAGTGCACGCACGCTTCGCAAGTTTTACAAAACCCCCGGGTTGACAATTAAATGATAGGTAATTAAATTTCCTCAACAATTTGGAAATGGGAATTTCAGCAATAGTTGGATATCATGTTGTACTTATCTCTTAGGTGGTAAGCCTTTAGGCTCTCGGGAAACATCCCTATATGTCTATAACAACTCCTCCAATTGTTGTTTCCATTTCTTAGTACACCCCTCTAGGGATGCATTGCCTCTTATTGACTCCTCTACAGATTAACTTTCTCTTAAAAATAATAAAAAATACTTCTTGCTATAAATGATCAATTTATTCACTTGGTTTCCACTTATAATTGAACTTTTCTACTTTCCTTTGTGAGCTTTGATGATGAACGATTTTCCATATTTGATGAGCTAGCACTAGTTGGCTCTCCTCATGAATATTTAATCACACGTGTAAATTTATGGACTCCCAAGCACAACTCCACATACATCAAGGGAACCATATCTAGATCTACTTCATCAATAAAATCAACACTGATAGCAAATTTAATTTTACACTGTTCTTTTATATTAATCTTTAAATCCTTATTTACCCATCCCAATGGATATGGTTTTGAATGATAATGAACTTGTAACCCCGACTTCTTGACCAGCTCTGCTGCAATGAGATTTTCTTGTGAACCTGAGTCAAATAGAGCATCATTGTTTATCTTATTTACTTGTATATTTATATGGAAGAGTTTGGTCATTTCTTTCTCTTGTTGTTGTTGAAGGCTACTTATATTCACCTCCTTATAGAGTGAAGATATTCTCATCCACGTCAGAGTTGATTTCAACTTGGTTGCTCGAATCCTTGGCCATGGGATTCTTCTTACTATTATATTTCTTCTTGTTCTTTAGGTTTATCTCTGGATGAAACTTCCAGCACTTCTCCATCGTATGTCCATCAATGTTGCAGTGGTTGCATTGTTTGCTAGGATATTTATACTGGTGCATAGTGGCTATCATTTTTTTATATTTTCCCTCTTTTTGCTTCTTCTTACCCTCCTTAGAAGCATCGTGTTGATCCTTCTCCTTCAATCCACTTGATTACAGTCTTTTCAAGCCTACGTTCTCCATGTACTGTGATTGTACACAATCCCCGTCCACTGATTTGGGATTGAACAACATCGCTTTCTTGTCTAGATGGTGGTGCATACCCCCCAAATAATTGAGGAGTACATATGGGCTCTTTTGAGAGATACCCAATATTATAGCCATCTTTCTAAACTCCGTGGTGTACTCTTGCACGTTTTGGCCCGAATTTTGTCTAAAGTATGCCACTAGATCCACTAGTCCTCCACGTACCCATTGGGATAAAAATGTGACCTAAGGAGAGTTTTAAATCTTCCCACTTAGTTACTAGAGGTTTATGCTTGGATTTCCACCAAGATAGTGCATTTCCCTCCAATTTCAGCCATGCAAATGAGATCTTTTATCCTTCCTCAATCTGATAGATGATGAAATAAACTTATAGTTGCAGAAACCAGTGATTCAGCTTCATAGCATCGATCTCACCATGGTACAACTTTATATCAACTTTTGCTTCCAATTTAAATAGGGACAGATTCATGGCACTTGAACCGCATTAATATTTTCCAGATTCTTTCTACATTTGGTTCTTTATTTCTCCCCAATCTTCTCATCCCCATTCATATTTTTTCTCTGCATTTGAATCCCCATCTTCTCCAAATACCCCGATCTTTCTATTCAATACCGACATGAGTAGGTTTACATTGTGGGGCATATCTGTGACTTGTTGTTCCAGCCATGTAAACCTCACCTCTACAGGATCATGAGGTCTATTTGCATGTCTTCCATGATAAGGGATTTACAATTTTTGGCCCTGTCGATTTAGATCACTGCCATCTCCACAAGATACCAAAATAAACCTTCTCTGATGAAAAATTATCTATAAACTTACATGGATATTCCACTCAATATGTAAATAAAATATTAAATTTCTAACTTTTCACACTATTGCAGTTTTATTAAACTTCTAGATATGTAAATTTAACTATAATTAGTGCATGCATGAAAATGGAAATTACAAAAAAAAAAAAGAGAATGAAAAATAAGCTCACACACAAACATAAGACATAATATATTCTTCGGGAAACCCTTTTGGGAGAAAACCCATTTGGAAGGTGAGGTCGATTCGCTCTCTTTATCTGTCTGGAAATTAAGGCTATGGGTGCAAATAAGCAATTATTGCGGCCTGTGGGCTTCTATAATTCACAAATCCTATTTTTTTTCTCTACCTCCTATCTCTCGTAGCTACCTTCTCTCAGCTATGGAACAAAATTTTCTCAAAATAATGGAATGCCCCATCCTCTGAGTGGCCCGGGTATAACACATTCTGATATCCTACTGGTGGTTAAGTTTGACTACATCAAATCTTAACTAGAGTTATAAAATAGACTCTTCTAGATTATTTTACATCAAAAACATGTGGCTATCCCCTTTTCCATGAATAATTGGGGCTGACATGACATCCTCATGAACTTTAGGTGTGCAAACAGGAAGGTCAATGTCTGAGTGGCATAACTTTTGCATATGGACTTTGATTGATGTGCTTCTTACGTCATTGTAAATATATTTGTGCATAATAAGATTCTACATGAAAGAACCAAAATTTTAACCCCAAAGATGTCTTTTCATGTCTCAAAATCCTGCCAGAAGCTTTCAAACCCCATTTTTCCAAACTCGGTCCTACCGGTAAAACCAGTCTTGTGAGCTTATTCCTCCACTTTTTCCACTTATAATGGATTGATATGGATGAAAAAAAATATAATGATACAATATATATTAATATCCATCAAAAATACAAGTAATAGGTAAATTGGAAAGTCTAATGACCACAAAAATAGTTGCAGAAAAGTATGTTTATATATGTATTCTTGTTGTAACAATAGCAGTTAAAACATTTTCTATTCCTAACATTATTATTGATTAGGGCACGAATTTAAATGTTATGACTAAAGAAACCATGGATATACTAGAAATAGAAAACATTAGACCAACTCTAACAATGTTAGAATTGGTTGATAGATCAAAAACTAAACCTGAAGGAATTGTAGAAGGCATCATTGTTTCTATTTATTCATAGGCATATCCAGTTGATTTTATGATCCTTCAACCCAAATCCACATTAGGAGGGCATCCTCTAATTTTATGAAGTCCATGGTTATAAATTGTTGATTCTTACATTATTTGTTATTCTGGAAATATAACAATAAAAAAAGGTGATAAATTAAAAACATTACTTTATATCTCCCTGCCAAAACAAAAGGACACTTAAATAAAGTTCATTGGTTTGAAGAAAATGAAGCAGATGATGAAACAAATCAACCTTTTCTAACCATTGAATAATCATTTAACATTAAATAAAATACTGATGAAAATCAAATTGAACATTTTATTTCTCATCCTTATTTTCTTCAGTATTTTAAGGGGCAGCCATCTGGGACATCAGCTCCAATAGAATGTTATGAACCATGTCAAAAATATGCAAATTCTGAAAAAGCTACTATTCTTGTAAACTCTCAAATTTGGTTACACTCGAAAATTATTACAAACTCTATAAATTTTCCTATAAATTATGAAATTTCTATAAATTCTAAACAAAATCCTAAAAATTCTATGAAAACCTTGTTAAGAACCCAACATTTTTCTTTGCATTCTCTATTAGGCTAGAATTTTCAAGAAACATGTACTTAATATGGTTTAAATTTTTCATATGTATCAGCTTTTTGGGTACATTAAATATCAAATCCTTGAAATAAAATTATTGAAATATCACCTGGAAATACTTTAAATATCAATTCTAAATTGAAAAATTTCCAGCAAGATCATTTGATCAAGTTGTTGTAGAAAAACTCCAAAGAATTTGCTTGGGAATATACTGATATGCCGAGAATACATCCTAATACATGCACACATCATATTTACATTCAAGAAAATGTTAGACAGGCTGTTAAAAAACAAAAAATTAGAATGAACCCTGCATTGAAGGAAATTGTTAAAAAGGAACTTTGAAAACTATTAGATGTAGATTTTATCTACCCAATATATGATATTCAATGGATTTCACCTTTGGTTATTGTTCTTAAAAATAATGATAAACGGAGGGCATGTATAGACTATAGGGAACTTAATAAGTCCACTATAAAAGATAATTTTCCTCTACCTTTCATAGATCAAATCTTGGATAAACTAGATAGGAATAAATATGTTTCTTTCCTTGATGGTTTCAGCGGTTGCAACCAGATACAAATAGCCTTGGAAGACAAAGATAAGACAACATTTACCTTCTAATGGAGAACTTATTCTTACAAATTAATACCTTTTGGACTTTGTAATGCACCTGCTACATTTCAAAGGGAGGTCCCGACTATTTTTTTTTATTTAATTCATTATTATGTAGAGGTATATATGGCTGATTTCATTATTTATGAAAACACTTTTAAGGAAGCCCCTGATAACTTAGAAAAAATATTAAATAGTTGCCAAGAGTCAAATATTTCGTTAAGCAATGAAAAATGTGTTTTAATGTTTAATGAAGGATTTTTCCTTGGACATCATGTTTCGTTCTTGGGTATCAAGGTAGATCCACCAAAAGTTGAAGTAATTGTTAAATTTCCCATTCCATATTCTTAGAGAGATGTAAAAAGCTTTTTGGGATATTCCGGGTATTATAAGTGTTTTATTAAAAAAAATAAAAAATTTCCTCATCATTGTTTAAACTTCTTGCAAAGGATATTGATTTTTATTAAAATAATGACTGCCAATTTTCTTTTGATTGTATTAAAGAAAAAAATTCCACAACTCCTTCATTAAGAGGACCTGACTGGACATTACCTTTCTATATATCTACATATGCTTTTGATTCATCCATAGGATCGGTTTTGGGGGAAAAAAATAACATATGTCATTTACTATATTAGTAAAAACTTGACTCTAGCTGAAACTAATTACATTGTTATAGAAAAGGAATGTTTGGCATTTGTTTATGCAATTAGCAAGTTCTGTCATTAAATTATAGGTTATGAAGTATTTTTCATAGTAACCATTATTCTATTCGATATTTAATAAAAAAACCAATAATAAATGGCAGAATCACAAAATGGTTGTTACTATTACAACAATTTAATATCACAGTACTAGACAGACCAGGAAAGGAAAATCAAGTAGTAGATTTCCTTTCTCAAATCAAAAATTCTGGTGAGATCATTCCTCTAGTAGATATTTTTCCTGATGAAAATTTATTTGCAATTTCTGTTATAACAACTTGGTTTACAGATATTGCTGATTGTTTTTCTATAGGAAAATTTCCACCAAACTTTTCATCAAAGGAAAAGCAGAAAGTCATTAGACAAAGTGCTAGAAAATATTCTACTCAAGGAGATATTTTCTATACAGGAGTAGATATGGACATCCGTAGATGTGTTTCAGAATATGAGATGTTAGATATATTGAAATCATGTCATGATGAGCCACCTGGAGGAAAATTTTCAAATAGAAGGACAACGTACAAAATTCTCCATCTTGGATACTATTGGCCAAGTCTCTTTAAATATTCCTGAAAGGATATGAAAAGTTGTGACTTTTTCCAAAGGATGGGTCATCCAGTTCCAACAAATGAAATTCCCCTTCATCCACAAGTTCTTGTACAACCATTTGAAAAATGGGCCTTATAATTTGTGGGACCCATTAATCCATCTTCAAATAAGAATAGATACATATTACTCTGTACAAACTATGTGACAAAGTGGGAAGAGGAAAAGGCCTTAAGCCAATGAATAATCAATAGTGGATGTCATTTTTGAAGATATTTTTGTTCATTTTGGAGTACCTAAACAAATGGTTAACTGTCAAGGGAATAAATTTACATAAAATATAGTTGCAATCATGAAGGATTACAAAATTCAACAACAGAAATTCACTCCTTATCATCCACGGGCCAATGGCCAAGTGGTATCTACAATTAAGGTTTTGGAAGGAATCATAACAAAGACTATGCGGCTTCACTAAACAGATTGGGAAGTAAATATTCCTGAGGTGTTAAGGGCATGTATAACAACAAGGAAGAGTACAACCAATCATACTCCATACCAGCTATTCTATGGAACACATGTACTTTTTCCCATTGAATTTCAAGTTAAAAATTTTAAAATTGCAGCTAAATTGGGATTAGACCTATCTGAAGCTCAACAAAAAAAAAAATTGGCTAAATGAATTAGAGGAAATGTTATTATATTCTCTACAGAAGAGCACTCTTATACAACAACAGAGAGCTAAATGGCATGACATATTCATAAAGAATAATGAATTTAAAACTCGATATTGGGCCCTGTTGTTTGACTCAAGGTTTAAATACTTCAAGAGTAAGTTTAATACTAATTGGTTGGGAACCTATGAAATTAAAAATGTGTTTTATAATAGTGTTCTATAAATAAAAACAATTGATGAATTAAACATTTCCTTTGTACTTAATGGTCATAGGCTAAAGTTATATCATCAACCAATTTATAGGGATGATTTTGTTTCAACTTTTCAATATGGAGAGATCGAAATTGTGGATAAAGGGGGTAATACCCCTCATCCACTTTCATACTGAATTTATATTTATGAAATAATGAGATAACTCTGATCCTTTTGGTATTCATTAAATAATGAGAAGGACATATATCAATTTTATTCTTTTATCCGGATTTGATAGATTAAATAACGGAAAAGGAACTTTCTAAAGTTTTCTTTGGTTTTTTAGAGTCTATAAAATTGAAAATTCCGGCAAACATTAACCATCCTAGACTCGAGAAAAATACAAAGGATAGTATTTAAGTTTTCTTTAAGTTTTTCAGACACTTTAAAATGGAAAATACTGGCAAGTATCAACCAACCTAACCTCGACAACCTAACCTCGAGAAACGACTTAGAGAAAAAAGCCTCTAACTTACAAAAATAATGTTAAAATAATTTTCTATAAATAGAGAATTAAAATGTTGCACATTCCTGTAGATACAAGAATTTCTAGAAATATGTATTCTCAATCCCTGTAAAAACAAAACTAGAATAGTTTCCTGTAAAATCCTTTAATTACAGGGATTTGCAAGATTAAATAAGTTTCAACATTTATAGGAAGAAAGATAATTTTTATGACCGATTATCTATGTTGGAAAGATGGATTAAAAATAAATTACATTTGATATTAGTTGTGGAAATTTTGAGCGGTATTAGTAAGAGAAATGTCTCTTTTCATATTTCATCTAAATAAGGAAAGATTTATTTAATAGTAATAAATGAGTTCAAAGTTTTCTTGTAACCTAAATACAAACTCCTGCCAGAAAAATTCAAATTCTTGTAAGTAAAGCTCCATCTCCTGCAAGAAAATTTTCAAATTTATGCAAACAAGCAATGGTTTCCTATAAAATCGACTTCAAAGAAAGAAGATGGTTGTAGTAAAAATACCTTTACTACATCATGACAGTAAAAGTGAAGGTACCAAGAAATATTATATCTTGTACTTTCTTGCAAGTTAATGAAAAGGTAACGAATTTATTTACATTTAATTATTAAATTGAAAATAATTTTAAATGGGTGGTTTTATTTATAAATAAATTCTACGCCACTACCCATAACCCATCATTATTACCATGATTCATGATTTTTTATGTAATAATTTTATGGATAATGACCTTTCCACTATGAATGATTACTGTAGTGGTGTTTTTGTCAGAAGAGTGTACCAAATACACCATTGGAGAAGTATGGTTTCTTCCTGCATAGATCACAGACAATAAGATGACATTGCTAATGGACAGACTTTAAACACAGTAAACGTAACTCATAAGGTAAGAGATGCATACAAAGAACATAAATTAAAACAATAAAACACAAGACATGCTCAAATGGAGCAACAAACCAATACACAATATGGATAAATCTCCCTTTATTGGTTGCTAGTGGTAAGAAGAATACAACTGTAACACACTTGTAGTGAGTCCCTTGAGCTATGGACCTCAAACACTCTCTAAAAGCAGGTCCCTTTCCCTTCTTTCCTTGAAAACTCCTCCCCTCTCCAAAAATATTGTGATCACTCAGTAATGGTGGAGCTCTATTCTTCTCTAGGATGTTGGATGGCCAACAAGCTAGGATATTCAATCCTTCTGGTTCAACACTCTTGAATGTTGGTTCGCTAGTAGAAATTTGACCAGCATAACAATGTGTCTCTATTTTCTCTTCCCATGGCTATTTTATATAGAAATTTTTTGAACTCTCTTCCATCTCTTTCCCCAAGACTGATAACGACCCAAGAGTAGGACAAGAGATTCCATTGTGGGTTGCATGTCTCCTTAAGGTGGCTCGAATTCGGCTGTAATTGACTAAATTTTACAAAGAATCATCTCACCAACTGTGTCAAGTGGTCTCGGATGGTGACTTTGCATCATCCCCAGGACCGCGTGGCTATCGAAGGATAAAGCGTGTTGTGCGCAAAAAGTATTTGATGATTGTGTTTTTTTCGCCAATTTCTGACTAAACCTTAGAAAAAAAAAATGTCCTTCACAATGTATTTCTCCTTGAAAAGATTCATTTGTATTATTTTCTTGACATTATCTAATGAATTTTTCCTGTACAATTTTCTAGTGTTAACAGTTGGCCCCTGATGTATGAGGTATAGGAGGAACCATATAGCCAAAATACATTATGGTTTCTTTTCTGTGTAATTCTTTTGAGAGAGAGAGAGGGAGAGTAACTTGCTATGGAAATAAGTAGGGGAACCCCTTCTCCAAATTAATTAAGACACCATGCTCTGTGGGAAACCTACAAGTGATAGAAATGACAAAATAATTATAGGAGGTGGGCATGTCCCATGCTCATGATAATGACTAGTTAAGAAAATATTACAAATATTGGTTCTGTCAAGTCACGTTGTGGTAGGTTACCTATTGTTGGTTGATGATGATGATTGTTGATGCCCTCAAGGGCATTTTTTCCTTGAATAAAAAAAGGTTGAATATGGCACCTCCTATGTCTTGTTTTACGCAAAGCATTTATAAAGGAAGTGCTTAGTAATAGCATGGGTCTTCAACTATTAGGGACCTTCTCATGTAAGAATTATTGAAATAGATGCTTATTGATTATGGGTCTTTGAATAATTCTAACAAAGTGCAATGGTTATTAATTATGATACCATATTGACATGAAAACTTTGCTAACGTTGAATTTCAAGAGGATCGGTGACATCAGTGGGTGATGTTAATTCTCACTGTGCCACCTGAGGATGCCCCTTTTAATGGTGGGGTCTCATCCAAGGTACTACCTCCTGCTTGGATAATGGTTGTTAAAGTCAACTAGAAGGAAGCATCTGTAGAAATTATATAACTAATGCGTTATATATCCAAGATTATCCTAATCACACACTATTTAAACTTCATGCACAATACAGAATCTCTTCTACCATTGATCATCATATGCAGAAATTAAATCAATTGCATGCACACATTGAAACCATAACAATTCACACATATGAACACAATGTTTTAACGGGAAAGCCTGAAGTAAAAAACCCCAACTATATGTATATAATATATGTTATAGAGATCATGTAACAATCCTCATACAAAGTTGATCATATCAAGCTCTCAGTACAATAAAATCGCTACACACTAATCAGGCCCGATCTAGTAAATCCATCCACTGATCTTTTCCACCTTCTAACCTGCCTCTACTGTGCAATCCCTGCTGAAGAATGGCTCTGAATGAACTTGAATTGCTCCAGCATTGCTCATGCAATCCTCATTGGCATCTCCACTGAGTGTTGGATGCAATCAATGCATCACTATAGTCACAACTGATATTCAACTTTCCCTTTCACCTATCTCTCCACTGGTCTCCACTGAAATTGTCCATGCACTGTAGTTAACTGATGTATTCTTCAGTTGATTAATGAGTTAACATTTAGTGAATTAATTAATAATTAATTCACACCACTCTCACTAGTGTATCAATCAGTTAGACTAGATAGAACTAGCTCAACTGTGTCTACCTGAGTTAAACTAAACATAACTCCACCAACTACTTCTACAACACCAAACTCTGTCACATGAGTTCTAACTGAGGTCCTCCATGCAATAGCTCCACTTAACCCTCAGGAATAGCGTAATTCCTTCTGTCATCTCCTGTGCCACATCTGTGCACTTAACTGAAGTGCTCCAAGAGAATAAGTTAATGTTTAGAGTCCAAATATTATTAAGAGCTAATAATATTCGACATATCTATTTTTAGCCTGGAAATCTAAAAATAGATTCCGCCCAATATGTCTAAAAATAGAATTCCATCTATTTTTCCAACTTGACCAACCATCCACAAATAGCATCCTACAACTCATAGAATATGATAGACATGTCTAAAAATAGACATAGTCTAAAAATAGACTTTGCGCCAAAAATAGCCTGCAGGCCCACTTAGTGAAGGCGACTCTTTTCACTAAGCTCATCATCTTGTTGCAATCTCAACACTCCCTCTCAAAAAGATAGGGATTATATGCCACCCTGATCCTGCCTCTATGGTATTCGAATTTGCTCTTGGTGAGTGCCTTCGTCAAGATATCTGCATCCTGATCCTCCGTGGGAATGTATGAAAGTAACATGATCTTCCACTGCACAAAATCTCTGATATGATGATACCAGATGTCAATGTGTTTAGATCTATCATGAAATACTGGATTAACTGAGAGTTTAATGCAACTATGATTATCACAATATATCACAGTAGGATCTAAGTGTGAACCAAACAATCCAACCAAGATCTTCCTCATCCATATAGCCTCGCATGCAGCCAAGCTTGCTGCCATGTACTCGGCCTCTGCTGAACTGAGTGCCACAGATCTTTGTTTCCTTCTGTAGCAAGAAATTGTTGTAGACCCGATACTGAAAATCCCTCTAGATGTGCTCTTTCTGTCCGTTGGGCTCCCTGCCCAATCTGCATCCATGAAGCCATGCAGCTTCACCTCATCCAAATATCTGTACCACAATCCATATCCCGATGTTCCTCTGAGATATCTCAATACATGCTTCACTGCCTTCCAAAAGAGCTCGGTAGGCTTAACCATAGCTTGTGAAAGCTGGTTAACAGCATAGCATATGTCCGATCGTGTATTGACTAGATACATGAGCAAACCAACCAACTGTCGGTAAATAATGGCATCCACTACCTCTGCTGATGTGGCATCCTCTTTCCTCCAACCACCAGGAAGAGGAGTGTCAATAGGCTTGCAGCCTTGCATGTTGAACTTCTCCAGTATCTCACAGGCATACTTGCCTTGAGACACAAACAGACCATCACTGCACTACCAAATTTCCAATCCCAGGAAATAATGAAGGAGGCCCAAGTCCTTCATCTCAAACTCCTTTGCAAGATCAACCTTGCATGAGAGTATCAACTGTTCATCACCTGTCAGTATCAAATCATCTACATAAAGTAAAATGATCAGCAACTTACCCTCCACCACAATTTGGTATAGGTTCGGATCTGCCTCACTCTTAGAGAATGCAAGTATGGTGAAATAACTGTCTATCCATGTGTACCAAGCATGAGGTGCTTGTTTCAACCCATACAACGCTCTTTTGACCCTACACACATGTGACTCGCTACTGAAGATCTCAAAACCTTCGGGCTGCTCTATGTACACCTCCTCCTCAATGACTCCACTGAGGAACGCAATCTTCACATCCATCTGATGAATGCGCCAACCCATCTGTGCTGAGAGAGTAAGGATGGTCCGTATGGAAGAATACCTTACGACAGGTGCAAAGGTTTCTTCATAGTCGATCCCCTCGATCTGTGAGAAGCCCCGGGAAAAAAATATTGCCTTGTACTTCTCGACGCTCCCATAAGCAGCTTGCCTCACTTTGTAGATCCATCTCGAACCTACCACTGATTTCCCTTCTGGCCTTGGGACAATCTCCCATGCACTATTTCTGACAATCGAATCATACTCTTCTACCATGGCATCTACCCATGCAGGGTCCTCCACAGTGGCTCTGTCACGATACACTTGCTCATCAGAGCCATATATCCAGTAAATCAGTCAGGTGACCATCTCTATCTGCGATGTGATGTAGGTGCTCCTACATTTTGCGCTGCATCATGATTCAGTCACTCAGCTTCTGTAGTGCGCTTCCACCCTCTAATGGTTGGCGCTACATGAGTGGTTTCTTCCACTCCATGAACCTCCTATTGTGTCTGATCCACTTCCTGAGGCTCATACTTAGGAACTAATAGCTCCTCATCTGCATGCAAGTGTAGCTCCCTCTCAAGCGAATACTTCATGGCTTTCTCCTCATGAAATTTGATATCCCGTCGCACAATAGTCTTCTGACTGTCTAGAAAATACACACGATAGTTGTGGGGTGTTTCTTTGTACCCCACAAATATCCCAACCTCTACGGTCGGCTCCAGCTTCTTCCTGGCATCCTTCGTCACATGAATGTAAATAGGTGAGCCAAAAATCTTCAAATCAGAAATATCAGGCTTCTTACCAGAAAATGCCTCCTCACGTGTACTCATGCCAAGTACTTTATGAGGACAATGGTTTTGCACATAAACCATAGTGTTGCATGCTTCTTCCCACAAGTGTATGGGAAGGCCCTAATCATGCAACATCACCCGTGCAGCACCCATGATCGTTTTGTTCTTTCGCTCTGCAACCCCATTCTGTTGTGGGTTATGAGGCGTTATGAGCTCTCTTCGAATTCATTCTGCGCTGCAAAAGTCTTTGAATTCAACAGAGATGAATTCACCACCATTATCGCTCCTAAGAGCCTTCACCTGCTTCCTCGACTCTTTCTCCACCAGTGCCTTGAACTCACAGAACTTTGAGAATGTCTCGCTCTTCTTCTGCATGAAGAAAATCGAGCACTTACGAGAAAATTCATCAACAAATATCACATAATACCTGTGCTTTGTTGTCGAAGCTACTGAGAAAGGTCCACACACATCTCTGTGAATTCTCTCAAGGATTGTCGTGGCATGATTATCCTTCTCATGAAAGGTGGCTTTCACAAATTTTCCCAAAGTACATCCCTTGCACTGATCTGATTGTGCAAGTGTACCCTTGGGAAGCCCAGTATGAATCTGCTGCAAAATTTTCAAAGCTCCATGGTGAAGGTGGCCCAATCTCCTGTGCCACAGTTCGCCCTCATCCCGGCTCACCACTCCTTCTACTTTACCTGCCATTACTGCGCAACCGTCTACCTACAATTGATAAAGGTTCTTAATTTGAACCCCTATCCTCCAGGTTTCACCAGTTGCCTTACTATGCAGGAAAGCCTTCCCCTCGCTAAAGACAACATCATATCCCTTGTCTTCCAACATCGCCACAGAGATCAGATTCTTCTTCAATCCTGGAACATGCATGACATCCTTTAATATGAAGATTTTACCAGACTCCCTCTCAAAGGAAATGGTCCTGATACCGGTCGCACAGTATCTACCATCATCGCCCATCTCGATGTGCACTCCAATATCTTTCTCATCTAGATCAGCAAAAAAATATTTGTCTCCGGTCATATGGAAAGATGCAACACTATCTAGAAACCACACTGATCCCATCACACTTGAGACCAAGCATGCGATCAGTGAAAAATCCAGCTCAAACTATGAGGCTAAGGCCTTTCCAGCTGCAAATCTAGCAGCCTGCTTAGTTTTCTTCTTCTGTGGACAATTAGTGGCGTAATTTCTGTGTTGGTGACAGTGAAAGCACTTCACCTTGGGCATATCTTGCTTCTTTCCTTTCGCACCGGATTGAGAAGGATTTTTCTTTCCCTTCCCTTTCCTTCCTTTGGCAGCCAAAGAACAATTTTTTTCATCTTCATTCTTTGATGAAGATCCATCCCTGGTACTCTGCCTTATCTCCTCCTACACAAGATCCGACCAAAGTCGCTCCCATCTCGATAGTTTCTCACGACCATTGACAGAGTCCTCATAGGAATTCTAACTCTTCGGAAGCCCAAGGAGAGCCAAGCTTACCAAGTCCTCTTCATCTACAGTAACCCCCACACTTCCTAGCTCATCCCTGCACTAGAAAAACTTCGTGAGGTACTTGGGTATACTCTCGCTCTTCTCCATTTTTATTTTCCTGAGTTTGTCTTTGAGCGCCAACTTCCTCTGGTCACTCTTGCTTTGGAACAATTCTATCAAAGCTTTCCACATCAGGAATGGAGAAGATTTACCATGAAGGCTCGACACTATTTGATCCTTCACACCTTCCAACAGAATCCTTCGACATTTATTTGTCTTCTTTTGCCATGCGTCAAGTGCGACAGCATCGCTAGAAGTAGGTTTTGGAATTTCTGCATCTATGAACTCCTTCAACCCATTATCCTCCAACACTGCCTCCATCATGTCCTTCCATGTAATATAATTCGAGTTTCTCTCAATGGAAAAATCCAATCGCAATCCATTGAAAGACATATCAACTTCGACACCAAGAAAACACTGCTGCAAATTTGAATTCCACCAGCACAAAACTCAACCGCTTCAATGATTTGCAATTGCTCCAATGATCAATATAGCTCTGATACCACGTAGAAATTTGTTAGGTCCCTATATTACTAGTATAGTCCCTTATTGTTGTTAGTGTAACCCCCTTATTGTTATTATTGTACCCTCGTAACCCCCATTTTGTTATTATTGTGCCCTTAAATTATTATTGTTAGGTCGGCTAGGATTACATTGTGACCCACTAGGATTACATTATGGCCCCATGGACTCCTATATATAGAAAGGAGGTTTTGTAAATTGTATCATCCAAGAATTCTTCATTTATGTAATGTATTGGAGGTTTCCCCCTTGAAGTGGCTCATTTCTATGGCGTTTACATCTCTTCTCTTCTCTTTTTGGAGCTGGTTACACAACATTTGGTATCAGAACTTGGGATTCTAGGGTTTCGCTGCTCCAAACAGGTCATCTAGGCATTTTCGCTATAACGTTTTTTCTACGAAGTTTCAGAAGCTGAAATTTTTAGGGTGCGAAGCTGAAATCCTGAGGAAGATTGTACAAAACTTTCAGAGCTTGGTTCACAATATTTTCGGAGATATCATATGTGGAAGTTAGGTCTTTTTTCAAGCTCCTAAACAGGTCATCGTGGAATTTTCGCTATAAATTGTTTTCTACGAAGGTTCAGAATATGAAATTTGTATGGTGCGAAGCTGAAATCCTGAGGAAATTTGTCAAAAAATTTCATAGCTTGGTTCGCAATATTTTTGGAGATATGATCTGTGGAAGGTAGTGCTTTTTCAGGCTCCTGAATTTCATCTCAAAGAGGTGATCGTGGGAAACGTTCAATAAATCTCTCTCTGGGTAGTGGATTTGAGTGCCATAAAAAGTGGTCGCAAGTACACGGACTTTAGTTTCATGGCTATCAATTTAAGACACAAAGGACGAAACAGTGACACGTGGCAAGTCCTACAAGTTTGCTCTACTGAACTAGTCCAGAATTAGGTCATTGTGGGAGATTGGACACAACTTTGTCTTGGGGAATCCAAATTAGATCAGACCTGTGGCATTTGAAAGAAGCTTTATAGGGCTACTACAGGGCTAAATTTTAGATATTTGATATTTTCAATTACAGAGATAATTCAATTTCAATATCGAGCTCCTCAAAGCAAGTAAAAGGTGTGTATTCTTTTTCCGAATTGCATAAGTCTTGTTTGAAGAATCAAGTTGAATTGATTCCAAGGGCATATTGTAGAATAGGTATCAATATTGGATTCTAAAATGGTGCCTAAAAAGAATTCAACACCCATTAAGCCTTCAGAAGGCTCTACCATGACTCATGAAGATGAAGAATTGCAACATGATCTATCAAAATTACAAGAGCAAGTGCAACAAATTTCACTCTCGCATAGAGCAACAAAAAATGAAATGGAAGTTTTCAAGAAAGGCATGGAAGTGAAGATGGACGGTTTGAAGAAAGGCATGGAAGCTAAGATGGATGGTGTGGAAGTGAAGATGGACGGTTTGAAGAAAGGCGTGGAAGCTAAGATGGATGGCGTGCAAGCTAAGATGGATGGCGTGGAAGCTAAGATGGATGGCATGGAGGCTGGCATGGAATCTAAGATGGATGACATGGAAGCTAAGATCGATGAGAAAATGGAAAAAATGAAGAATTTTCTAAAAGCAGACATGAAAGGTTTGACAAAGTTGATACAAGAAAGGTTTCCTAATGGTGAAAATATAGTAGAAGAACCTCATGGTGAGAAAAAAATAAATGTTAATTGTGATTTCATAAACTCTAATGTTGGCGGGAAGAACCACCATATTCCAAAGATGGATATGACGAAGTTTGATGGAAAGGATCCTGTAACATGGATACTACAGATCGAGCAATATTTTGATCTCTATAACGTGCAAAACACACAAAAGGTACGCATTGCAACTTTACATTTAGAACAAAATACATTTGTATGGTATCGATGGCTTTGCTCCCGTAAAAAAATTGTCACTTGGTCAATTTTTACGGAGGAAATGATAGCACATTATGAGGATACAAAGAGCAACACCTTCTTTAGCCAATTGATAAATCTCAAACAAAAGGGTTTAGTGGGGAATCACATTGAGGACTTCCAAAAATTGAATATAAGGGTAACTGATATTCCAGAGGAACATAGGATTGATCTCTTCATAGGTACTCTAAAGGATAAAATCCAACATGAAGTTCGTGTGCTGGAACCTGATTCATTAGAGAAGGCATTCAGGTTGGCAAGAAAAGTTGAATGTAAAATTATGGCGACAAGGAAGCCTACCACTCAATTCTATAAAGAAGGAAGTGTTGCTACGCCTAGATTTCCAAAACCTACAAGGTTGACACCACAACAATTGGAAGAAAAAAGAGAAAAAGGGCTTTGCTATAGTTGTGATAGAAAATACACTAAAGGTCATAAGTGTGCTGAGAAGAAATTATTTTACATAGATTGTGAAGAAGAAGAAGAAAATGAACAAGAAGAGGATATACACCAGGAACCAGCCCTAGAAGAGGAAGAAATGAATCCGACCATATCGTGTAATGCACTAGTAGGAATTACCACTCCTCAAACTCTCAAGATAGAAGGACATATCAAGAAGAAAAAGGTAATAGTGTTGATTGATTCAGGTAGCACCCATAATTTTATTCATTGTAAGGCAGCCAAGGAATTAAATTGTTTCCTATACCCAGCACCAGAATGTCAAGTGATGGTTGCAAATGGAGGAACTATAAATTGCTCTGGAAAATGCCATAACATCAAGCTAACCATGGGGGAATATGTTTTGACTAGTCCAATGCTTTCCATTCCTATGGGAGGTGCTGATGTTGTACTAGGAGTACAATGGTTACAATCTTTGGGGAAGGTAGCTTTTAATTTTCAAGAACTTTTCTTGAAAATTTTTTCAGAAGGAAAGGAAGTCGAATTACGGGGTATTGAAGGGAAGCCAGGAAGGATAATAAGCTCTAATGTCATGACAAAGCTTCTAAAGAAAGAACAACGAGGCGTAATTGCACAATTATGCTCACTAGAAGTTCCGATATCAAAATCATCTATTTCTGCAGATCTCCAACAAGTCTTGGACAATCATTCCAAGGTGTTTGAAACTCCCAAAGGACTCCCACCTATTCGTGATCATGATCATGCTATTCATTTGATTCCAGGAAGTGTTCCTCCAAACATCAGGCCTTATAGATATCCTTACTTCCAAAAGAGCGAAATTGAACGTATGATTGCAGAATTGTTAGAGGCGGGTATAATTCAACCTAGTCAAAGTTCTTTCTCTGCTCCTGTAGTATTGGTACACAAGAAGGATGGATCATGGCGAATGTGTCAAGATTATAGGGAGATCAATAAGCTCACGATTAAAGACAAATTTCCCATTCCTGTGATTGATGAATTATTGGATGAATTACATGGAGCAATTTATTTTACCAAGTTGGATCTTCGTTCAGGATATCATCAAATTAGAATGAAGACCGAAGATATTCCAAAAATAGCATTTCGAACCCATGAGGGTCATTATGAATTTTTGGTCATGCCTTTTGGCCTTACCAATGCACCTTCTACATTTCAAGGGTTGATGAATTCCATTTTCAAACCCTTCCTTAGAAAATTTGTGCTAGTATTTTTGATGATATACTAATCTACAGCAGGTCTTGGAAGGATCATGTTGAACATGTTGACAGGGTGCTCAAAATATTGCAAGAGAAACAATTATATGCAAACAAATCCAAATGTTTCTTTGGAGTACAAGAGGTGGAATATCTGGGTCATATTGTATCTCACGAGGGTGTTAAAGTAGACCCTAACAAAATTAAAGCCATTAAGGAATGGAAAGTCCCCACAACCATAAAGAAGTTGCGAGGATTTCTCAGGTTAACAGGGTATTATCGCAAGTTTGCTAAGAATTATGGGAGAATAGCAGCACCTCTAACAACATTATTGAAGAAAGATGCATTTTCATGGACTCCTGAAGCAACTAAGGCCTTTGAACGTCTTAAAGAGGCAATGTGCCTAGCACCAGTCTTAGCTACGCCAGACTTCACAAAACCTTTATCGTGGAATGTGATGCCTCAGGAAATGGAATTGGTGCGTTTTTAATGCAGGAAGGAAGACCCATTGCTTTTGAAAGTTGTCTAATCAAAGGAAATTATTTACAGAAACCTATTTATGAGAAGGAAATGTTAGCAATACTGCATGCACTAAAAAAATGGTGAACTTACCTAATGGGAAGACACTTCAAGGTAAAAACTGATCATGATAGTCTTAAACACTTTTTGGAACAAAGACTATCGTCAGAAGAGCAGCAAAAATGGGTCACAAAGATGTTGGGTTATGACTTTGAAATAATCTACATAAAAGGAAAGCTTAATGTTGTTGCAGATGCACTCTCAAGAAAGAATGAAGAGATGGAAGCATTGCTTTGTGCCATTTCTATTATCCAACCAGATTGGATAACTGAAGCAAGAGATGAATGGAAGAAGGACAAAGATGTATGGACACTCATTCAAAAGTTGCAGCAAGATCCTAGTACATCCGATACATTTAGTTGGAAAAATGATTCCTTATGGTACAAAGATCGCTTATATCTTTGTAAGAATTCCCAACTAAAACAAAATATTCTTTTGGAATTGCACACTTCTCCTTTAGGAGGACACTTAGGATTTTTTAAAACTTACCACAGGGTGAAGAAAGAATTTTTTTGGGATGGCCTTAAATCTGATATTCAAAAGTTTGTGGCGGAATGTTTGGTTTGCCAGCAGAATAAAGTGGAGACAATTAAGACCCCCGGACTTCTACAACCTTTATCCATTCCAAGTCAGCGTTGGGAGGAGATTTCAATGGATTTTATCACAGGTTTACCTAAGTCTGAAGGAAATAATGTCATCATGGTGGTAGTTGTTAGACTTACCAAGTATGCACACTTTTGTGCATTATCTCATCCATTTAAAGCAAGTACAGTTGCTACTACATTTATGGACAGAATTCAAAAGCTACATGGAAGCCCAAGGGTTATTGTGAGCGACAGAGATCCCATTTTTAGTGGAAATTTTTGGACGGAGTTATTTTCTTGTTTGGGTACTCAATTAGCTCATAGCTCATCTTATCATCCTCAATCTGATGGTCAAACTGGGATAGTAAATAAATGTTTGGAAGGATATCTTCGTTGTTTTGTATCTGATAAACAAACACAATGGGTCAAGTGGTTACCTCTCGCTGAATGGTGGTATAACACTTCCTTCCATACTGCAGCAAAAATGACCCCATTTATTGCACTTTATGGATATGATCCACCATCGATCACATCATCATTAAGGGAAAATTCGAAGGTTCAAGCAGTGGAAGATCACATCGAGCATCAGCAAGAAGTTCTCCAACTCTTAAAGGATAACCTGAATTTGGTACAAAATCGAATGAAACAACAGGCAGATCAACATCGTAGCGAGAGAAGTTTTGATGTAGGAGAATGGGTATTTTTACGGCTACAACCATACAAACAAATGTCCCTCAAGCAAGCAAAGAAGGATAATAAATTATCGCCAAAGTACTATGGTCCTTACAAGGTGTTGCAAAAGATTGGCACTATGGCATACAAATTGGAGCTTCCTGCTTCTTCGCGAGTACATCCAGTTTTCCATGTTTCATGCTTAAAGAAGGTTATAGGTGAAAATCTTCCAGTTCAAACAATATTGCCAGAACTTGATGAGGAAGGAAAATCATATTGGAACCTGAAGCGGTCATGGAAACAAGAACTCGACAGCTACGGAATCGATCAATTTCAGAGTATCTCATCAAGTGGAAGAACTTACCCACTGAAGATTCTACATGGGAGGATGAGAATTTTATACAGAAGCACCCAGAGCTACTCAAGCATCGAGGACAACACTTTTTTGAAGGAGAGGGGCATGTTAGGTCCCTATATTACTAGTATAGTCCCTTATTGTTGTTAGTGTAACCCCCTATTGTTATTATTGTACCCTTGTAACCCCCATTTTGTTATTATTGTGCCCTTAAATTATTATTGTTAGGTCGGCTAGGATTACATTGTGGCCCACTAGGATTACATTATGGCCCCATGGACTCCTATATATAGAAAGGAGGTTTTGTAAATTGTATCATCCAAGAATTGTTCGTTTATGTAATGTATTGGAGGTTGCCCCCTCGAAGTGGCTCATTTCTAAGGCGTTTATATCTCTTTTCTTCTCTTTTTGGAGCTAGTTACACAACAAAATTATATAACTAATGTGTTATATATCCAATATTCTCCTGATCACACACTATTTAAACTTCATGCACAATACAGAATCTCTTCTAACATTGAACATCATATGCGGAAATTAAATCAATTGCATGCACACATTGAAACCATAAAAATTCACACATATGAACACAATGTTTTAACGGGAAAGCCTGAAGTTAAAAACCCCAACTATCTATATATAATATATGTCATAGAGATCATGTAACAATGCTCATACAAAGAATATCATATCAAGCTCTCAGTACAATACAATCGCTACACACTAATCAAGCCCTATCTAGCAAATCCATGCACTGATCTTTGCCACCTGCTAGCCTGCCTCTACTGCGCAATCCCTGCTGAAGAATGGCTCTGAATGAACTCAAATTTCTCCAGCCTTGATCATGAAATCCTCATTGGCATCTCCACTGAGTGTTGGATGCAATCAATGCATCACTATAGTCACAACTAATAGTCAACTTGCCCTTTCACCTATCTCTCCATTGGTCTCCACTGAAACTGTCCATGCACTGTAGTTAACTGATGTATTCTTCAATTTATTAATGAGTTAATATTTAGTGAATTAATTAATAATTAATTCAAACCACTCTCACTAGTGTATCAATTAGTTAGACTAGATATAACTAGATCAACTGTGGCTAACTGAGTTAAACTGAACAAAACTCCACCAACTACTTCTACAACTCCACCAAACTATGTCACATGAGTTCTAACGGAAGTCCTCCATGCAATAGCTCCACTTAACCCTCAGGAATAGCATAATTCCTTCTGTCAACTCCTGTGCCACATATGTGCACTTAACTGAAGTGATATAAGAGAATAAGTTAATGTTTAGAGTCCAAATACTATTAAGAGCTAATAATATTCGACATATCTATTTTTAGACTAGCAATCTAAAAATAGATTCCGCCCAATATGTCTAAAAATATAAGTCCATATATTTTTCCAACTTGACCAACCTTCCACAAATAGCATCATGCAACTCATAGAATATGATCAACATGTCTAAAAATAGCCATAGTCTAAAAATAGACTTTGCGCCAAAAATAGCCTGTGGGCCCACTTAGTGAAGGCGACTCTTTTCACTAAGCTCATCATCTTGTTGCAATCTCAATAGCATCAACCGGTCAAAAATAAGTACTGGAACAAGGGACCAGTGTTTCTAATGAAAAAATGACTTGATGTGACTAGTTAACAGTACATGATGGCGAGATATGGTTTAAACTGACGATGATAGTGGATGGTCCGGCGATTGGAGTTGTAAATTAAAGTGGAGTCCGTCATAATAACTTCTGATGTGGGTGTCCCTGGTGTCGGTAGAACATCCAGGGTGGGTGTATGTTTTCTATAACTGACATGAATGGGTGTGGTAAATAATGTGCAGCTCCAACCAACAGTGATTGGGGACTGGTGCCAAGTAAGACATGTAAATATATGGGTGGAATTTTTCTCCTAAAAAATATTTGTACACTTTCCAAAATAATATGAAAGTGGATTGGTTGTACAAGCACGGAGATGGGTTCCCCATTGACATGTTTGATCCTACATGATGATGTGAGGATCATGTTTGGCTGAGGGTGGGGGCCACATTTGTTGGTCTCGATGCGAGGGTGATGAGGAGGATGAAATGTCATAGATGGGATATGGTAATATGGGTGGATGGTAGGCCGAGTGTAGCATGTAGTGGTTCATGTAGTTCAATCCGTTTACGATCAAGGATGGAAACCTAAGAGTACGGGAGGATATCAAGGTGCAAAGAAGAGAAGTATGAGGTTGATCTTTCAATAAATGTGTGTAAAATGACTCTCAGTCCTAGAGGGATGAACATGGATACCAATAGTGTGAAGGGAACTACGAACTTGGGTGATCCATGCAAGTGGGGCTCTATCAACCGACATGGGCACTTACCATGTGCAAGTAGAAGGTGATGGTAAGCGTGGTTGAGATGGTGAAGCCTATGGTTAATCTCAAATACATGATGGTAGGATATGAAAGGTGTTGGAGGAAACCTATAATGTTGAGTGCAGGATGAAACCATGTCTGTTGATTTCCACTGAGGGAGTGAGCTTGTTGTGAAGGTGTTGATATCCTACAACTTCAAAAGAAAATACCCCAAGTGAACACATCCATCTATCAAAATAATCAAAATATAAATAAGGATGTACCAAAAACACTGGAAGCCACGCCTAATGGGTTCTCTAACCGAGTGAATATGACATTGCTTTTTTCCAACTGAGTAAGCATCAGGACATGTGTCAATGTCGTGCTCTACGATCACAAGTTTGATACTGAGAATCTTATAATATGGCCATGCGGAAATGTCCCTATATTCTAGATATAGGTCTGTGTAGGAGGTTACCTCTTATGGGAAGCATGTTGCCCCATGAAATATCTCTTCAATAGTGCCAGGGTTTATTGAAATATTAACCTTAATGGTAGGTGATATATTTGACATGTTCCCCACCTCAAACACATCAGATGTTGGGATATAATTTTTGAACCAATCTACTTTTCCTGATGGAAGGAAATATTTCGATTCAATGGCGCAAATATCATGGGTTTATGTGTTTCTAGGCATGAATGATTTTTCTAGTAGAAAAAATGAGTGGTTTTTCATGGCATCCCATGAACATTCAAGTTCTGTCATGGCCTCTAATATATCCTGATCAAAGTGAAACATGATATCTAAGGGGGAATTGTTTTATGTGAGGCTATGAAGAGTGGGTTCAGGCCTAGTAGTATTGGTTGACAGACACAAATATGATTCTGTGGTTGATGTCATGGAACCATATGAGGTTGACAGAGTGCAGATGAGATGGGTCTTCACTCTCCAAGGTATTACTACTGATGTGGTAGTTTCAGTGGTCTTGACACCATGAAATGATGAGTAGACAACATGAATCATGGTTCCCATGGATGATGAGATGAATCATATGTGATGTTGTTTGTCATCAGCATTAGATGGCGTAAGGATTTCCATGATGATTCATTTTATTTTAGTAAGAGGAGGTTCATGCAACCTTGGCAGTGTACGAGGGGTACAAGAATCTTCCTTTAAATGAGAATGGAATTGGATGAAGTAATTTCAAAATGTTTGTAACATAGGGCATGCTTTTGTACCATGGGAGTGACTGGTGCAAATGTTGAACGGAATAAAGGTACTCACCGAGTAGATGGTATGCAATCTAGTACTACTCATGATGTACAATGATGATGATTGGTGATGGCCATGATATTGTGCATTTCTGCATTTCTTTCATCTTCGAGTCTTGGATTTTATGTGACATGGATCTCTTGGGATATTTTGGTTTAATGTTGCTTTGGTTTCTCTCAATTTTGGAATATACTGACAATTCTTCGTGTGATGAAATTGTGAGCATATTCGACAATAGCAGCGAGTGATCTTCTCTTGATTAGAGAGATGTATATGGGTGATGGGGTTAACTATGAGAAAAATTTCTATGAACATATTCATATCATAACATTCGTTAGCCACATGGTTAAATTAATTTCATAAGGCACATGAGAAGTTAGGTTTGAACCCTACCCTGCCGGGGAGTCTGGTCACCTTCTCATATCTAGGTTGGTGGTGGTGATGAGAGGAAGACAACATCCCTATTGACCGTCTCTCTTCAAATACGCATAGGATGGACCTAAATGCATCATTCTCCTAAGTTGTAGGATTTTCAACGTACTCCAAATCTGAAATCTCCAAGTCGGTGTTATGGGCAATGAACAGGCGCAAAGAATCTAAAGCTAAGAATAATTGGGGAACATAGGGACAATGATTAAGATGGTGGTTACCTTGGAATATCTAATAAGAGTGTCGATTCAGTATGGCTACATATCTTTGGATAGCTAGGGTGATTGGGTACCATCTCTGAAACAACTCTAAAGTTTCACATTGAGCGATCAAATGATCTGGTTCGTTGCATAATGCACAAATTGGGAAGTGAGGTGTGAACTATGTTTTCCTTCTTGAAGCCATTATGTTTGTTGAGTAAGAGCATGATGCCAGCTCTTCTCATACGTATAAGATGCTTTTGGACCCATCTTCTTCCATATGCATGGATGTTTTAGAGGGGTCCTAAACATTGGATTGCTCTAGGGATTGTAATGCATCCCTATATCAAGGCATCTCCAGGAAACAATGGGTGTAATGCCCATATCGGTCACATATGGTGCACACATGGTTGGTGCACAATTATTTTCCTTGGGTATTCATGACCTTTTCCTTTTTACGGGTAGTTGAGACTACAGTAGTTCTTTCGGCATGTAGAAGAGCTTTTAACTCATTTAATTCCAGGAAAAGATTAGTAGGATGGCCTATGATGTTGCATAATGCACAAGGTTGCAATGCCCTAGGAAGCCTAGGGGTGTTGACATTTTTCCATTTCTTTTTGTCCTTCATGGTAGGACCAGCTGGTATCACTACAAGGGTTTCTTTGGCTATTTCACCTTCTTGGGAGGTAATAGGAATTATTCCTGTAGAGGTAATGCTTAGGTTTCCTGACATGGCCGGAGGGGAAAAATACCAGATTCATATTGCAAGAGACATATTTGGAAATTTAATGGTTTTCAAGACTTTTTGTGAAAAAAAACTAGGTGGGGGATAAAAAAAAGGGGTTTGGGAGATAGAAAACAGTAGGAATGTCGAATTAGAGATGACGACATCCGTGTTGTCAGTTTCTAGTTTCGAGTTGGTTTTGGTTTTTGATGAACTCATCATGCACACCATTTCCTCCATACTTTCTAGGCATTCCCCTAGTAATATAGGGGGTCTCCTGGGTATGTTCCCAGGATAGAAGATTTTTTGAATTGGTCAGGGCCAAATTTTGTATATCTTGTGAGTGGCTCAGTAGTTATATCTATGTCAATGACAACATCTAGAGCGATCACGGGTTTCTTTTCATAGTATGTAAGTTCGTCTATAGTGATTATCATGTCTTCATGAGTGAACATCATTACCCTAAAAATAGAGGATGTTATAGTGGTCATAGCATACATGTTACTCTTCCCGAAGAGGATATTGTAGTCTAATTGCGTGTCTAAGACCTCAATGTATATGAGGACTTTTTTGTCGTCCAGGTGTGCTGGTACATTTTGGAAAAGACCTACGGGGGGTGATGGGCGCTTGTTGTATGCTTTGAGAATATTGTTGGATTGTTTTAGTTCGGGTGATCCAAGCTTCTACTAAACTCTTTTGGATATGATGCAAGTGGATTCTCCTTCATCCACGATGCAATAGTGGATCATGATGTTTTGAACTGAAACCGATATTTGGAAAGTGACTAAAGAAGGAAGCTTGGGGCCCATCTTATCTAGATTAAAAACCATTAGGCGTGAATCTACAAGTTTGATCGTGCCTAAATCAGAAATTAAGGCTTTCCATTATGTTGGGCATGACTACAAGACTTCCAACGCTAACATGGCTATCGGAGACTGATTTAGGTCACCCAATATAATATAGCTATGAGAAGCTTTGGAATGATATCAGGATCGCATTTTTGGTGCTTTAATTCTTTCAGCATGGACTCAGTTAGGACTTTGGAAATGGTTAATGGTGTAGAAGGTGCATGTGTACTTGTTCCTAAAGGGTTCATTTCTGGGGGTGCATCGTAGTTCCTATTTCGTGTTTGGAAGAAAAATTATTCTCCAACCATGTAGATATCATGGTTTTTTCCTTCAGTATTGTTTTGGATTGGTTGTTTTTTTGGGTGTTAAGTAATCCTTGATGGGGGAAGTGTTCCTGCATCATTGTAGGTTGTTTCTTTTGTCCCCCATGCCCTTGGTTACCCTAAATTCATTTCAAATCGGGGAGTTCGGGACAATGGTGGGTGTAATGGCCACATTCACCACATATGGCACAAGAATTATTTTTCCTTAGATTGGTTGTCTTATTTTTCCTTTGTGAGTTATTGGTTGATTCTTGGTTCTTATTCCAATTGGAATTGCCGCTAGCCTGAGATCGTGGGGGTTTCTACTAGTTTCTTCCCCCCTATCCAGAGTCTCCATTGTGTGTTCTCTTTGTTTTTTTATTTGCTGCATTTGGAGGATTATTATTATTCTCCTGATTATATGAAGGTTGCAGCTGAGCTTGGGAGGGTTGGACAAGGTTAACTGGTGCATTGGTATGCACTAATGGTAGGAATTGCGTAAGAAAAGGGGAGTGTTGGTTTCCTTGTCCCTAGTTGGAATATGTACGTTGGGGTGGCTCTCTAGTATCGTCATTTCTAGATGAATATTCAGTCCCCTGCGAAAGAGGGTATGGACCTCCTTATAGCTGGTGGTATGGCATTGCCCTATTAGTCATGTTTTGAAGGGGTGAAGGTTGACTATTATATTACCCTGGTTGTGATACATTTTGTGTAGTATCGTAAGAATATCCTGGATACTAATAACTTTTGTTTGGTTGACTTTGGGCTAAGGATCCTATCAAACCGTCAGCAGTATTTGACCATCCTAGTAACTCTCTATAAGTTGTCAAGCGTGGGGAATTTGGAAGGATATGGTAGATATATCTAGATTGGGTGTAGATGAGCTCAATTTGCTAGGATTTGCCAATGGAATCCTATTAAGAGTAATGCTTTTGCGTTTCCACGTCTTTTCAAATTTTTGTTATTCGTGTTTCCACAAATAATTCCAGAAGAACTCTATCATCGAGATTGGATTTGCACAAGCTAGGATGCTTCTATCATTCATTGATATGGTCTAATATGTGAATGAAAAGTGTTTTTTTTAAATGAGTAATGAGTTCCATTCCCGAATCATGATATTTTTCGACGAATGCCACAGGTGGAAAGTCATAATATGATTTCTTGGCTCTTCGGCTTTCTTACCTTAAAATTTTAGAATATCTGAAGAGAGCTTCATGGGAATGGGTGGCCAGTTAGGGCTATGTTTAATTGGTACATTCATTAACTTGGCCATATCTGGAAGATTTAATGAAACTAAAAAAGGTAAAGTATTATTGATCACCATTGTATGATGATGGTGCACCAATATGTGTATGCGGTGGCCTTAGGGAGGTGCGTGAGAAATATTTCCTTGTGGAATTCCTTAAGGGATATTTTTCTGATTCCCTAGAGGGGTAGCGATCCATGCTCCTCGAGGGGTTGTAGGTGGATTTGTATGTGGTGACCCTATAGGGGTTTGCACTGGTGTGAGAATTGGTGACCTTGAGTGGGTTCCAATAAAATATTCATTGATAAATGAAGTTCCTACAATGGAGGCAGTATGACGTCTTCAACACATGAATGGCAGGAGGTCCAACATTCCTCCCTCTAATGGGGGGAGGTTCAAGAAATGCCTTGATCGAAAGGGTCCCGGTGGGTCACCTATGGTGTCGATTAGTGTAATATTGTTATTAGTTTTTACATTGGAGGGAGAGTAAAAATTATGAAAGCAATAACGTAATCACATGCATAAAACAAAGCGAAAAATGGAAAGGTAATTTTTCACTTTAACTTTTAAAATATGTGATCAATTAAAAATAAAATATGTTTTTGTTTGTTTTTTGTATGATACCCAAAATCCTAAGAATACCTATTCATCTTTACACTCTGAAAGTAATTGGCCCTTGCGAAGATAAATTTTAATGGGTATTAGAGTCAACGTCCCGAAAGAACCGACGATGCCTTCCAGCAGCCGAAGAATCAACCAAGGTAATGGTATGAGGATCTATTTTTTCCTGCACCGTCACCTATAAGGAAAGGATTCCCTAATTTTGGCCACTAAAGTATCATCGTCCCATGTGAGCATTCAAGTCTTAAGCCTCTTCTTAATCAGTTACCAGTATTGATCACTAGATGGGTCAGGTAGCCCCAAATAGTACTACACACACTGGGCCTTGGCCTAACCCCCTATGAAATGAGTCTTTGTAGTTCTCGGGTATTCAATTCATGGGAGAATATACGGATTTGAAACTCCCTACACAATCAACATCTATGTTTCAAAATTTATTATGACCATGGCAGTTTATTGGATGCCTACCCCCAATGGTCCTAAATTGAACTATAATTTCTTTTGTGGCACTTGTGGGGAGAAACTTAATGGGTTCACGTTATGATTGTTTTTAGAAGTCTTTCTTTTCTTTAGGGTGTGATTTTTTAAGCAAGTGTAAGATAAGAAAAAAGGTCACAAAACACTAAGTGCCTTTTGGTTCAAAGCTTACTGATGCTTCTTGTGTGTTTTTTTAGTGAATAATCAAGAGTGTGATGAGATTTGTATATACGTTGATCCTTTACAGTCCTCTTCTAATTACACTATGTGTGATTATTCCTTGCGAAATATTGAAATGATTTTTGGATTAGGGGTCGCTTACAGTTCTCCTAATTAGACTATGTTGCACTAAAGGGAGATGGTAGTTAAAATTGTCTTAGGAAAGCTTTCATATGAATACCTAGGCTCACCAAAAGGTGCAAGGGAAGCATATATTACTTGCTTTAATTATCGACACTTTGAACTTAGTCCCTAATATAATGCAAAAAATTAAATAACTGTAGTAAAAAGATGTGTGGATTTAGTGGGCCACTTATTTTTTAACCAATTAAGCTATGCGTTATGTATTTCTATAAGAAAAAAATGTGTTCAAAAAACATGTGTGGATTAGGGCCATTTTATTTTCCCCTATTTGAAATATGTCTAATTTTCAAATATAAACTAAAATTAAAAACACCTAATTGCTATACCAATTAAGGTTTAGTGCAGCAATTAACTATCCTAAAAATAGTAACATGCAGAAAAATAGTGATGGCAACTCATTAGGGGTTTCGAATCACCTTAAAAATGGACAAAATACAGTGAATTTTGGCTTGTTGGTCTTCTTCCCGTGTTTTTTTCCCACAGGCGCGGAATGTGCGTCTGTCGGAGCAGAATGTGCATTGTCGAGCAAAATAAACAAAAATTCGAACTCTCTGTTGTGTAGAAGAGTCATAAATGTGATGAGAACTTCAAAGAGAATTTTTGAGTGATTGGTATTGTTTATCCTTAGGGGAGAGCCTATAAAAAACCATTTAAACCATGAAAAATGCCCATTATAGTTGCCAATCCCATAGTGGTGTTTTTTTCATAAGAGTGTACCAAAGACATCGTTCTAGTAGTATAGTTGCTTCCTGCATAGATAACAGACAATAAGATGATGTTTTTTATGGAAAAACTTAAAACATAGTAAATATAAATCATAAGGTAAGAGATGCATACTAAGAACATAAACTGAAACAAGAAAACACAAGACAAAACATGCTCAAATGGAGCAATAGACAAATACACAAGATGGAGAAATCTCCCTTTATTGGTTGCTAGTGGTAAGAAGAATACAATTATAACACACTTGTAGTGAGTCCCTTGAGCTATGGAGCTCAAACACTCTCTACAAGGAGGTCACTTTCCCTAGTTTCCTTGCAAACTCTTCTCCCCTCTCTGTTAGGATATTCTGACACATAGGAAATAGTTACGCATAACTTGGTCTAGTGTACAGATAGGTAAAGTGTGTTTCTTTACTATGTACAATTTGTAACTTATAATCCGATGGTCACGATATGTAGTGATCTGATGGTTCACTCTCTCCTCAGTATTACCAATGCTTGATCTATGGCTTAACACCCAATTAGTCCATGATCTCTATTTAAAGAGCATGGATGGTCATTTGTCTAGTAACTGGTTATGAGATAAAGTTATGTAAATTTTCTTTTTATATTAATATATTTCCTGAAGTGGTCGTGTTGGCTCAAGCTGTGGACTATTTCCCTCTTCGAGGGTTTTAACGACGTCAAATACTGGTGTATTTATTAATGATCTGTTTGTGAATAGTGAAATTTGGTGTTTGATCTAAGGAACTTACCCTATAAATTCCTACACTCTCTCAAAAATATTGTGATCACTCACTAATGGTGGACCTCTCTTCTTCTCTAGGATGTTGGATGGACAACAAGCTAGACTCTTCAATCCTGCTAGCTAACCACTCTTGCATGTTGGTTTGCTATTAGCAATTTTTATAGCATAAAAATGTGTCTCTATTAGCTCTTTCCATGGAAAATTTATATATAAATATTTTGAACTCTCTTCCCTACCTTGGCGCAAGATTGATAATGACCCAAGACTAGGAAAAGAGATTCCTTTGTAGGATGCATACCTCCTCAAGGTGGCTCAAATTCGGTTGTCCTTGATTGCAATTTATAGAGAATCATCTTCACCGAGTTTTTCAAGTGGTATCAGATGGTGACTTTTCGGCATCCCCAGGACCATGTGACTATGGAAGGATAAATCATGTTGTCCACAAAAATTATTTTATGTTAGTGTATTGTTCGCCAATTTCTGACTGAACCTTAGGAAATAATTAAAATTTATCCCTTCATAATGTATTTCTCCTTGAAAATCTTCATTTGTATTGTTTTTTTAAGATTCTCTAATGTCTTTTTCCTATACAATTTTCTGGTGTCAAAAATTACCCTATAATGTCCAATGGTGCCAACCCACCTTGTGATGATAAACTTGATTCAGTTTGCATTGTCTATTTGAAATTGTAAACAATTTCAAGCATTAAATTTGGATGACCTCTGATCCTACATGTTTATAGTTGTCCAAGGCATAAACACAATAGTGAATTGGAAAGGAGGGCCATGATGCTTTCTTATCTTCCTTCATAAACTTATTTAATCAGTTGCCAACAGTTTGATAAGCTACTTCTCTCACGAGAAGCTTATCCAAAATTTATAATGGTAAAACATGTGGCTGATCCAAGCTCCAAAAAACTCTGACATAGGTAAACGATTCTTCTCCAAACCATTTTCCAATGGATGAGAAGTCATATTGATCTTCTTTAGACAACCTGGGGGTTTCCTCATTGAACACATATTGAAATAAAGGGAGCATAAATCCATGGCAGATTTTATAAAAATGGTTTTCATATTTTGACTCCCATAACATGCTATGATAGACATGAATGGGGAGATGGTCTAGAGTAGTTCATTTCCAACACATGGCTGAAAAATCTGAAGTGAAACATACATGGTCCATGATATAAGCACTCATGTAAAATGGGGGAAACATTTTGGAGGAAATAGAATGATTTTTTCTATATTCCAAAATTTGAGTAGCAATGATGTTGGAAAAAATGGTCCCCCAATCCATAATATAATAATTTGAGACTACTACCATTAGGGGAACCCATTCAACTAAAAAATTTGGTAGTATCAAGCTAACCAAAGAGCCTAGACATCATTGCAGCAACATAACAATAGGGACTAGCAAGGGATTCAGTAGAATACATACCCTTATCATCGTTTTTGTGTTTATTCGATTTGTTTCTCAATTTCTTGATTGGATTTGACTTTCGCTCATTCTCGCTGGTGAATTTTGCCAGATATTCTTTGTTGTAGACCTTTTCTCATTCTGGAATGTGATACATCGACTCAAGTCTTCTGCTTTAAATGAACCTATAGTCATTCATCTTTTGGTTAAGAAATTTCTGTCCCCAATGTTGAGGTTGTCGATTATCCATGTTACCATATTAGTATATGGTATAATTTTAGGGCGTGCAACAACTCGGTGCAGAAAAGAATTGGCTACTTATTCTATAGTAGCTTCTAAAGATTCATAAGCTTCAGCAGTAAATTTCCATTGAATGTTATGGGGTTTCTCATCCTCAAATTTATACATCACTTCCTAGGAGGAAGAACCACTTTGCGTCTTGCATGTTGTGTCTGTAAATAGAGGAAGCATTTCTGTTATTTCACTTATAGTAGGTGCAGGATTTACAGGTGCCATAGGTTTCTTAGCTTTCGACATCTCTGAAGAGCTCTGTTTATTTGCACTCACCCATGAACAATGAAGAATGATAACTAGAAAGAGGCCATTTTTATTTACAAATGTGAAAGTACCGTAATAATGAAAACAATCAAACGAATGAAACTTGGCACGTGGTTGACACATAAATTCAATACTTCTATAGTCAAATCATCTTTAGTGGCACAGGCTATAAAACCGTTTAAGTTATGGCATTAATGGTCAGTATGGGTTGGTCAGTATGGGTTGATAGGCATGTAATCATTCCATCATTTAAACAAGGTTTGTCGCATCATGGTGTTATTTGTGTGTGAATCCCTATAAAGTGTTGATTAGCTACCTTTTACCAATTACGATATCACAATCTGAATATTGGCGAAAATGAATGAAGGGCAAGAGTGGTCACGAAGCGAAAGTGTGATGCGGTAGATTATATCGCATCTGAGAAATTTGGAGGATGACTTTAATATCATCGGGGTAGAACTATCATTTTCGATTTGCCTACGTGGCAGAAGTGGGTCCCATAGTTTCTTTCTTATAGAATTTATTTGGAAAATGTTTTTTTCCTTTAAAGCGCTTCGATGTATTTCACATCGCAATTTGTTTTCAGTATATTTTAGGAGCCATAGATGTTTCATTGCGATATTTTGATAGTGATATTGTGATTTTCTTAACATTCTTCGCTCAAGTGTATTTAAGGCCAAAATTCAAGGTTTTTTACCCCCTTTGATTCCCATTTCTATTTAAATTAATCACTTAAGGGTCTTATTTATTTTATTCTAAAAATAATTTAAAAGGTTCCCCGTTATTTTATTAAGGTAAATATGCTAAAATAATGGGGGTTGTTAAATAACACAACAGAGTCACATAACAAAAATCAAATTGCAGAAAATAGGGACGAAGAACAAGGGTTCCAGGAGAAACATGGGGATCCATAATCCCCACTATCCATTGAAGTTATTGAGTCTTCATCTACCAGTAAGAAATAAAAAACCAATTCTATTCAAGTGAAAACAACTGGTAGTATGCTTACAAGGATACAAATACAACTACAAAGAGAAACCTATGGAGAAGAGTACCCTTGTATAAAATCACAAATTCCTTATAATAAACCAAAAGCTAAGGCCCAACTTGATCTAGATATTGGGGGGAAGCCCCCAAGATCTAAAAAATTGAAATGTCTCTTGGAGGGGGAGGCCCCCAAGATCTGAAAATTCAGAATGCTAAAAAAAGGAGAGAACATATCATAAATAAAACCACAAAGAATCTTTTTATTAAAACAGATAATAATTGTTAAAGCTACATTTGTGGTGGAAAATCTGTCCTTTTACAAAGTGAGGCTTGTTATTTATAGCATTTTTTTAGTTACAATAACATGGGTAGATACCATAGGTAGATACTATGGGTCAATGCCATGGGTGTAGGGCATTTTCCATTCAGAGAATTCCTTCCTCCTTAAGAAGCAATGGTCCCCATTGTGTGAATTTCCCTCCTAAGAAGCCTTTGTTGAATATGAAGATCCACTAAAGAGAAGGGTTTTATGTGGTTAACCCATAACCATGATGAACGAAGATCCGATGATATAGATACCATGTAATGCTTGTAACCAACTATTATACTCACAGTTTATGGAATAGAAAATGGACTTCGATGAAGTGTGGGTTTGTTGATGACCCATAACTATGAAAAAAAAAGATTTGAGGACAGAGATACCATGTAATTCCTGTGACCAACTATGATGCTAACAATGTGTGGCCTAGCAAATGGACTTCGATGAAGTGTGAGTTTGTGAATGACCTATAACCATGAAAAACGAAGATTTGAGGATACAGATACCTTATAATGCTTGTGACCAACTGTGTTACTGATAGTGTGTGGCCTACCAAATGGACTTAGATGAAGTGTCGATTTTTGGATTACCAATAAACATGAAAAACGAATATCCGAGGATAAAGATACCCTGTAATTCTTCTGAAAAATTGTTATACTAACAATATGTGACCTAGAAAATGGACTTCAATGACCAGGATTTTGTGCGGTTGACCCATAACCGTGATGATCACTGATGATGAAGTAGTAGGTGCCTACATAGCCTGGGGTGGGAGGGAACGTCTCCAGATAACCCAAGGCAAATTTTGATATTCTGAAACTTATGAATTTTAAGTAGGTGCCTACTAAATTGGGGTGGGAGGCCACGTCTCCAAAGGGAACCCACTCTGAATGCTGCTCCAAATTTGAAATGGGCGTAACTCGGTGAATATAAGTCAGAATATTTATTATAGAATATTTTTGGAAATATAATGATCATCCTGCATCTTCCCATTTGTTTGAAATCAATATCTGGAGACTCTATAAAATCATATTCGCGTTGCAACTATCACGCCGTCACAAGATTTCTAAAAAAAAATAGTTGATTTTAAATTAGCGATAACTCCCTCGTCCAGACTCTGATTCGAATGATTTTTTTAAAATCGAATGATTTTTAAAGAGGATCTCAAATGTATAATAATTTATTTGAAAATTTTCACTAAAAATTTCAAAAAATGATAGGAGATTTGTCGTCCACAAATTGTCGTCGAAAACATTTCTGCAACACTAATGATTTTAAATCAATGATATCTCCCTCATCCGGACATCGATTCGACTGATTTTTTTTTTAAATTGAATATTGTTTCCCAAGGAGTCCATATATGTTATTTATTTCTGAAAATTTTTCACCAATAGTTTTATATATTATCTAAAAACTAGCTGCCAAAAAAATCCTACAAAAAAAAAAACAAAAATCCTTCCCGCCTTGCCCAAGAAAGCACTTTTTGGAGGTCGTGGTACTTGCATGGATTTTGATAAATAGTGATACAAAAAATTGAAACTGAAATATGTTTCAAACCCTCATTTCCATGGATTCTTAACCTGAATCAGATACCACTGATCCAGATATTGTGGGGAGGCCCCCAAGAACTAAAAAATTGAAATGGACCTGACAAGATCTGAAAAATTAGAATGCCAAAAAAATGAGAGAACATATCTTAAATAAAATCACCAATAAACATTTTATTAAAATAGTGAATAACTATAAAAGCTACATTGTGGTGGAAAAATTGTCCTTTTACAAAGTGAGGCTTCTTATTTATAGCATTTTTTTGAGTTACAATAACACGGGTAGATACCATAGGTGCATACCATGGGTGAATACCATGGGTAGATATAACTCGGTCAATATAGCTTTGAATATTTATTATAACCTACTTTTGGAAATAGAATGATCATCTTACATCTTTCCGTGTGTTTTAAATCGCTATCTGGAGACTCTGTAAACTCAAATTCGCATTGCAACTGTCCCGTCGTCACAAGATTTCTTAAAAAAATAGCTGATTGTAAATTAGCGATAACTCTGTCATCTGAACTCTAATTCGACCGAATTTTTTTTTTGAAACCAGGTGATTTTTCAAGGGGAGCTCATATGTATAATCATTTCTCTGAAATTTTTCACTAAAATTTTCAAAAAATGACAAGAGAGTCATCGTCCATGAATTGTCATTAGAAACATTTCTGCAACACTGCTGATTTTAAATCAATGATATCTCACTCATCCGAACGTCGATTCGACTGATTTTATTTTTTAAGTTGACTAATTTCTCCCAAGGAATGCAGATGTGCTATTTATTTCTAAAATTTTTGCACCAATAGTTTCATATATTCGCTACAAACTTGCCGCCAAAAAATTCCTACAAAAAAAATGAAAAAAAGAAAAAATAAATTCTTCCCGCCTTGCCCAAGAAAGTGCTTTGTGAAGGTTGTGGAACTTACATGGAGTTTGATAAATATTTCTGCAAAAAATTGAAACTAAAATATGCTTCAAACCATCATTCTCATGGATTTGTAACTTGAATCAGATACCACTGATCCGGATCTTGGGGGGAGGCCCCCAAGATCTAGAAAAATGAAATGGATCTAACAAGATCTGAAAAATTAAAATGTTAGAAAAATGAGAGAACACATCGTAAAAAAAAGGAAAAATACACTTTTTATTAAAATAGATAATAATTGTAAAAGCTACATTGTGGTGGACAGTTTTTCCTTTTACAAAGTGAGGCATGTTATTTATAACCTTTTTTTTGAGTTACAATAACATGGGTAGATACCATAGGTGGATACCATGGGTGAATACCATGGGAAGATAAATACCATGGGTAGATTAATACCATGGGTGTAGTCCATTTTCAATTCGGCTATTGTATGAATAATATATCGAGGAGGTACAATTCGAACAAGCTAAAGAGCTTCGAGAGGAAATTATTAAGAAAGTAAAAGATGAATAAACAGAAAAATTTCAAGAAAAACAAAAAGTATACAGTGGTGGAGATTATACTGAAGAAGCCTTTGTAGAATCAATCCAAATTCCTCAAAAGGAACCAGAGGAATAATCACTTCAAATTCAATCACCATAGCAAGAGCAAGAAGTCAGTGGAGGACAACCAACTAAACAATTTCAAAAAAATGAATCCCTAAAATTCAAGTAAACATGTTGTTGAATAAATTGAAGAAAAGGAATAAGATCATTAAAGAGTTCAAACAAAATTTTCATAGGGAATAAATGGTTAATCAAACAATAAATAGAGAATGATTTATTGAAGGATATGGCTTACAAAAAAAAGGAAAAATACCAAAATCTAAAAAGAAAATTGTTATATCCCAAAATGGAATAATGCATTGATACACAAACATAATATTTGAAACACATAAGATGTACATAAAGATTATGATCAACACAGATATAGATAAAATAGATGAGCCATTTCATTATACATCAATGGAAAATGAAAGTACACAATGCTCCAAAAGGAATGCACTCAAGCCACAAGATGGTTGAAATACACAAAAGAAACCAAGCACTGGAAATGTTGTGCTGCTACTACTGCTGCTGCTGTTGGAAACCACTGCTACTGAGGAGAAGAACCATGTGCAGAAATTTTTTTGAGTGCTCTGAATGATCCACTCTTTTAACCACGGATTCTACTCAAAAAACCCAGAAATGGTTTGGCCAAATTTTAACTTTATATTTTTGGCCCTTTTTGGGTTGCACTCTGCACCCCTGCTGGCATAAACTGTGCTATCAAGGATGGAGGCTCTCTAGTCTGCTGAAAAATATGGCTATGAAGCTCAAAGCTTATGGAAATAATTCATGTAATGTGAAGGAATGGTCCTCCACTAGATTACTAGCTAAAATGCTAGCAACTTCCCTTCTCCCTTGGATCTTCAGGACTGGACTGCGTAATTCCTGATGGAAGTTTTGTTTCTGGGAGATGAATAATAGTTGGCTTGATGCCTAATATAGATCTGAAGCACTGGAATGCTTATATTGAAGCTCAAGGTGATAGGATGAATCCTACATCGATTCTCCAGCTAAAATACTGAAGACAACCTCCTCCTCTCAAACTGGTCTTCAGAAATGTGCAATTTCTGAATATGGATGTTCTGCAGAAAGTAGGAACAATATGGAACCAATGCCTGATGATGAATGAAGGACAATACTCTTTCAACAGATACTCAATGAAAGAGGTGGGATTCTCGACCAGGAACACCTAGTGCTAAAAAACACTTTCAATCTTAGCTAAATAGCCAAAGAAAGCATGGAATGTCAAATGACAAATACAGATCTAAGAAGATCACAAAATCGATAATCCAAAGCATATATTCTCTGTTGCCTTCATCTCCTTTATATAGTTTATTAGCCTTCCCAAGCCTTGGCCCACCTCATAACTGCGATGTACATGTGAACATAGGTCTCCATGTTGATTGTGTTGTCTCTACATGATCTCCATCATGTGTGAATGTAATGATCACCCTCTCCATCATGTGTGCATTAAATACACTACTTCCTCCATCATGTGCACATTAGATGCACCCTTCTCCACTAACTTATCATAATCACTTTATGATCTTACTTTGAATTCATTATGATTTTAGTTGACCTTTTCAAGATTCTCATGATTTTATATTTAAGATCCATGATCTTATTTGACTATTTCATCCTCCATGATCTATCTCATAAATGAGACATGATCTCCATTAAATGAGCTGCTCCACTACTCCATGATTTTAGATCTAAATCTATAATATCCACATACACACATCAAAAGTGGATTTTATTTATCTTTGAGGATTATGGGTCCCACCACCCTTTTATTTACTTAATTAATTAATTTTATTAAGAACTCTAATATTCCAATTATCTTGTGGTTAAATTGGGAATATTACATTCCTCCCCAGCAAAATGTTTCTTTTCCTCAAGCAACTGAAAAATTGGATGCTCTAGAAAGCATCCTCCTTCCAAATGGCATCCTCATATGGAAGGACTTCCCATCTGTCGCAATGTCTCATGCATGTCTAGATCCAAAGCTGCGTTTCTAGAATGTCTAGAATGGCCTCCAACTAGAAAGTTAGATACCCATCCTTAGCAATGGATACCTTATGATGACCAAACATCTTCTCTACACATGAGATACATAAAATGAAGTGGTTCATTTCCAAAGTGGAAAGTCCCAACTCATGTACTACCTCTCCAACCCATGATACATAGAGTAGATTGCATTTATCAATGCTCACATCATTAGCCCTATTGGCCATGTAATATCTAAACATCACGTCAACATAGGGATAAATAAGAAGTAGAGACATATGGATGAATATGAACAATGTCAAACCATATTCTCCTAATAACAGCCAATGCAGCAAATCCTTCTGTTCCCAGGCTAGATAATCATGAAAACAAACAAGAGAGCCATACTTTCTCAAAAGAAGCCACCACAACAATGCTTCTTGTTGCCATGCCAAATCTGCATCAATATAAATGTGAGAGCCATACTCTCTCAACAAAAGCCACTGCAACAATGCCTCTTGTTGCCATACCACATCACCATTGTACCAAATGTAGTGGCCATATTCTCTTAATAGAAGCCACCTTAATAAGGCATCTTGATACCCCATCACATCATCCTCATACCATGTACAATGACCATAATCCCCCAATACAAGCCAACATTGTAAGGCCTCCTATTTCCATCCTCTATCATTGTCATGCAATCTATGGGAAGAAATCAGCCCATACTCTCCCAATAGTAACCACAACAACAAATATTCATGTTGCCTCCTTACATTATCATGATGCAATTCATGGAGCAACAACAAAGAAATGGACATGTGAAATGTCTCATCAACATAATACAAATAAGCTCCTCTATGCCACATCATGTGAGAGTTATGCTTTCTCCCAAACCCAAGTAAATACATGAACATGAGATACATCCCAAACAGAAATACATGTAAAGACATGATACATATCCCAAAGAAGAGTAAATACAAGGACATAAGATATATCATGTGATGTCCAAATTCTCTCATCAACAACCAAAGTAACCATGCTTTCTTCTTTTTCATCCTTCCAGTGATGTGCAAGGCATGAATAAGAAGAATATGACTCATTAGGTGGTAACCATACTCACCCAAGAGCAACCAGCACAGCCATGCTTCTTGCTGCCATGTATCATAGATATGCAAGTGGTTTGGCAACCCCTTGCTCCATATCATCAACCATTCATCCAAATGAGGATGATGGTTCTCATTCTGCAAAAACTTGGTATCCTCCCATTGTAGGACACCAACCTCCTTAAGTTGTTGAAGAAATTTACACTTCATGATATGTTGAAGTGCACCTCCAATGAGATCTTCCCATGAGATCTTCTTCTCATCAATGGCCCTCCAAAGCCAATATGGTTCTGGATCTGCTGTAGGTAGAAGTTTCTATTCGAGCTATGAGATGCTCATTAGGAAGGTGTCATCTAGAAAGGAGAAAATATTTCTCATCTCAAGATGTCTACCATCTATCATCTCTTCCTCCATTACTTCCTGAATGAAGCTTCCATATGATTGCTCCCATAAGGAATGGGTCCTCTTCTTCTCGCTGCTGCTCATTAATAGTGTTGTAGATCTACAAGGTGATACATGTGATGTCTAAAAGCAAGGCACAATGTTGAACTCATACCCAGACATTGTACATAGGATAATACTCATCCCATCTTCAGAAATTATACACTTCAACTCAAAGGGTTGAATGTAGTCCATCAATGATAAACTAGGATGGTTCTTCAACTCTTCCTTGATTAGATCAAGGGTCCTTTGTGTAGTGATATAATGTTGCTCCAAATAAACATGATGTTCTAACCCTTGGTCGTGCAATAGCCCTGATGGCATGTCCCCATAAGTTTCAATAAGAGGTACTGAAACAATATGTGATGAAAATGGATGCATACCTTGGATCAACTAAGATTCGGAAACATCTTGCAAGAACACAAGAGTTTCCTTTTCTGGTGCAAAGGTCTCTCTAACTGCTGTTAAGAGTGATGGTTGCACTTCTACAAGTGTACCGACGCGGGTATCTGTCTCCTCCTCCTCATGCATCTCATCAATCATGCATGGGGCTCCAAATGTCAAGAACTCAAGACCATATTGCAAATATGCAAGTGACCCTCCTCTTGATTTAAGCACATTTGCAGCTAGTGGTTGTAGAGGATTCTCCTCTTGAGTGATAATAAGAACATATTCTCTTGAATCTTCATGCACTATTTCCTTGACGACAGGAGATGCCACTATGTGAGATTTCTCTGGTTTATTTCTACCATATTTTTCTTTTAGTCTTTGAATAAAATCTGCATAAGCAAACACTTTCATGTGTGACAAGTGACTGAACCACCATTTTCTTGCTTCACCCTTTAGGTGCACCACTACAAACTCCAGAGCCTATCTTTCTGGTATAAGATATTTGAGAAATAATGTAAATAATTCTTCCCTTCAAGACCTCAATGTTCTTGTGGAAGATCCAAATGTAGGCAAGAAGAATCTATGTCTCTTCCTTCTATTGCTGCTTTTGGATCTCCTCTCTTCTTTGAGTTGCAGAAACTGTTGGAGAGAGAGATTCTCCTTCAATGCTTTAGGCTGTGACTTGTATTCAGATAGATATTTAATTAGGGTCTCATGCCCCAAGACTTCATCATATTCATACCAATCCTCTTTCTCATCAAAGAAAGTGGATCTAGTGGAATAATGTGAAGCTCTTTTCTTCTTCGATCTTCTTTGTTGCTAAAAACAAGTGTTGGGACCTTCATCATCTTGAAACCTTCTTGAGGTTTCTCTTTGCCTTTATTTTCTTGTTTCAATGATCTCTTTAGAGAGATCCTTCATAGATCTAGGGAAAGATGAGGCAAAACTTAATCCCTCCATAGTAGATCTCTACTATCTACTTGTATATGTTGTCAAAATGTCCACAAGCTAAGCCAAAGATCATGCTCTGATACCACTGTAATATCCCAAAATGGAATAATGCATTGATACACAAACATAATATTTGAAACATAGAAAATGTACATAAATATTATGATAAACACAGATATAGATAGAATAGATGAGTCATTTCATTATACATCAACATCAAATGAAAGTACACAATGCTCCAAAAGGAATAAACTCAAGCCACAAGATGGCTGAAATACACTAAAGAAACCAAGCATTGGAAATGTTGTGCTGCTACTATTGTTGCTACTGTTGGAAACTACTGCTATTGAGGAGATGAACCAAGTGACGAAGGCTATTAGAGTGCTCAGAATGATCCACTCTTTTAACCATAGATTCTATTCAAAAACCCAGACAAACCCAGAAATGGTTTGGCCAGATTTTAACTTTGGATTTTCGGCTCTTTTTGGGTTGCACACTACACCCCTACTAGCATAAAATACATTGTCAAGGATGGAGGCTCTCTATCCTATTGAAAAATATTGCTATGAAGCTCAAAGCTGATGGAAATAATGAATGCAATGTGAAGGAATGATCCACCACTAGATTATGCACTAATGTGAAGGAATGATCCTCCTCTTGAATGATCTTCAGGACTGGACTGCGCAATTCCTGATGGAAGTGCTATTGCTAAGAGATGAATAATAGTTGGCATGATACCTGATATAGATCTGAAGCACCGGAAGGCTGATCTTGAAGCTCAAGGTGATAGGATGAATCCTACATTGATTCTCTTGCTGAAATACCGGAGACAACCTCCTCCTCTGAACCTGATCTTCAGAAATGTGCAATTTTTTAATATGGATGTTTTAAAAAAAGTAGGAACAATATGGCACCAATGCCTGATGGTAAATTAAGGACAATACTCTTTCAAGAGATACTCAATGGAAGAGGTGGGATTCCCAACCAGAAACACCTAGTGCTAAACAACACTTGCAATATTAGCTAAACAGCCAAAGAAAGCATGGAATGTCAAATGACAAATCCAGATTTAAGTAAATCACAAAATCAATAATCCAAAGCATATCTTCTATGTTTCCTTCATCTCCTTTATATAGTATATTAGCCTTCCCAAGCCTTGGCCCACCTCATAACTGTGGTGTACATGTGTACATAGGTCTCCATGTTCATTGAGTTGTCTCTACATGATCTCCATCATTTGTGAATGCAATGATCACCCTCTCCATCATGTGTGCATTAAATGCACTACTTCCTCCATCATGTGCACATTAGATGCATCCTTCTCCACTAACTTATCATAATTTCTTTATGATCTTACTTTTAATGCATTATGATTTTAGTTGACCTTTTCAAGATTCTCATGATTTTACATTTAAGATCCACGATCTTATTTGACTATTTCATCCTCCATGATCTATCTCATAAATGAGACATGATCTCCATTAAATGAGTTGCTCCACTACTCCATGATTTTAGATCTAAATCTAGAATATCCACATACACATATCAAAAGGGGATTTTATTTATCTTTGAGGATTATGGGTCCCACAACCCTTTTATTTACTTACTTTATTAATTTTATTAAGAAATCTAATATTTCAATTATCTTGTGGAAAAACTGGGAATACAACAAAAATGCAAAGATTTATATTGAGAAAATCTCCATAACATCTAAATTAATAAAAAGTTGGTAATAAGGATTAGGGACTTGAAGGAAAATATGAAGGAAAAAGTTGAGAAATCATAACCCTCAACAGTAATCTAATTCTTCTTATCGAAGTAGCTGGAGCAATGTAGGACAGTAGGGAAGTCAAATTCTGACAAATAGGCAAGGAAAAAAATAATTTTGACCAATGATCAAAATACTAGCAGAAGCCTCCAATTTTGATTTCGTATGGCCATTCAAAAAAATCAGCTTGGGGGGAAATGTTGGGCTTCAATTTTCATATCCATAACCATCCCATTTTTTACATCACATCTTCATATGAACCTTCACTTTACATCATTTTTACCCATTTTTGGCATTTGAAGAATGATTTTAAGGTAAAAAACATTTGCAATATTATCCTTTTATTTTTAATGTTTAAATTTTATAAAAAGTATTTTGTTACTAATAAGGATGAAAGGTACAAATTTTGTTGACACAGAAGTTGAGCCACCAATTTGTTCCACGTCAACGGGAGGGATTCTTATACTAGAAGAAATGATCCAAGTGAAGGTAAGGTGTTGAATTAGACACAATATCATGGGATTATCATCATTTCTCTCCAAAAAATTCTAAAAGTATAATCCGCATTGTAGTTTCAATTGTGTTAAGTTGTTTTAGCATAAAAATATGGAATTGACCCTAATTTTGGATAACTTTGTTATGCGATTTTCTTTTGTATAGAAGTAGACAGATGGTACATAGAATGGCTAGAGAGTGAAAAACAGACATGTATTCATGCATACAATGTTGTATCAAATTCTTGTTTCTAGTAATATCAGAACCAATTTATGACATAGTTTCAGTAATTGTTTGAAATATTTATAGCATCACTTACTAGGAAGGCCCCTTGGTACATGTTTCTTGTACTTTGTTATATGTTTTAAGTTTTCATATGGTTTGCTGTGTTTTTTATTTAAAATTTGTGAGTTGTATTTGATGAATAGTATGCTTTGTTTTCTTCTAATCACTTATTATTTCCATATAATCACATACTTTAAATTCTTGTAACTACTTACTATTCCTATAATCGTGTATTTAAGATTCATGTAATCGTGTAGTAAAGATTCATGTAATTGTGTGCTTAAATTATTGTAAATGGTATATTTATAATTCTATAGTGATTCTGTAATCACAAAAATAATTCTTGTAATAACTATTAGAATTCTTGTAGTGACTCTGTAATCGTACAAGAATTCATGTAGCAATTATAGGATTTCCTATAGTGATCTTGTAATCACACAGGATTCTACTTATTTGTTGTAATTACATATTCTAGTGTTTTTGAGTAATTTTCTTAATATTGATGTTTCAAATCATTTAATTAATTATATATTTATTATTTGGTTTATGTTTTCAGAATATAAAGGGTGATTGTGATTAGCATTTTCTTTTAAAACTTAGAACATTCATTTTACTTAATTTATTTTTATAACAATCTTAATTAATTTTGATGAAAAAATAATCCAAATGGAGTATCTGGTGAGTAAGTATAATATATCATGTTGAATATGTAACTCTATGTCAAAAATTCTTTGAATTTCAAAATATAGAAATTAATTTAAGGTCAATAACCTCTCAGATCTACCTGTATATGCCTTGTGATTGATTTTGATAGGGAAGCATTAAGAATAAGTTTTAACATACTGTGTTTCACCTCAAATTTTACCTACTTGGATTGACAAAATAGATGTTCATTTATTTATCAGGGGGAATTTAAGGATGGAACTTTATCTTCAAGTTTAGAAACCTTTGCAAATCTTACTGGTCCTCAATATGTAAATTGTAAATTTTTTGATGTTATTTTTCTAAAAATATTTTGGTTTCTAAATATGTTATATTAGTATATATAAAATTTTGGAAATTTTAATGGTAAAATAATTTTATACTATAAAATTTGGGTGAATCAATTTTCAAAAGAATGGAAATTGACGAATCCTTTTTTTGGAAAAATGCGTAGAAAATTAGCCCACTTGCGAATATTAGCCCCTAAAATTTTCCCTTTTATTTATCCCACTTTATGACTTGACAGTAAGCATAGATTCAAAAGAAAACACATACTTGACAACTACAAACTAGTTCATAAAATATTTCTTGTATGAAACCACACATACAAATATACTGAAAATATCGGACAACCAATACAACCACTATGAGTAAACATGGGAATCAATGTCAGAAATGAACTTTGTATTAACATTGTTGCAAGCACAAGTATATACATTGCAATATATAAAATCCAAACAGTGGAACATGGGCTTCTCATACCATTATCCAATGAAAAACACTAGCCTCGCCACAAGTCACACTACTAGCTAACAAGATTTGAGGGCCTCTAACTCTTCAAGCATGTATTAGTTATCTACCACTAGTCCAAGCTCAAATGATAAATTCCACCCAAAATGAGGCATGAGGGTATACTTATAGAGATGAGATGATTGTTCACCTATTGTGATCATTCACCTACCCTCACGATATATGACTCTATGTTGTCTAGTGGATGTTAAATGCTCAAATCGATCTCTACATAGTTGTTAGCATCATGATGAGAAACATTTACATTATGACACAAGAGGAGTTATGAGGAGTGTACATTGGGCCTTTTGGAAACCCTAATGTAATTTTTGTCGATGTGATTTCCAGGTCATGAGACAAGGTTGTGTACTTGTTCATTGGCTACATTGAATGACCATTTTATTACTCTGAAATCTTCCATCAAGGTTGACACAGTGCCTTAGGCCACTATATGGAGCTAATTTTCTTGCTAGTTGAAACCCTACTTGTGTAGCCTTTAACTTGGTATCATCCTCCATTCTTGTTTCCTTTTATTTACAAATTGTTGAAGGAGATTCAATGAGCCTTGACAAGTCCTTTTCTAGAAGGAAAAATATTCTTATAATTCTATGGTGTCTTCACCTTGCCCTTTATGCCATTTTTGTCTAAGATCACGCATCCAGGGAGCAAAAAAGGGTACCATTTTTAAATACTAATCCTGGAAGCACACACACTCATTGACTAAATATCAAAACAAATAATTTAATGAAATAATGAGAAAATATCACAAATAGTGATAGGTAAGAATTTGTAGCCCTAAGATGTTAGTGTTAAGAAGGCTCAATCTTCCTTTTCATTAGTGAGGATGATGTATCTTTTCACTTCTTAGTAGCAAAAAATTATCTCACAAACATTGTTGTGAAATCAATCTATTTTTTTCTATTGTTTCTCACCCTTCATGATCCTTTTATTGCATTATTTAGCTTGAAATACATTGATAAGACTGTTTTTTAGCAACATAACAAACCATTTTCATTTCCATGCTACCACTCTAACTTCAACATCATCCTCTTTCAAAACACCTTTCAATCATCATGAGAGTCAAGAAATGTAAGTGGTTAAGTCACACATCCTTGTTGACATCTATATTATTTCCCATGTGAGGCTCTTGTTTTCCTTACAGTTGCTTCAATTCAATACAGGCTTACGGTCTTCTTAAATATTGGGCTTGAAATTCTCTGTAATGCTTCCAATGCACATGTCCTTGTGTTATTGTTATATCTCATTTCCTTTGTGTGCATTGCATAACATGATCAAGACTCCATATGTTAGTTTTGTTGCCACCATTCCGCGATGTGTGGAGGAAACCATTTATATATTTAACATATCGTCAATATATTTGGTTTTATTTCTTGCTTCCTTTATTGTTGCACCATATTAACAAAAATTAACATTCATTTTCAAATTCACCATAATTATTCCTTTTGATGTGTTTGATGGAGTAACTATCGACACTAAGAATCCATCGATTAATTATTTTCCTGGGATGCATTTATGCAATCTTTCGCATAATCCTTTTCAATGCAATTGTTGCACGTTATTATTGTGGCCTCTCGTAATTTAGCTTCACAATATTCATTATGCCTTTTGATGGTTTGAGAACTGCATTCATGAGGCTTCCTTATGTGTTGGTGTGATTTTTGGAGTGTGATTGGGCAAGTCACAAATATGGCTTCCAATGTGAAATTGATCACGGGAACTTTATGGGACAGTTATTCATCAGCGCCCTCTTGTATGCCTGAGTATTTACAGTTCTTTACAATGATTATATATTTATATACATATATATATACACCAGCTAACTTTAATATTTTTTATTATAATGCCAAGTAGTGCTTTGGCATATTTCGGTTGGATTTCATATAGTTGTAGTTTGAAGTTGTGATTTTTTGAAAGGAAATGTGACCTATGGGATATTACACAATGAAATAATATTGGTGAAGGTCACATAGGCGCATTTCACTTCAATTGGCACTGTCTGATCACTTGTCTAAGACCCTGCAATGAAATTGGGAGGTGTGACTTCAATTTCAAATCAGTACAGTCTGGAGAAGCTATTATTCAAATCCATCCTGTCGAGTAATGCAAGGTCACTATGGCATACACAATCTTTGTCATTAAACAGGAATCCCGCCATTCCAATTCCATTGTTTTTAATTTATAATGGGTAGATACAAGCCATGAACATCATGAAAGAGGGCACAAACTTCTACATTGATGGTGGCGAACTTCAAGGAAGAATATTTAATGTGAATGATCTAACTTTGGCAGGTGTTCCTTGGTTACAGTGTTGGTTAACTATGATTATTCATTGACATTTATTACTTACCTTACCTCTCATACTAGACCCTTGTTTGGTAACTGAGGTTGGCCTTCAAGCTAAGAGAAATGTAATAAAGGGTTTAGAGCTTTACATTTTTTACATTTTTATTCTTTTGTCGCAATGGTTTGGAGGGGAAAACTAAATAGGGACCTTCGACCCTGTGGCTGCCTACATGTTTCGTTCACTTCGTCGACTGTGTGTGCACGATATGTCACTATTTTCTTGTGGAACCTCTGTCGGTTCGTTAAGTTATCAATATGAAGAATAATACTACAATTTCTATTTCTTGGTCTGTCTGGCTTGTTCTCCATTGTATTCTGTTCTCTGTGATTGTTGAGTTTGGTTATTATTGAACCTGTTTTGCACTTCAACAGGGATTTTCTCCTAACTTTCCCCAAGGATGGCTCAAAAAATTACAACAGGTAATGTTTTTGTTTTGGTTTCTACTTTAAAACCTTGTCTCTGTTCTTCTGACCATTCGGCTCCTTGGTGAGCAGGTAATGTCCTTCGTTTTCTTCAATTGGGTTAATCTCCTTTGGTTATGGCACTAGTTCTTCACCCTCTGACTCGGAATCATGCTTCTACCAGTAAGTTAACACTCTTCTCTCCCATGCTATCTTCTGAGTCTTCAATTTAAGTTCCGTTAATCTTAATTCTGAAACCCCTTTGGTTATTTTTTATGGTATGTAGGTCTCGGACCTGGAAGGACTCCTCATTTTTCAATAATCTGCAACTCGATAAGGGTAGGACCCTTCGGTGGTTAGTTTGTTGTTATTTAACTGTGTAATAGGTAACCCATGAGAGTTATAGTTGAAGTTTTGTTTCTTTTTGAGAAATGTTTCCTCCCTTCAAGCTGTTGGCGGTTGTAGAAATGGTTTTTTACTGTAATCTTTAGCGGAAAAGGGACAAACCCTCCTGCCCATTGATTGCTTGTTGTATATATTTGATTCAAATTTAAACATTGTAATGTTACAAGCCGTTGTGGTTGGCCTCCATCTTGGTCTGTATGTATTTAAACGACAGGGCACAAACCCTCGCTGTCAAACTGGCTTTTGTATGTAATTAGAACTTTGGGGTTTCGAAGGTTCATTTATGGGTTGTCAATGCTATTTGATTTTTTAGATGTATCAATTGTTTTCAAAGAAATAGAAATAAATTGTACAGGACATTTCTAGCATATTATTTTTGAATGTACCTGCGATTTCAATTGGAAATGTATGATCTTTGCAGGGTTGCTTGAACTGTAGTTTCGTTTCCATAATGTTATTCTTCACGAGATTCTTTAGCGTTGTTATGCTTGGAGATTTTGTAGGCTATCTAGTTATAAAGGTCTCACAGTCATTACATAACGTTACTCATGCATAGAAAAAAATAAAAACTAAAGAATAAAATTAAATAAAATTAAAATTAAAATTAAAATAAAAAATAACTTATGACACTCGAATTAACTCATTCTGCAACTCACAATGTTACTATTAAGTCTCATTTAGGGATTAGAGATTTTTTGGAACAACTTGGGAAAAATACTGTTTGCAAAATCATGAGAATCTCTTACATAATTTCAGAACAGTTGAGAACTCAAAATAATATAACTAATTCTCGTTCATATAATAGTGATGTGTTAGAAGAGTTTGAGAACAAGAGTAGCTTATAAAATAATGAGGATCTTCTAAATCTAACTAACAGGACTGAAATGCAATTAACTCAAAGTACTACAGTTAGATCTCATTCACGTATTAGTGATATATTGGAACATCTTGTGAGAACAAGATTGATTGTAATATTCGATGTAAGTAAATGACATAAAACATGATGCAAGAGGATAAACTAAGAAAATTGCCTAAGTTAAGAACAAAATAGAGTTAAAGGTTACTTATCTAGAAGATATGCAAAAGCCTTTTCAGATAATAGGGGCCCTCTACCATCAAATTGGCACATGAATACTTAACTCCTTAAAGTTGCTTCAGATCATGCGTCAAAGGTATACTTCTTTCATTAGAAGAAAACGCTTAGAAACAAAGTATCACAGTCTTTGAAAACTAAAAACAAAACATCAACTAATTGTTTCTCGGTTCACCGAGTTATTTTTATAAGCAACTACATAACTGACATTGAGTAGAAATAGGTATAGGTGTCTTTTATAATCAAAATCAAACTAAAACTCATGTTTAGGACTCGTGTTTTGCTGAATAAACATCAAGAGTACTTGTCCTTATAGAAGTCTGCTTCTTGGTTTTAGGTTTGTCCACGTGCATAACCACTTCCATATTTTTGCTCAGTCCTCGTGGATGACAAGGAATGATGCAGGAGAGTTTTGGATTCTAACCATATACATCTTTCCCTCATATGACACCTATAACCTGTTTAAACACTAAGATGACTACGAAACATACGACTAGCTACAGAATGACTGCATTATGTAGCTAAGTTTGCTCAGAAATCACTACGACAACAAAACCACAAAAGTATATTAAGTCAGTCATTGCATGTATTCTTAAAGTGATTTTAATCATTCTTATTGATCTTTTAGGCCTATAAATGATAAAGGATAAATGGAATGAAGTGGATTTTGCTGAAAAGAAAAGACATTTTTAGGGCTCAACAATATTCACCATCAGCACTTATGCATTCCATCTGACCCAATTCCCACAATTCATATACTCCACGTGGGTGCATTCCATATAGAATTTGGAAAGGGCTTATGCCCATGTTTCTGTTGGGCGAATAATTATAATAAAATTCCACTTGAGCAAGCACATGATCCCACTACCTTGAATTTTCACCAACCAGACTCTTCGGCAGATTTCCCAGACTTCTGTTCACGACTTTAGTTTATCCATCTGTCTATGGGTGATAAGCTAAGATGAAGTTCAATTTGGTGTCTAAATTCTTCCATAAGTTTTTCCAGAAGTGGCCTGTCAACTTTACATCCCTGTCTAGGATTATGGACTTTGGTAAGCCATCTAAACTGACTATCTTTGTGACGAACAAGTGTGCTACATGTGTGGCATCACTGGTTTTTCTACATGGAATGAAATGTTCCATCTTGGTGAAACTATCCACCACCACCATGAGCGAATCGAATCCCTGTTGTGTCTTCGGCAGACCTAAGACAGATTCTAAACTAACTGAGTCCCATGGTCTATTTTGAATGGGTAAGGCTGTATAAAGCCCTGCATTCTGGCTACGTCCCTTTGCATGTTGACACACTTTGCATCTACTCACAAACCACTATACATCTCTACGCATCCTTGGCCAATAGTAAAGTGGCTCAGCTGATCCAAAGTCTTGTCTATACCAAAATGTCTGGTTAAGCCTCCATTGTGCTTTTCCTAGATCAAATTCTCTCTCATAGAACATTCCGGAATACACAACTATGCTCCCTTTAATAGCAACCCTTCCTGCATATTATTATCTAACCATGGGCTATTATCCCTCAACAGTGGATTTTGGCATGCTTCATAGGCTTCCTTAAAATCTGCATCCATTTCATACAAGTCCTTAAGATGTTTGAATCCTAAAACTTGTATTGTACTTTCCTGTAGCATCAAATTCCTCCTGCTCAATGCATCTTCCACTTTGTTGGCTTGACCGTTGATATGTTTCAAAACAAAATTAAAACTTTGCAAGTACTCCACCCACTTTGCATGTTTATGGTTCAACTTATGTTGCAGCATGATGTACTGTAATGCGGAATTGTCTGAAAACAAGACAAATTCATTAGCCAGTAAATAATGTCTCCAATGCTTCAATGCTTGGACGACTACATAAAAATTTTTGTCATAATATGTGTACTTTTGGCTACTTTCATTTAACTTTTCACTGAAATAGGCTACTAGATTATCTTCTTGGCTGAGTACTACACCAATGGTTGTCCCATTGGCATCATAACGATCTTGAAAAAGTTTGTTAAAGTTTGGTAATATTTGAATTGGAATTTCAGTTATGTTCTTTTTCAGTAGCTGAAAACTCCTTTCAGCCGACTTTGTCCAATGAAAAGGTTGATTTTCCTTTTTAATAGTATCTACCACGGGTGCACAAATTCCACTGAAATTTTTAATAAATTTTCGATAAAAACTCGCCAATCCATGAAAAATTCTCACCTAAAATAAACTCTAGGGAGATGGCCAGCTAACTATGGCTGCTACCTTCTCTGAAACCATCTTTAACTCATTCTCAGAAATCACAAATCCCAAATAAATCAATTATTTCTTGAAAAAAGAACATATTTTCAAATTTATCAGTAATCTATTCTGCTGCAATTTTTCTAAGACATACCTGACATGCTGAAAATGTTCTTCTTTCGTTTTGCTAAATATAAGTATATCATCAAGATATAAAATCACAAATTTTTCAATAAATTCCTTCAACATCTTATTCATCAAACGCATAAATGTATTGGGAGCATTGCTCAGTCAAAATGGCATTACTATCCATTCATATAAGCCTTCATTAGTCTTGAAAGTTGTCTTCCACTCATCACCTTCTCGAATCCTGATCTGGTGGTATTCGCTTTTCAAATCTATCTTTGAGAAGTATGCTCCTCCACTTAGACAATCTATCATGTCATTCATCCATGGTAAAGGAAACATGTACCGGATATTAATCTTGTTTATCATCTGGGAAACAGTGCACATCCACCATTCACATCCTTTCTTGGGGGCTAAAACAGTCGGAATAGCACAAGGCCTCGAACTTTCCCAAATCAACCCTTTATCCAACAACTCCTACACCTTCTTCCTGATTTCCTCATTGTCTTTCCAACTCATCCAGTAAGTAGCCTTGTTCGGTAAACTAGCTCCCAGAATGAAATCAATATGGTAACTAATGCTTCACGTTGGTGGCAATTTTTCTAGTAGATCATCTACCACAATATTCTTAAAATCCTGTAGCGTGTCCTGTATCTCTACAGGAAAATCAGTAATTTCAGTATGTATCAATATTTTTCTTGGCCTTTGCACCACTACATAGTTTACTTCATTATCCTCAATTTTTCACAGAAACTCTTTTCCACCCATCAATAATGCTTTTCTTCCACTAGTTTCTACAGTATCCTCTTCCTTCATGGGAACTAGCATATGCTTTATTCCATCCTTAAAAAACCTGGAGCAATTCTTTTCCCCATCATGGATGGTCGTCCTATCATACTGCCATGGTCTTCCCAGCAGAATATGGCACACATCCATTGGCATAATATAGCAAGTCACTTTTTCCTTGTACTTGTCAATATCAAACTCCACTTCGCATTTCTCATCAACCAGCAATTGTTGTCCTTTCTGCAACCAAGACACCTTATATAGAGTTGGGTGCTTCAAATTATTTAAACCCAGTTTTTCCACCATTTCAGTAGATACCAGGTAATCAGTACTTCCATTGTCTATTATTAATTTGCAGCATTTTCCATGTGATTTACACACAGTCTGGAACAATGATTTTCTCTGTGTTAGATCAGTCACTTCCTTAGCTGGCTTTAATAATTCAACACCAAGGCTTCTCCTATTTTAGGCATATTTTCCTCCTCCAATGGTGGTGCCTCTGATACATCAGGTTGAGCAACATATGCTCCCCTCTGTCTAGCTTGTTCATTTTTAGGACATTCAAAAGACCTGTGTCCCCACTTGTGACACTTGTAACACTGAGAGGCATTTCCTCTACCTTTGCCATTACCACTTCCCTGTTGGTATAGCCTTCTTCCTCTAGTGTTACCTTCCCTCTCGGTCTATTCTGAAGCCTTCAAATTGCTACCTTATTCACTGTTGTTGGCAGTTCTACCTCTGCAAAGGACTGTCCTCCTCCCCTGCCAGAACCATGTCCTGTTATGGCATTCTGTTTCCTGGTGATCTTCTCTTGATCTGCCCTCAAAGCACTCTAATATTCCTCCTTTATATTCTTAGGGGAAAGAATACTAATTTCCTGTAGGATCTCCATCCGTAGACCATTTACAAATCTCATTGTTTTCTCAGGGGTATATTTAGCATACCCAGCTCTCAAATTTACTTTGTAAAATTCTTCAATGTCTTCCTTTACAGACACCATTCTTTTTTTGAGGTTCTTCACTCGTAATCCTTAGGAAGAAATTTTTTCTTCAGCTTTGCAATCATTCTGTCCCATTTTTTAATCAATGGTTTATTAAATCTCCTCCTTTCTACCTGCATATTGTCCCACCACAGTGTTGCGTGTCCTTTCAACTTGGTGACAGAAAACTTGATCTTCCTATCTTCATTGATTTCTTCATATTCGAAGTATTTATCCAACTCGCTTATGCAGTCCAACAATGCCCCTGTGGACAAGCTACCATCGTAATTAGAAATATCTGGTTTTGGCTTGCTGCTAGACATCAAAATTGATCTTAACAATTTAATCTCTGGTCCTTCTTCGTCTGACCCTTCTGTCATCACTGCTTTTTCTTCCTCACTGTCATCTCCACCTTCAGGATCTCTGCACCTTCCTGCCTCCACTTCTGCCAAACGTGCAGACAATGTTATGATATCTTCCCATAGCCCTTCGTCTACTACTCCCCTGTTGGCTCTGCCTCGACCTCTTCTTCCTACTTCCATCCTTACTGAGAAGAGAAACTCGCTCTGATACCAAAAATTGGTCGCGAACTTCGAGGAAGAATATTAAATGAGAATGATCTAACTCTGGTAGGAGTTCCTTGGTTACGGTGTTGGTTAATTGAGATTATTCATTAGAATTTATTACTTACCTCACCCCTTGTACCAGACCCTGGTTTGATAACCGAGGTTGACCTTCACACTAAGCGAAATCTGATTAAAGGTTTATGGCTTTGCATTTGTTACATTTTGATTCTTTTATCGCAATGGTTTGGAGGAAAAAACTGAATAGGGACCTTCGACCCTCTGGCTTCCTGTATATTCCATTCACTCCATCGACTATGTGTGCGGGATATGTCATTTTTTTGTTGTGAAACCTCTGTTGGTTTGTTAAGGTATCAGTATGATGAATAACACTACAATTTCTATTTCTTGATATGTCTGGTTTCTATTTCTTAGTCTGATTGTCTTGTTCTTTTTTGTATTCCGTTCTCTATGATTGTTGAGTTTTGTTATTATTGAACCTATTCTACACTTCAAGGATTTTCTCCTAACTTTCCCTGAGGATGGCTCAACAAACTACAATAGGTAATGTTTTTGTTATGGTTTCTACTTTAAAACCTCTTCTCCGTTCTTCTGACCGTTCGGCTCCTTGGTGGGCAAGTAATGTCCTTCGTTTTATTCAATTGGGTTAACCTCCTCTAGTTATGGCACTAGTTCTTCGCCCTCTGACTCGAAGTTGGGTTAAGTTAACACTCTTCTCTCCCATGCCATCTTCTGAGTCTTCAATTTAAGTTCCATTAATCTTAATTCTGAAGCCCCTTTGGTTATTGTTTATGGTGTGCAGGTCTCAGACCTGGAAGGACTCCTCATTTTTAATACTCTGCAACTCGAACAGGGTAGGACCCTTCCATGGTTTGTTTTTTGTTCTTTAACTGTGTAATAGGAAACCCGTGAGGGTTATAGTCAAAGTTTTTTTTTTTTTTTTAATATTTTTTCTCCCTTTAAGCCATTGACAGTTGTAGCAATGGTTTTTTATTGTAATCTTTAGCGGAAAAGGGACAAACCCTCCTGCCCGTTGATTTCCTGTTGTATATATTTGATTCTACTTTAAATATTGTAATGTTACAAGCCTTTTTAGTTGGTCTCTGTCTTGGTCTGTATGTATTTAAAATACAGGACACAAACCCTCATTGTTGAACTAGCTTTTGTATGTAATTGGAACTCTAGGGTTTCGATGGTTCATTTCTGGGTTGTCAATGCTATTGTATTTTGTATATGTATCAATTGCTTTAAAAGAAATAGAAATAAATTGTACAAGAAAGTGCTAGCATATTATTTGTGAATGTACCTTCAATTTAAATTGGAAATGTATGATCTTTGTTGGGGTTTCTTGAACTGTAGTTTTGTTTCCAAAATTCTATTATTCATGAGATTCTTTAGCGTTTTTATGCTCGGAGTTTTTGTAGGCTATCTAGTGATAAAGGTCTCACAGTCATTTCATAGCATTACTCATGCACAGGAAAAAAAAAATGTATTTACTTATAGAAAATGTCTGTATTTAGACACCCTTCACGTACACACAAAATATTTAATGCAATGTTGCACCATATAAAAAACAATTAACATTCATTTTCAAATTCACCATAATTATTCCTTTTGATGTGTTTGATGGAGTAACTATCGACAATAACAATCCATCGATTAATTATTTTCCTGGGATGCATTTATACAATCTTTCGCATAATCCTTTTCAATGCAACTGTTGCACGTTCTTATTGTGGCCTCTCGTAATTCAGCTTCATGATATTCATTATGAATTTTGATGGTTTGAGAACTGCATTCATGAGGCTTCCTTATGTGTCGGTGTGATTTTTGGAGTGTGATTGGGCAAGTCACAAATATGGCTTCTAATGTGAAATTGATCACTGGAACTTTAAGGGACAGTTCTTCATCAACATCCTTTTGTACCTGAGTATTTACAGTTCTTTACAATGATTATATATATATATATATATATATATATATATATATATATATTACACAATGAACTACTATTGGTGAAGGTCGCATAGGCACATTTCACTTCAATTGGCACTGTCTGATCACTTGTCTAAGACCCTGCAATGCAATTGGGAGGTGTGACTTCAATTTCAAATTAGTGCAGTCTGGAGAAGCTATTATTCAAATCCATCCTGTCGAGTAATGCAAGGTCACTATGGCATACACAATCTTTGTCATTAAATAGGAATCCCGCCATTCTAGTTCCATTGTTTGTAATTTATAATGGGCAGATACAAGCCATGAACATCATGAAAGGGGGCACAAACTTCTACATTGATGGTGGTGAACTTCAAGGAAGAATATTTAATGCGAATGATCTAACTTTGGCAGGTGTTCCTTGGTTACAGTGTTGGTTAACTAAGATTATTCATTAACATTTATTACTTACCTTACCTCTCGTACTAGACCCTGGTTCGGAAACTGAGGTTGGCCTTCACGCTAAGAGAAATCTAATTAAGGGTTTAGGGCTTTGCATTTTTTACATTTTTATTCTTTTGTTGCAATGGTTTGGAGGGGAAAACTAAACAGGGACCTTCGACCCTGTGGCTGCATGTATGTTTCGTTCACTTCATCGACTTTGTGTGCACGATATGTCACTATTTTCTTGTGGAACCTCTGTTGGTTCGTTAAGGTATTAATGTGAAGAATAATACTGCAATTTCTATTTCTTGGTCTGTCTGGCTTGTTCTCCGTTGTATTCTGTTCTCTGTGATTGTTGAGTTTGGTTACTATTGAACTTGTTTTTCACTTCAACGAGGATTTTATCCTAAATTTCCCCAAGGATGGCTCAAAAAGGTACAAAAGGTAATGTTTTTGAGCAGTTTCTACTTTAAAACCTTGTCTCTATTCTTCTGACCGTTCGGCTCCTTGGTGAGCAGGTAATGTCCTTCGTTTTCTTCAATTGGGTTAATCTCCTTTGGTTATGGCACTATTTCTTCACCCTCTAACTCGGAGTCAGGCTTCTACCGGTAAGTTAACACTCTTCTCTCCCATGCTATCTTCTGAGTCTTCAATTTAAGTTCTGTTAATCTTAATTCTGAAACCCCTTTGGTTATTTTTTATGGTGTGCAGGTCTCGGACCTGGAAGGACTCCTCGTTTTTCAATACTCTGCAACTCGATAAGGGTAGGACCCTTCCGTGGTTAGTTTGTTGTTATTTAACTATGTAATAGGTAACCTGTGAGAATTATAGCCGAAGTTTTGTTTCGTTTTGAGAAATTTTTCCTCCCTTCAAGCTGTCGGCGGTTGTAGAAATGGTTTTTTAATGTAATCTTTAGCGGAAAAGGGACAAACCCTCCTGCCCATTGATTGCTTGTTGTATATATATGATTCTAATTTAAACATTGTAATGTTACAAGCTATCGTGGTTGGCCTCCATCTTGGTCTGTCTGTATTTAAAAGACAAGGCACAAACCCTCGTTGTCAAAATGGCTTTTGTATGTAATTAGAACTCTGGGGTTTCGATGGTTCATTTATGGGTTTTCAATGCTATTTGATTTTTTACATGTATCAATTGTTTTCAAAGAAATAGAAATAAATTGTACAGGACATTGCTAGCATATTATATTTGAATGTACCTGCGATTTAAATTGGAAATGTATGATCTTTGTGGGGTTGCTTGAACTATAGTTTCGTTTCCAGAATGTTATTCTTCACAAGAATTTTTAGCGTTGTTCTGCTTGGAGATTCTGTAGCATATCTAGTTATAAAGGTCTTGCAGTCATTTCATAACGTTACTCATGCACAGAAAAAAATAAAAAATAAAGAATAAAAATAAATAAAATAAAATAAAATAAATAAATAAATAAAAATAAAATAAAAATAAAAAATTCTTTACTTATAGAAAATTTCTATATTTAGACTCCCTTCGTGTACACAAAATATTTAATGCAATGTTACAACTCTTCTCCTATTCTTCAAAAAAAATGGCAGACCCTCACAAAGGGATCTAGTTTAGCTTTTATGCCTGGCTAGAGTTTCCTCACAGTTGAGAAACTGCCTTCTAGTTACCTAAAAGTTTCTTGAAAAAAATTTTTGGTATTTAACTAATCCTAATTTACTTTTTCTTTAATTTTAAATGAAAATGGATATGACCGCCCAAATTTAAAATAAAAACAAAAATGAAATAAAATTCACAAAATTCTTCTTCTCTTCATTCCAATTGTCGCCTTTCAGTTGGATGCTCCTACATCAGGCTCCTGGGGTAAATCAAACTCATGGATCCTTCCCATGAGCTCCTCAATAGAATACCCAGTGCTTTGAATCTAACCAGTGTCCAACCAAGAACTATCCTCAATAGGAAATTCCTTCCATTTGACCAGATACTATAAATATTCCTTCTTCCGAATCCGTTTGGCCACCTGTGTGTCTAGGATCTGTTCGATCTCTAAAGGATTTGTTGCTGGCATTTGTCTAATCCATGATTCTTCCTCCTCTTGGGTGTCTTGTGTTCATCTCTCTGAACCTTCTTGTACCTTAGTAGCAATGTAAGGGTACATATTTTCCAAATTAAAAATGGGCGAGATTCCTACACCTGGAGGTAACTTCAACTCATAAGTGTTCGGAGAAAACTTCCAAAGGAGTCTGCAAGGCCCAATATTTTTCATTTTCAATTTTTTGTATTTTTCTTTCAGAAACTTATCCTTGTGCAAGTGTGCTATTACCAGGTCTCCTACTTCAAACTGTACTTCCCGCCTTTTTAAATCTGCTTTATGCTTGTAATTTTGGCTATTGTCCTATAGCTTTAATTTTACTTGTTTGTGTAGATCACTGATTTCCTTCACGAAATATTTGTCTAGTCAACTTAGTGTTCCTAAATTGATATCATAAATTGTCAACCAGGGCTAGCAAACTGTTGAAGTGAAGTGCACCTTATGTTCCTAAGTATCTTCTTCCTACTTCGTTGTGCTTAGTGTTTTTCTAGTGTTTTTGGTTTTGTGTCTTTATGCTAAGGGGAAAAACTAGATTACTAGCAGAGAGAAGTTACTGATCACACTAAAATAGAATAAAATCTACTCTAAACTATGAATGATACCAAGAACAGAGAATGCTAATCCACAGATTGTAAAGCTACTAATAAAAGTAAATCATAACATTAAACTTAGTCCAATTCGTTTCATTAAAGGTATATTGGAACAAACTGAGAAAAGGATTAGTTTTGATGTAATGACGTTCTCTTAGTAAACAAAAACTTAAAACATCACAGAGAAATCTTATTCATTGTTAGAACTTTGTTGGAACATTGTGAGAAAAACATCATCTGTAACATAGTAAGGAAACCTATGCTAAAATAACTTATGACACTCGAAATAACTCATTCTGCAACTCAAAATGTTACTATTAAGTCTCATTCAAGGATTAGAGATTTTTTGGAACAACTTGGGAAAAAGACTGTTTGTAAAATCATGAGAATCTCTTACATAATTGCAGAAAAATTGAGAACTCAAAATAATATAACTAATTCTCATTCATAAAATAGTGATGCGTTAGAAGAGTTTGATAACATGAGTAGCTTATAAAATAATGAGGATCTTCTAAATCTAACTAATAGGACTGAAATGCAATTAATAGAACTGAAATGCAATTAAGTCAAAGTACTACAGTTAGATCTCATTCACGTATTAGTGATATATTAGAACAACTGATGAGAACAAGATTGAGACTAATATTCGATGTAAGTAAATGACATAAAACATGATGCAAGAGGATAAACTCAGAAAACTGCCTAAGTTAAGAAAAAAATAGAGTTAAAGGTTACTTATTTAGAAAATATGCAAAAGCCTTTCCAGATAGTAGGGGCCCTCTACCATTAGATTGGCACACGAATCCTTAACTCCTTAAAGTTGATTCAGATCATGCATCAAAGTTATACTTCTTTCATTATAAGAAAATGCTTAGAAATAGAGTATCACAGTCTTTGAAAACTAAAAACAAAACATCAACTAACTATTTCTCAGTTCACCGAGTTATTTTTATAAGCAACTACATAACTGACATTGAGTATAAATAGGTATAGGTGTCTTTTATAATCAAAATCAAACTAAAACTCTTTCTTAGGACTCGTTTTTTGCTGAAGACACATCAAGAGTCCTTGTCCTTATATAAGTCTGCTTCTTGGTTTTTAGCTTTGTCCACATGCGTAACCACTTCCAGATTTTTTCTCAGTCCTCGTGGATGACAAGGAATGATGCAAGAGAGTTTTGGAGTCTAACCGTATACGTCTTTCCCTCAGATGACACCTGTAACCTATTTAAACACTAAGATGGCTACGGAACATACGACTAGCTACAGAATGACTGCATTTTGTAGCTAAGTCTGCTCAGAAATCACTACGACAACAAAACCACAAAAGTATAATAAGTCAGTCATTGCATGTATTCTTAAAGTGATTTTAATCATTATTATTGATCTTTTAGGCCTATAAATGATAAAGGATAAATGGAATGAAGTGTAGTTTGGTGAAAAGAAAAGACATTTTTAGGGCTCAACATACCCCACTGCAAAACTTTTGCATGTCCTCATGCAATCAATCCATGTATTCTGAAACTTCAACCAGGACATCTAGCTTCCCTTTTCTACTTTGATTGGTCTTCAATGGAATCCTAGGCTTCCTTATGACCAATTTGAACCTCATATTTATAAGTTCCATGTTCAATTTCTTTTTTTTCTTCTTCATATTCTCACTAGCCTTATACAATTTTTTCATTTGCAGAGATAGAGTTGTGTTCATGTCACTTTTCAGTTTGACTTGTTCCCTTAAAATTTCATTTTCATTTTTGATATGCCTATTCAGTACCTCCAATTCATATTTGTCTCTTTTCAGCACTTCAATTGAAGGTTCTTGTGGACTAGGAGTTCTTTCTCTGTTTTCTGAGGCTCTTTTTTCTAATGATTCAACATAATCATAGATCTTTTGTTGGGCTAGATCTACATCCAGAGTTCCTCTATTAGGATCTTCTTCATATTGGTACTCAGGAGATCTATCAATTAGTGTCTCTTCATCTTCAATATCTATGATTCCTGTTTGCTTAACTCATGTCTTCTTCAATATGCCTTTAAGCCTATGACTTCTTCTCAGTTTAGATGGTCCCTCACCTTTCTCTTTAGCATCCTTTCTTGTTACCTTTTCCTTTTTGAGTTGTTTCTTGATTTTGGCCAATTTTTCAGAGATAATTTCCTCACTGTATTCTTGTGTTGATATATCAGTTTTAATTTCAACAGATTTGGAAACTTTTCCCCTCTTGCTTCTTCTTACAGGATTTTCTTCACACAGAGTTTCTTTAGGTTCTTCAAAATGATTTCTCAAGAGGAATTCATCCCAACTATCTCCTACCTTCTTCAAATGATTCTCAATTAAAATTTTAACTAATCCATGATGATATAAGGTGGTTTCTAGGAAGTAAATCCTTTTCTGGACATTAGAAGCCATCCTTTTTAGACTATTGAGCAAGAAAAAGGGTATATTTATCTCTTCATCTAGAAAATTCATCATGAGTCTAATGTGATAAACATATAAAGTGCCAAATCTCCCCTCACAGGTTATAAACTTTTGTAGAATTAGCAACATATTTCGCCATTTATTTTTCAAGGCTGAACTAGGAATGCCTTTCTTGAATACTAAAATTTCCATACCTAGTGTTTTTAGCATTTTTCTCCAGGCTTCATTGTGAAATTCCTTGTTTTTAAACCAATGCTCACCTTGCCTCGGTAGCTCTGTTGCTTCTGTTATGAAGGATTCCGTGATGATGAACTTGATATCACCAATTTCGACCTCTGACCCGTTGAATGACCGGGAAAATGACTTGGTGACCTCCTTGTGAAATCCATTGAACTTCTCCATAAATTTTAGCCATCCAACCTGCTGTAACATCTCTTTAATCTGAGGGTAATCTTCTAGATATTTAGTTCTGACTAGCTCTGACCTTACAATAATTCCCATTGCTTATTTTCCTCAGCTTCAATTTACTGCTCTATTACTACTCTATTACTACTCTCCTGTTTGAGGTAAAATGGCTGTAGAGGGTTGTCTCACCCTAAAAATGGCTTCTCTGTTTCTGCAGACAGGAATTGGCTATGGAATATAATGGCATTGAGTGGATACGGAATGAGTGAAATACGGTGAGGGTAAATCATAAGAATGATTGAGTTTAAGAGTTTGTCATGGAGTGAAAGACCACGAAGAAATCTCATGAAGATTTTCAAAATCATCAATGAATGTTTTGGGTTAATGACGTGACTTAATAGGTCACTTCAAGTACTGACCGTTAACTTCTAATTAATGATGATTTGATATGGAGCGTAATGGAAGGGATTTGTTCAAGGATTTTATGATAGGATTGATCAATTCGAATAATCAAAATAACTTTATGAAACATACATATGACTTAAACATACTACATCTTTCATAATTTGCTATCATAATAATTTCACACACAATTTTATCTTAGCCCTTATTTTGATTTTTGCTGCTTTGATATGCTTTGTCTTTCCTTTGAAAATTGTTGATCTTTTAGACTCCATAATCCTTTTGATTTTGCTTGCTGAAGTAGGTTTGCAGGATCAATTGGCTGCTGAATGGTTGGCTGTAGAATATATGGTTGCAGGAAAGATGGCTACAGAATATCTGGCTGCAGAATGTACCTGTAAAAGCTTTGAGACATGGAATGAAATGGATTGAAATATGGATGGAGTGAAGAATGAAATGAAATGAAATGGATCATGAAATACAGTGGAATGAATTATGAATGAAATGAAATATGATGGAATGAAATGGATCATAAATGTGGAGCGGGATGAAATATGAAAAGTGAACCTTATGATTTTGTAATACTTGGTTGCAGAAAAAGAACAATTTTGAAAATCTGAAATGAAATTAGATGGATCATGAAATGGAGTGAAATGAAGTATGAATGAAGTGAGATATGATGGAATGAAATGGACCATAAATGTGAGTGGAATGCGATATGTAAAGTGAGCCTACAACTTATGATTTTATGATACTTGATTGCAGGAAAAGAACAGTTTTGAAAAGCTAAAGTGTCAGACGAACTCTAATTTTCACCTTATCTTTTATGTATAAACATGCTAATCAAGGATTAGTGATTAATTTTCATGTTTATACTTTCTCTCTCTATTTTTTTTTTTACATCAGATTACAGAAAATACAATTAAGTTGATGAAGAAGAAGGATTATTCTTCATTAACTTCACATCATTGTTCTCTTGAAAGTGGCATATGATAAAGTTTAATTCTATGACCATTTACAAGAAAATTCACCTTATATTTATCTATTGTCCTGATTTTTATTGCTCCATCGTAAAATATTTTTACAATTTCATATGGCCCAAGCCAATGAGTTTGGAATTTACCTTGGAAATCTTTGAACTTTGAATCAAATAAGAGAGCCCAGTCACCTTCTTTAACTTTCTTTTCCTCAATGTACTTATCATGCCATCTAGTCCTTTGCTGCTGGACTATACTTGTTTTCTGGACTGCATCCTGTCTGATCTCATCCAATTCATTAATCTTCTCCAATCTGTGCTTTTGTGCCTCTATTAGATCAAGTCCTAGCTGGACTGCCATTTTAAAAGTTTGAATCTGAAACTCTATGGGAAAGAATACTTGTTTTCCATAAACAATTTCATAAGGGGTATGACCTGTTGTGCTTCTCCATGTAGTCCTATAGGCCCACAAGGCTTCAGGAAGCCTATCTGCCTAATCTCTTCTATGTAAATGAACAGTCTTTGCTAGGATCCCTTCAATGACCTTATTGGTAGATTCCACTTGGCCATTTGCTTGTGGATGATAGGGAGTAGATTTTATGTGTCTTATTTTGTACTTCTCTACCATTTTTTCCACCAAATTTTATGTGAATTGAGCTCCTTGATCTGTAACAATTTCTCTTGGGACACCAAAACGAGTAAAAATATCCTCAAAAAGAAAATTAACTACAGATGCTTCAGTAGCAGAAAGTAATGGCTTGGACTCTACCCATTTGGTAACATAATCAGTGCAAACTAATCTATATTTCTTTTGTCTTGATGGAGGATTAATAGGTCCTACAAAATCTAAAGCCCATTTCTCAAAAGGTTCAATATGTACCTGAGGCTGCAATGGCATCTCACCTGAAGGAGAAGGTTTCCTTACCCTTTGGCAGTTGTCACACCTTTTGACATACTCTTTAGCATCTTTAAAGAGGGATGGCCAATAGTATCCTAAATGAAGGATCTTATAAGTTGTCCTTTTATCAGCAAAGTGTCCACCACAAGGTTCATCATGACATGCCTTGAGGATCTCAGGCATGTAATCTTCTTGAACACATCTCCTAATAATAAAGTCCAGACCTGTTTTGTATAACTCATTAGCAACCCATGAATATTTTGCACTATCATAAATGATCTTTCTTTTGTCTCTTGCATTCATAATTGAAGGAAATTTCCCAGAAAATAGATAATTGGCAATGTCAGAAAACCAAGGAGTTTGAGTAGAAATTGCAAAAAGATAATCATCAGGGAATTGATCTTCAACTGGAGTATTGTCTTTAATTTTTTGGAGTCTAGATAGGAAATCAGCTACTGTTTTTTGCTTTCCAGGCCTATCTAGAATGGTGATGTTAAATTCCTGTAAAAGCAATAACCATCTTATGACTCTGCCATTAGTAATTGACTTGTTCATTAGATATTTAATTGCAGAGTGATCTGTGTGAACAAAAGTTTCATAGCCTGTTATACAGTGTCTGAATTTATTTATGGCATGAACAATAGCTAAGAACTCTTTTTCAGTTACAATATAATTTAACTCCGAAGGGGTCAAATTTTTACTTGTGTAGTAGATGGCATAAGGAATCAGGTCTTTTTGTCCCAATACAGTTCCTAAAGCTGTATCTGAGGCATCTGTTGAAATATGAAAAGGTAATTTCCAGTTAGGTCCCCTCAAAATAGATGCTTCAGATATTTTTGTTTTCAGGGTTTCAAAAGCTAACTGGCAATTAGGACTCCACTTGAATTCACAGTCCTTGGTAAGTAGTTTGAAAAGTGGAGATGCTATCTTGGTGAAATTTTCTATAAATATTCTGTAATACCCTGTAAATCTTAGAAAACTCCTAACATCTTTTTGACAACTTGGAATAGATAAGTTAGAGATGACTTCAAATTTTGACTCATCAACTCTAATCTCATCTCCTGAAATGTGATGCCCCAAAACAATCCCTTTAGTAAACATCATGAAACACTTCTCATGACTTAGTGAAAGATTTGCTTCTTTACATCTCTTTAGAACTTTTTCCAATTTTTCTAAGGCTTCTTCAAATGTGTTTCCGTAGACTGTGAATTCATCCATATATACCTCTACACAGTCATGTATTAGATCTGAAAATATTCCTAGTACTGCCCTTTGAAATGTTGCAGGTGCATTGCATAGTCCAAATGGAAATACTCGGTAAGCATAGGTACCCCAAGGACAGGTAAATGTGGTTTTGTCTTGATCTTCAAGTGCCACTTGAATTTGATTATAACCACTAAACCCATCTAAAAATGAGAATTACTTTTTTCTAGCTAGTATCTAACACCTGATCTATGAAAGGTAAGGGAAAATGATCTTTAAGAGTATCTTTGTTTAATTCCTGGTAGTCAATACATACCCTCCATTTACCATTTTTATTTGGCACAATTACCAAAGGAGAAACCCACTGACTATCTGAAATAGGATAAATAAAGTTGACATTTAACAATTTCTACAATTCTTCTTTAACAATCTCCCTAAGGTTTGGATTCATCCTTCTCTGAGGTTGTCTGATTGGTTTACAATTTTCCTCTATGTAGATGTGATGAGTGCAATTCTTAGGGCTTATCCCTTTCATATCAGTGTACTCCCATGCATATGCAGAAGAATGTCTCTGTAATATTTTGACTAGCTTTTCTTGTTGAAATTTCTCTAGGTTCTTGTTTATGTTTAAAGTTTTACCTGGAAATATCTCAATTGTAGAGCTGCCAAATTTATCCATGGAGTAAAGAGACATATGTCTTGATGATAAAAAATCAATGTTAGATTCTTCTTGAAATTGTTCATGTTTGTATTCTAAAGAGGATTCAAAATTTTCTAAGGTATATAGAATCTAGCTATCTTCACTAATTTCTGAAATTGTGAAGAGAGGTTGTATATCTTCTTCATCCTCAATCCATTGAGTATCATCTAACTCTGTAATTGTTCTTGCTGGAGGATACAAGGTAAATTTCTTGGTTGAACTACCATCAGAGATGTACATATCACTGGATCTACAGCTAATGAAAGCATCAGCTGTAGCTAACCAAGGTCTTCCTAATATAATAGGATGTCCTCCTAGATTATTTTTAGGAGTTAGGATCATAAAATCCACAGGGTACTCCCAAGAATATAAGGACACTGGAATGTCTTCTATTACCCCATCAGGTTTAATCATAGATCTATCTGCTAATTGTAATAATGTGGGTGTAAAAAGAAGATTAGGAAGTTTTAGTTTATCCATGATTTGTCTACTCATGATATTGATTGCTGCTCCTAAATCAATAAGTGTTTTTTGGATCTCAGTTCCATTGATGTGTATTTTAACAAATGGATTTCCTGGGTCTAGATACTTTGGAATATCAATCTTACCCATCATGATGTCTGCTATTTTTCCTGCCAATTGAATTTTCTTTGTCTCTTTTATTCTTTTTCCTGTTTTTTTCATGCTCAACTCCTTTATTGTCTTTGTTAAGATTGGAATTTCCTTGATAGCTTGTAATAATGGGATATTAATACAAACATTCCTTAGCTCATCTAGGAAATCATAATTAGGCACCATAATTTGTTTCTCTACACCCTTATCAATTTGTAATCTTTCTAGAAAGGGAGGTGTAGAGGTGAATGTTGATGGCTGCTCTAATATAGGAGTTGAAATTATTGGTTCTTTTTGTTTTGATTTTTCAATATTTGGGTCTTGAAAATATGTGCTCTCTTCAAGACTTTTATTTACCCGTAGAGAATCTTCCTCAGAGTTGTTTTTCTCTTGTATGATTACAGAAGGTTTCTTCTTTTCAAGTATTCTTCCAGACCTAAGTTGAACATCATTAAAGTCTAAAGGAGTGATCAAATAGGTTGGGAACTGTTGACCTTCTATCATGTATGTGTTCTGGGGATTTTTATTATTGGGGTTTGGTATAGGTTGGGCAGGTAACTGATTTTCTTTCTGAGGAAATGGTAATGGAAGTGGTGGATTTTGATGTTGTGGATTTTGTTGAGGGTTTTGTTGAGGAGGGAAATTTGGATATGGTGGATAAGATGGTTGATATTGATAATACTGAGAGTATCTTCCATAGGGATTTTGTGCTCCTTGTGCCCAAGTTTGAGATTTATTTTGGAATTGTGGCCAAGGTTACTGCCAAGAATTCCAATTTGGTGGGGGTTGATTATACATCTGATCATTGAATCCTTGTGTTTGAGGTCCTTGCCAAGGCATCCTAGAGACAAAATTGAGAGATTCTGTGGAATTTGTAGGGATTTCTTCTTGAAAGACATCTTTAAGACCAGGAAGTGAAGGACAACTCTTGGTCTCATGTTTTTCTGAACAAATTACACAAGTATCTACTATTTTGCATCCAAAGGGCACTCTTTCAAGGCATGCTTCTTTCTACATTTGGGACAAAATATTGCTAAGGCGTCAGATTCAACTTTTTTCTTGTTTCGTAATTTAAGGGTGTCTATTTGTTCACTAAGACTCCCTAAAATGTTAGATTTGAATTCATCAAGCATATGTCCTATTTCTTCCCTACTTACAGTCCCAGAAGCGGACTTACTTGCCCTTGCAAGAGCAGGGTCTCTTGGTCCTTTTAAAGTTTTAGATTTCCCTCTTGAAAGTTTGATACATAATTCAGCTATTTCAGGTAATGTGAGCTGAGATATATCCCCTTTTCCCATCATATTAAGGATATCTAGCCATTCATCCCTAATTGTCTTCAACAAGAGAGCTTTCAAAGTATCTTGGTCTAAGTTTTCCATTTTTGCTCTCTTGATGTTATAGTTAAATATTTCCAACAAATCTTCCAGATTTTCATCCTCTTTTTGTACCATTTTGAACACTTCCTCCTTATGGTTGATTGGCATACAGTAATCCAAATACCTCTCTAGAAATTCTTGTTTCATATCTTCCCATGTCCTAATAGAACTATTGATTAAACTCATAAACCATTTTAATGCTGCTCCTTTCAATGTTGAAGGGAATAGTTTAAGTTTTTGGGAATCTTGTAAGTAATCATAGGTTCTACATAGGACTTCAAATTCAAATAGGAAGGTTTCAGGATCTTCACTTTTGAGTCCATAAAAGTTTGGAAGGAAAGAGGGTGAAATATTTTTCATAGTTGCATTGGTTTCTTCATCTACTATAGGAAACCCAAAAGAGCTTCCCATTTCCCTTCTACCTCTTCTTCTGCCTCCTTCTTCACCTCTACCTCCTTCTCCTCTACCTCTACCTCTACCTCCTCCAAATAGTGTATGTTCTCCATTAAAGACTCCTCCTCCCCCTTCTTCTACCATGGTTGATTCTTCTGTGGAAGTGAAAAAGTTTATGTCTCCAGCAAGGGTCCTTGGATCTTCTTCTAAGACAGGATCAGTAGATGAAGTGGAAGGTCTCTCTGATGGAATATCTGATCTTAAGTCTTCTGGAAGTCTATGATCAGTATAGTATGGAATGTAGGTTTGAGTTGGAGGTGTGCTGCCTCTTGGTCTTGTTGGAACAAGTGGTGTTCTAGGAATCAAGCTTCTGCTTCTTATAAATCTACCCCTTGAGTCTCTTTCTCTATGAATATCATTTTTTTTGGGAGGTAAGAAATAAGGCTACCTAGTTACACTTCCCCGGCAACGGCGCCAAAATGTCTAGTCAACTTAGTGTTCCTAAATTGATATCATAAATTGTCAACCAGGGCTAGTAAAATGTTGAAGTGAAGTGCACCATATGTGCCTAGGTATCTTCTTCCTACTTCATTGTGCTTAGTGTTTTTCTAGTGTTTTTGGTTTTGTGTCTTTATGCTACGGGGAAAAACTAAATTACCAGCAGAGAGAAGTTACTCATCACACTAAAACAGAATAAAATATACTCTAAACTATGAATGATACCAAGAACAGAAAATGCTAATCCACAGATTGTAAATCTGCTAAGAAAAGTAACTCATAACATTAAACTTAGTCCAATTCGTTTCATTAAAGGTATATTGGAACAAACTTAGAAAATGATTAGTTTTGATGTAATGAGGTTCTCTTAGTAAACAACAACTTAAAACATCATAGAGAAATCTTATTTGTTGTTAGAACTTTGTTGGAACATTGTGAGAAAAAGATCATCTGTAACATAGTAAGGAAACCTATGCTAAAATAAATTATGACACTTGAATTAACTCATTCTGCAACTCACAATGTTACTATTAAGTCTCATTCAAGGATTAGAGATTTTTTGGAACAACTTGGGAAAAAGACTGTTTGTAAAATCATGAGAATCTCTTACATAATTGCAGAACAGTTGAGAACTCAAAATAATATAACTAATTCTCGTTCATATAATAGTGATGTGTTATAAGAGTTTGAGAACAAGAGTAGCTTATAAAATAATGAGGATCTTCTAAATCTAACTAACAGGACTAAAGTGCAATTAACAGAACTGAAATGCAATTAACTCAAAGTACTATAGTTAGATCCCATTCACGTATTAGTGATATATTGGAATAGCTTATGAGAACAAGATTGAATGTAATATTCGATGTAAGTAAATGACATAAAACATGATGCAAGAGGATAAACTCAGAAAACTGCCTAAGTTAAGAACAAAACAGAGTTAAAGGTTACTTATCTAGAAAATATGCAAAAGCCTTTTTAGATAGTAGGGGCCCTCTACCATCAGATTGGCACACGAATCCTTAACTCCTTAAAGTTGCTTCAGATCATGAATCAAAGTTACACTTATTTCATTAGAAGAAAATGCTCAGAAACAGAGTATCACAGTCTTTGAAAACTAAAAACAAAACATCAACTAACTATTTCTCGGTTCACCGAGTTATTTTTATAAGCAACTACATAACTGACATTGAGTAGAAATAGGTATAGGTGTCTTTTATAATCAAAATCAAACTAAAACTCCTGCTGATGACTCGTGTTTTGCTGAAGACACATCAAGAGTCCTTGTCCTTATAGAAGTCTGCTTCTTGGTTTTTAGCTTTGTCCACGTGCATAACCACTTCAATATTTTTTCTCAGTCCTCGTGGATGACAAGGAATGATGCAGGAGAGTTTTGGAGTCTAACCATATACGTCTTTCCCTCAGATGACACTTGTAACCTGTTTAAACACTAAGATGGCTACGAAACATATAACTAGATATAGAATGACTGCATTATATAGCTAAGTCTGCTCAAAAATCACTACGACAACAAAACCACAAAAGTATAATAAGTCATTCATTGCATGTATTCTTAAAGTGATTTTAATCATTCTTATTGATCTTTTAGGCCTATAAATGATAAAGGATAAATGGAATGAAGTGTAGTTTGGTGAAAAGAAAAGACATTTTTAGGGCTCAACAATATTCACCATTAGCACTTATGCGTTCCATCTGACCCAAATCCTGCAATTCATATACTCCACGTGCGTGAATTCCATATAGAATTTGGAAAGGGCTTGTGCCCGTGCTTCTGTTGGTCGAATCATTATAAGAAAATTCCGCTTGAGCAAGCACATGATCCCACTGCCTTGAATTTTCACAAGCCAGACTCTTCGGCAGATTTCCTAGACTTCTATTCACAACTTCAGTTTATCCATCTGTCTATGGGTGATAAGCTGAGATGAAGTTTAATTTGGTGTCTAACTTCTTCCATAAGGTTTGCCAGAAGTGGCGTGTGAAATTTACATCCCTGTCTGGGATTATGGACTTTGGTAAGCCATGTAAACTGACTATCTCTGTGAAGAACAAGTGTGCTACATGTGTGGCATCACTGGTTTTTCTGCATGAAATGAAATGTTCCATATTGGTGAAACTATCCACCACCACCATGATGGAATTGAATCCTTGTTGTGTCTTCGTTAGACCTAAGAGAGAGTCTAAACTGACTGAGTCCCATGGTCTGTTCGGAATGGGTAAGGGTGTATAAAGCCCTGCATTCTGGCTATGTCCCTTTGCATGTTGACACACTTTGCATCTACTCACAAACCTCTGTACATCTCTACGCATCCTTGGCCAATAGTAAAGTGGCTCAGCTGATCCAAAGTCTTGTCTATACCAAAATGTCCGGCTAAGCCTCCACTGTGCTTTTCCTAGATCAAATTCTCTCTCATAGAACATTCTGGAATACATAACTATCCTCCCTTTAACAACGTCCCTTCCTACATATTATAATCTAACCATGGGCTATTATCCCTCAACAGTGGATTTTTGCATGCTTCATAGGCTTCCTTAAAATCTGCATCCATTTCATACAAGTCCTTAAGATGTTTGAATCCTAAAAATTGTATTGTACTTTCCTGTAGCATCAAATTCCTCCTGCTCAATGCATCTTCCACTTTGTTGGCTTGACCGCTGATATGTTTCAAAACAAAATTATAACTTTGCAAGTACTCCACCCACTTCGCATGTTTATGGTTCAACTTATGCTGCAGCATGATGTGTTGTAATGCAGAATTGTCTGAAAACAAGACAAATTCATTAGCCAGTAAATAATGTCTCCAATGCTTCAATGCTTGGACGACTACATAAATTTTTTTGTCATAAGATGTGTACTTCTACCTACTTTCATTTCACTTTTAACTGAAATAGGCTACTCGCTTATCTTCTTGGCTGAGTACTACACCAATGGCTGTCCCATTGGCATCACAACGAACTTGAAAAAGTTTGTTAAAGTTTGGTAATCTTCGAACTAGCATTTCAGTTATCTTCTTTTTCAGTACTTGAAAACTCCTTTTAGCCAACTTTGTCCAATGAAAAGGTTGTTTTTCCTTTTTAATAGTATCTACCACGGGTGCACAAATTCCACTAAAATTTTTAATAAATGTTCGATAAAAAATCGCCAATGCATGACAAATTCTCACCTAAAATAAACTCTAGGGAGATGGCCAGCTAACTATGGCTACTACCTTCTCCAAATCCATCTTTAACTCATTCTCAGAAATCACAAATCCCAAATAAATCAATTATTTCTTGAAAAAAGAATTTTTTTTCAAATTTATCAGTAATCTATTCTGCTGCAATTTTTCTAAGACAGACATGCTGAAAATGTTCTTCTTTCGTTTTGCTAAATATAAGTATATCATCAAGATATACAATCACAAATTTTCCAACAAATTCCTTCAGCATCTCGTTCATCAAATGAATAAATGTACTGGGAGCATTTCTCAATCAAAATGGCATTACTATCCATTCATATAAGCCTTCATTAGTCTTGAAAGTTGTCTTACACTCGTCACCTTCTCGAATCCTGATTTGGTGGTATTCGCTTTTCAAATCTATCTTTGAGAAGTATGCTCCTCCACTTAGACAATCCATCATGTCATTCATCCATGGTAAAGGAAACCTGTACCTGATAGTGATCTTGTTTATCATCTAGGAAACAGTGCACATCTGCCACTCACATCCTTTCTTGGGGGCTAAAACAATCGGAATAGCACAAGGCCTCGAACTTTCCCAAATCAACCCTTTATCCAACAAATCCTACACCTTCTTCCTGATTTCCTCATTATCTTTCGAACTCATCCAGTAAGTAGCCTTGTTCGGTAAACTGGCTCCCGGAATGAAATCAATATGGTAACTAATGCTTCATGTTGGTGGCAATTTGTCTAGTAGATCATCTACCACAATATTATTAAACTCCTGTAGCATGTCCTGTATCTCTACAGGAAAATCAGTAATTTCAGTATGTATCAATATTTTTCTTGGCCTTCGCACCACTACATAGTTTACTTCATTATCCTCAATTTTTCGCAAAAATTCTTTTCCACCCATCAATAATGCTTTTCTTCCACTAGTTTCTGCAGTATCCTCTTCCTTCATGGGAACTAGCGTATGCTTTATTCCATCCTTAAAAAACCTATAGCAATTATTTTCCCCATCATGTATGGCCATCCTATCATACTTCCATAGTCTTCCCAGCAGAATATGGCACATGTCCATTGGCATAATATCGCAAGTCACTTTTTCCTTATACTTGTCAATATCAAACTCCACTTCGCATTGCTCATCAACTAGCAATTGTTTTCCTTTCTGCAACCAAGACACCTTATATAGAGTTGGGTGCTTCAACTTATTTAAACCCAGTTTTTCCACCATTTCAGTAGCTACCAGGTAATCAGTACTTCCATTTTCTATTATTAATTTGCAGCATTTTCCATGTGATTTACACACAGTCTGGAACAATGATTTTCTCTGTGTCAGATCAGTCACTTCCTTAGCTGGCTTTAATAATTCAACACCAAGGCTTCTCCTGTTTCAGGCATATTTTCCACCTCCAATGGCGGTGCCTCTGATACATTAGGTTGAGCAACATACGCTCCCCTCTGTCCAGCTTGTTCATTTTTAGGACATTCAAAAGACCTGTGTCCCCACTTGTGACACTTGTAACACTGAGAGGCATTTCCTCTACCTCTGCCATTACCACTTCCCTACTGGTATAGCCTTCTTCCTCTACTGTTATCTTCCCTCTCGGTCTATTCCGAAGCCTTCAAACTGCTGCCTTCTTCACTGTTGTTGGAATTTCTACCTCTGCAAAGGACTGTCCTCTTCCCCTGCCAGAACCATGTCCTCTTCTGGCATTCTGTTTCCTGGTGATCTTCTCTTGATCTGCCCTCAAAGCACTCTAATATTCCTCCTATATATTCTTAGGGGAAAGAATACTAATTTCGTGTAGGATCTCCATCCGTAGACCATTTACAAACCTCATTGTTTTCTCAGGGGTATATTTAACATACCCAGCTCTCATATTTACTTTGTAAAATTCTTCAATGTATTCCTTTACAGACACCATTCTTTTTCTGAGGTTCTTCACTGGTAATCATTAGGAAGAAATTTTCTCTTCATCTTTGCAATCATTCTGTCTCATTTTTTAATCAATGGTTTATTAAATCTCCTCCTTTCTACCTGCACATTGTCCCACCACAGTGTTGTCTGTCCTTTCAACTTGGTGACAGAAAACTTGATCTTCCTATCTTCATTGATTTCTTCATATTCGAAGTATTTATCCAACTTGCTTATCCAGTCCAACAATGCCCCTGTGGACAAGATACCATCGTAATTAGAAAGCTCTGGTTTTGGCTTGCTGCTAGACATCAAAACTAATCTTAACAATTTAATCTCTGGTCCTTCTTCATCTGACCCTTCTGTCGTCGCTACGTTTTCTTCCTCACTTTCATCTCCACCTTCAGGATCTCTGCGCCTTCCTACCTCCACTTCTGCCAAACGTGCAGACAATGTTCTGATATCTTCCCATATCCCTTCATCTACTACTCCCCTTTTGGCTCAGCCTCGACCTCTACTTCCTACTTCCATACTTACTAAGAAGAGAAACTCGCTCTGATGCCAAAAATTGGTCGCGAACTTTGAGGAAGAATATTAAATGAGAATGATCTAACTCTAGCAGGAGTTCCTTGGTTACGGTGTTGGTTAATTGAGATTATTCATTGACATTTATTACTTACCTCACCCCTTGTACTAGACCCTGGTTCGGTAACCGAGGTTGGCCTTCACACTAAGCGAAATCTGATTAAAGGTTTATGGCTTTGCATTTGTTACATTTTCATTCATTTATCGCAATGGTTTGGAGGGGAAAACTGAACAGGGACCTTCGACCCTCTGGCTGCCTATATATTCCGTTCACTCCATCGACTGTGTGTGCGCGATATGTCATTGTTTTCTTGTGAAACCTCTGTTGGTTCGTTAAGGTATCAGTATGATGAATAACACTACAATTTCTATTTCTTGATCTGTCTGGTTTCTATTTCTTGGTCTGATTGTCTTGTTCTTCGTTGTATTCCATTCTCTATGATTGTTGAGTTTTGTTATTATTGAACCTATTCTACACTTCGGCAGGGATTTTCTCCTAACTTTCCTTGAGGATGGCTCAGCAAACTACAACAGGTAATGTTTTTTTTATGGTTTCTACTTTAAAACATCTTCTCCGTTCTTCTGACCGTTCGGCTCCTTGGTGAGCAGGTAATGTCCTTCGTTTTCTTCAATGGGGTTAATATCCTCTAGTTTTGGCACTAGTTCTTCGCCCTCTAACTCGGAGTCAGGTTAAGTTAACACTCTTCTCTCCCATGCTATCTTCTTAGTCTTCAATTTAAGTTCCATTAATCCTAATTCTAAAGCCCCTTTGGTTATTGTTTATGGTGTGCAGGTCTTAGACCTGGAAGGACTCCTCATTTTTCAATACTCTGCAACTCGAACAGGGTAGGACCCTTCCATGGTTTGTTTTTTGTTCTTTAGCTGTGTAATAGGAAACCCGTGAGGGTTATAGTCAAAAAAAAAAAAAAAAAAAAATATTTTTTCTCGCTTCAAGCCATTGGCGGTTGTAGCAATGGTTTTTTATTGTAATCTTTAGTGGAAAAGGGACAAACCGTCCTACCCGTTGATTTCTTGTTGTATATATTTGATTCAACTTTAAATATTGTAATGTTACAAGCCTTTTTAGTTGGTCTCCGTCTTGTTCTATATGTATTTAAAATACAGGGCACAAACCCTCGTTTTTGAACTGGCTTTTGTATGTAATTGGAACTCTAGGGTTTCGATGGTTCATTTCTGGGTTGTAAATGCTATTTGATTCTGTGTATGTATCAATTTCTTTCAAAGAAATAGAAATAAATTGTACAAGAAAGTGTTAGCATATTATTTGTGAATGTACCTTCAATTTAAATTGGAAATGTATGATCTTTGTTGGGGTTGCTTGAACTGTAGTTTCGTTTCCAAAATTCTATTATTCATGAGATTCTTTAGCGTTTTTATGCTCGGAGTTTCTGTAGGCTATCTAGTGATAAAGGTCTCACAGTCATTTCATAGCATTACTCATGCACAGGAAAAAAAAAAATCTTTACTTATAGAAAATGTCTGTATTTAGACACCCTTCACGTACACACAAAATATTTAATGCAATGTTACAACTCTTCTCTTATTCTTCAGAAAAAATGTCAGACCGTCACAAAGGGGATCTGGTTTGGCTTTTATGCCTAGCCAGAGTTTCCTCATAGTTGAGAAACTACCTTCTAGTTACCTAACAATTTCTTGAAACAAATTCTTGGTACTTAACTAATCCTAATTTATTTTTTCTTTAATTTTAAATGACAATGGTTGTGTCAGCCCAAATTTAAAATAAAAACAACAATGAAATAAAATTCACAAAATTCTTCTTCTCTTCATTCCATCTTTCACCTTTCAATTGGATGCTCCTGCGTCAATTGATCAGCATATTGATTAGGGTGGGACCATTTAATAAGACACCTCCAAGGCTCAACACAACAATAAACTCACTAGGTGCATCACTATCTCCATCTTCCAAAACACCAATACTTCGATGGTATTTTATTTTCAAAGTCTTCCTCAAATTATTTTATTACACACTAGATAGATGTATAAAAACCATCCCTTGCTACCATTCTTTCCCTTAATTAATTAAGCTCATCTGCAACATGTTGATAAAACCTTAGAAAAGTTATCTTGTTATCAAGTGGAAAAATGTGTTCAACAGACATATTTATTCTTTCCCACGGATTCATATACTCAATTATTGTAATTTATGCTTTCCATTCCACTTCATCAAAATATTCATACCATCAATGGGATGTTGACCCTTCTCTATCAAAACTTTATTTATATTCAATTCGACATCAACTGACCCATCTGGAAAAAAGGGCCAATTTTTGAACTTGTCATTATTCAAATGAGATGTCATGTTTGGCTTCATATATATGTTGATATTATCTTCCCCAAATGATGATAGGTCAATTCCATAAGAAAATTTAACTATTTCATTAAGGAAGACATGTAATTCTTAAAACAAAATCTATGAAAGGACTTGTTTCCTTACAACCAAAAATAAATAAATAAATCATGACCATGTTGTGCCAGATTCTTAGGTTTTTATACAATCCATTTGGCAAGGAACATACCATTAGCTAAATCTAAACTCACATTTGTTGATTTCCTCTTATCAACATGACTATCACTTCACTATCACTAGTACTTTTTGGGTCATTCTCAAACAATTCCTCATTCCAAATATTACTTTCATGGCACCCAATACAAATATTTGAATTTCCATATTTTAGCTGATCAGCTTGTTTGCATTGCATTTCCACAATAAAATCGGGATTTGACTTTAAAAGTCATGAACCATCTAGAAAAAAAAAAACAAAAAAACAAAAACCAGAGAATTCATCTCCACTATCTACACATAATGAACCGAACCAACATTTATGGTAGTGCTTACACCCAACACATTCTTACACCCAACACATTCTCTAGTCTGTACACTTTTGGAATAATTGTTTAAACTCGTATTCAATGGTGTTGGTACTATTTTATAATTAGTATATTTTCCTATATCTACTAATTGTTGTGGCCCTTGAAGCCTCTTAGGAGATACCTCTGCCACCATTGATAAATTTCTCAACCGAACCACCTATTCATGCGACCAACTCGTGTATATTTGCATTACCAAAGGTTTTCATCTTTCTTGTATGTGTATTGTTGTACCGTTCTTGGTATATCTCTTTTGATCTAGTGGCATGTGTTGGCACATTGCATGCCCTATTATAATTTTAATAATCTGAGTTGCATTGGTCATGTTGCATCACTCTTAAAATTCGCATACATTCGCCAATGCTGACAATGCTATCGGAAGGTAGATTTTAATCATAGTAGTTGTCAACATTATAGTGCATCGTCATTGATTTGTTTTCCCTGAACTTTTGTTTCCATCATAATAGTATATGTATATACTATTTGAATGAGTTGCACCACATTTCATTGAAGTGTATGTGCATCAATGATATGGCTTTCCATCAACTTATTATACGAATATGATGTGTGGTTCTCCTTTTTTGCGTTGGTATGTTGCATCGCTCTTATTATGTGTATACATACATTAACAATGCGTAATATATCACTTACTCCTTCATTTCCTTTCAACAAAAGCTTGAACCACTTTCATATAATTCAAGCACCCACCATTCCACGTGTTAAAGAATGTGCCTTGTTCAATGGAATAAAAGGTTCCACTCTTTATATTTAAATAAAATTCCCAAATTATTTGTTTCTCATGCATGTTTTAATGTCATCTTGCATCATTTTATCCAATATTTCTTTGTTTAAACTCAAAGAAAACAAATAGACAATTATTTTATTAAACAAGTACTTTACATGTGATGGCATAAAGTAGGATAAGAAATGAATCAATTTACTTAAGACATAAGGAGGTGATAACATAACAACAAATAACCAAAGTAAGGTGTTATAAATTATATTGATTTAACAATAGATTCTTAAATTAGGAAACCAAATCAATGCTCGAGCACTTCAATGGAACTACTAATTGCAGGTGATTATGATATTACATGATTCCCAAGGAGATTATAGAGAAATTTCTTTGAAGTACTTGTGAACATGCATTCTGGACGCTAAGGATTAATGTAAAGAAAAAATTATGTCTTTAATAATCCCAATCTAGGGTTTTAAAGATGCATGGGAAAGATAATGGCTTCATAAACCCTAAAGCAGCTTGAGTGATGCCATGGTCATTAACACAAGATGGTATCACTCTGTTTCAATGCATATGGTAGAGAATATAGGCTTGAGGATGTATAAGGCTCTTAATACATCACTAAATCAATGAATCCCAATGATTTCCATTCCCATGGAAGGTGTTGATGTTATATTACGATTCCAATGGTTACAATATTTGGGGAAGAAAGCTTTTAATTTTCAATAATTAAAAAAAAAAAAAAAAATCTAGAAAGGAAGGGAAACTGAATGAAGAGGTATAAGTCAGAAAGCTAGTAAGATAATAAGATTTAATGGAATTAAAAAGCTTTTGATAAAGCAACAATGAGGTGTAATTACACAATTATGATCACTAGATGTTCAAACATCTAATTATCCCATTTCTCTGGATCACCAAAGAGTCTCTAACAATCATTCCAAGGTATTTGATACTCCCAAGGGTCTCCCACTTATTCATGATCATGATCATGTTATTCACTTGATTCAAGGAATTGTTCCTCCAAACCTCAAACCTTATAGTTATCTCTTTTTCGAGAAGAGTGAAATTGATCGTATGGTTACATAAATGTTATAGGATGGTATAATTCAACCTAGCCAAATTTTTTTTCTCTACTCCAGTAGTATTGGTACACAAGAAGGACGGATCATGGAATACATATCTAGATTATAGGGAGATCAACAAGATCACTATTAAATATAAATTTCCCATTCATGTCATTGATGAATTGTTGGATGGATAGAATAGAGAAATTTACTTCACCAAGCTAGTTCTTTGTTCAGGGTATCATAAAATTAGAATGAACACTGAAGACATTCTAAAAACATCTTTCAGAACTAATGATGATCATTATGAGTTTTTTTCCATGCCTTTTGCCCTTACTAATCCTCCTTCCACATTTCAAGGTTTGATGAATTCCATTTTCTAACCCTTCCTTAGAAAATTTGTGTTAGTATTTTTTGATGATATATTAATCTACAACAAGTCGTGGAAGGATCATGTTCAACATTTTGACATGGTGCTCAACATATTAAAAGAAAAAAATTGTATGCAAAAACCTCCAAATTTTTCTTTGGGGTACATGAGGTGGAATATTTGGGTCATATTATATCTCGCGAGGGTTTTAAGGTAGACTTTAAAAAATTAAAGCCATCAAGGAATGGAAAATCCCCACAACTTTAAGGCATCCTCGAGGATTTCTCGAGTTGACATGGTATTATCACAAGTTTTTTAAGAATTGTGGAAAAATAGCAACACCTATAACAAAATTACTGAAGAAAGATGCATTTTCTTGGACTCTAGAAGCAACTAAGCCCTTTGAACATCTTAAAGAGTAAATGTTTTGAGCTTTGGTCTTAGAAACACCAAACTTCAAAAAAGCCTTTATTGTGGAATGTGATGCCTTGGGAAATGGAATTGGTTCTATTTTAATGCAATAATGCATACCATTTCCTTTGAAAGTCATCCAATACAAGGAAATAATTTACACAAACCTATTTATGAGAAGGAAATGATGGAAATTCTACATGCCCTAAAGCAATAGCGCCCTTACCTAATTAGAAGACACTTCAAGGTAAAAACAAATCATGATTGTCTTAAATATTTCTTGGAACAAATATTATCTTCAGAAGAGAAGAAAAAACGAGTCACAAAGATGTTGGGTTATGAATATGAAATCATCTACAAGAAAGAGAAGAAAAATGTTCTTGCAGATGCACTGTCAAGAAAGAATGAGGATGTGGAGGCATTGCTTTGTGTCATTTATATTATCCAACCTGATTGGATAAATGGAGCAATGTATTAATGGAAGAATTACAAACAGGTGTGGACACTCATTCAAAAGTTGCAGCAAGATCCCAATGCATCTAATACTTTTATCTAGAAAAATGATTCTCTATGGTACAACCACACTTTTAAAACCACACTTTTAGTTCATAAAACTAGTAATATAAGAGTACAATACATTAATATAATATGTATTAGATAAGTGATCAAGAGGTCTAGAATTCATGTATTGGCATTCAAACAAATAATTATAGAGTAACATCTTGAGTTAGAACTTAATATACCAATATTTAAAGGCCCAAAAAATAATTCAAATCTTTGAAGAAGGGAAAATTCCAGTATCGGATATAAAATATATCAAACAAGATTATTGATGAACAAGGGTTTATAGAATACAAGTTAAAAAATAATGTAAAATAATGTTAAAAAAATTGATATTAAAAGAGAAGATAGTATGAACAAGTGACAATTTAATATTGCAAAACTTTTACAACTTATCATGATAAGGTGGCAATTATATCTTTATTAAAGTATGGATTCTCTAGAGAAAAGGAGAATAAGTGGAAGTGAATTATGTTGTTATAAATATTTTATTGTATTCTTTTAATTGTGTGTTAGAGGAGGTTCATTACACTGGCCAACCAAGTTACATGAAAAACACAATCCATTAAATGCACAATTATACATGATGGTTCATCTCCTTGGCTGCTTATAATTTTGCAAGCTCTAATGACTATATCTCTACACTTTTCTCCTACAATTGGCTACTACATGTCCAAACTTATGGAAACTATAACACTCTACCTTGTCCATCAAAGGAATAAATGGGCTTTGATTCCTTTGAAATTTGGCAGATTTTCCACAATCATCTCTTTGAGCGAATGGTCTTATAAATGTAGGTGCTCCTTAAGGTCTTCTTCTCTACTTCAACTAGATCTTCTGCTTCATTTCTCCTTTGCTACTCTTGATGCTACTATTATTTTCTATAGTAATTTTTGGTTCTTCATTATTTCTCTTACATGCATGCGAACTAGACTCTCCCTTTTGAAAACTAAGACCAAATCTATTCAATGGAAATCTTTGGTTTTCAATAAAATTTTCCAAATCCTTCATACTCTTATATTTCTTTAGTTGGTTTTCCTTTTCTTAAATTTTCTTTCTCAATATGACAAATTATCCTTCAATTGGTATATTTTGGTCATCCTATTTTTGTTGGTTTCTCATAACATGTTAAACTCATGGATTTTTCCTCCTAGGTCCTCAAAATTATAATCTCCTCCCTGTGATCCTTCTCATTTTCATCACATATGCAATAAATCTTACCAATCTTTGCATGTAGTTTTCAATCTACTAACCTCAATAAATAATTTCTATACTACATCCATGGTAGACTCATACTCATCTCTTAGAAGCTTAATATTATCCTCATATTCAATAGGAAACTCAGAAATAATAGAATCAAAACCATCCAAAGTATGACTCAAAAGAAACTTATTAATATTATACCTTTGGATCCATTTTGCTGCAATACCTCTATATTTTTTTTCTGATTTCTTCTCGTGATCTATTGAAATCGCACAAGGGGGACGAGACTCTTATGGTTGATATTCTAGCTTATGAGAATCCTTTTTTTTTTCTTCTTCTTACTCTTCTTCTCAACATATCTAATGTTGTTACTATCACCTCCAAACCAGACCTATAGTCTATCCCAAACCTCTTTAGCATATTTCATATATCTTGTCTTCTCCAAATCTATATTTTGGATATTTCCATAAATTGTAGATCTTGTTAAAGCATCCTTTTCCATCACCTTTTCTAAATTGGAATTATCTCCACACACTTCACAAATAATATGTCAAATGTCAAATAAACAAGATAATAATAGATATTTCACCTTTTCTTGCCATATCTTGAACTTTGTCATTGTGAATAGAGACACTACTTGAGGAAAAAATTTCAAATTTTTCTCTTGATCTACCTAGATCTACTCCCCAATGATTAAGTTTCTATTGAGAGGCACGCTTTTATACTAGTTGTCGAAAACCTTGAATAATACCAATAAGGGGAGGTGAATCAATATTGTACCTTATGACCAATTTTTACCAATATCTACCTTTTCTTGAAAACCGATTTTTATTCATTCATTAGCAGCATAATAAATGAGTAGATCTATGCATAAATCATAAGAAAAAAGTAAACCATATGAGATACTATAACATAAATAAATAACTATGAACAAACACACAAAAAATCATATCATCACACATAAGGACACCAAATATTAGGTGGAAATCTAAAAGGATAAAACCATTGTTAGATGTTATACTTTTCTCTTCCTCTATTATTATAAAATTATTCTTTTACATATGATCATCAGCCACCACCAATGTGCAAGCCAAAAATTTCCAATAAAGTGATCTGTTACTTGCTCCAAGCCGCAACTTGTATGAACCTTCCATGACACCACCCACAGGAAGCCAACACTCCCTTGACTTTGCAAGACACCACCTATTGGAAGCCACCACTCCTAATAAGTTTCTCCCATCAACCACTAGATGGAATCCACCACTCCCAAGTTCTCAAGCCAGTACCTGAAGGATGTCATTACACCCTATCACAACAAGCCACTGCTTGCCTCACTAAAGGACCTAAACTTCAAGCACATATCATGGACCTCATTTAATCTATTTTTAAAATATGACCCATATAGTTTTCATACAAAAAATGTTATCCTTTCTTTTTCCATTTTCATTTTGGACTCACTAAAACAATATACACATATAACACTCTCTTCACCAACCAAACTGCTCATAACATAACTAGCAACATCCATATAAATATGAAATCGACACATCAATCCTCTAGCATACACACTCAGAATACAACTCAATTAGAAACATAAAAAATCTAAATACAAGAACTCAGCCATGTCTCAACAATAGAAACTAAACAAGATATAAACACAACTCTACAAAAATGAACTCTCTAACAGAACCCTTGCAACAAAAACAAATTATCAATTTGAACTCTACTTCAGTAGCTATAGCAATAATTTGATCTCCATATCAACACTAACTGGAAACAGCACAAACTCAGCAAGACAGGTATGCTAGTCATGTTTGTACACTACAACTCCATCATACTTTGACATAAGCTTTGAATTTGATCTTTGATTTGCACATTATTTTTGCCTTCCTGTAGCATACACTTTCTCTACATCCAACCCCTTCTATTGTGCACTCTAGCCTATTTATCAATGATGAAATATACAATAAATACAAAACACTAAGCCTCGTCTTTTTTTACATCTTCACCTTATATAATAAATACTAACTCAATTTGATTCTATCCACCAAATACCATGTGAAAATACCTAGAAAAGTCCTCTGGAATTCAATAGAGTGTGCACACAATGTCGTAAATTCCACTCAAAAACAGTAACACGCCTTTTTCTTTTGGGATATGCATTAAACGCAGGTGAAAATACTGCAAGGGTGAATTATAACACATGGTATCCTGTTATGATCTCCTTTATATTGTGTTATCAAGAAAAATCACTTGCATCTACTCCAACACTTCTTAAACATGATCATCTTCCTCTATAAGAATCTCCAACACCTACAGAACCTCTCTAAATGATATGAATTTGATTGTTAGTTTTGTTGTGCTAATATCATCTTCAAATTTATATTAAAAGTGTTGATGTTTTCTTCTTGTACAAGGGTTTATTGAAGTGCTTATGATTGATTAACAAGTAGATTTGTGGAGATTAAGTTGAATACATGAACATAAAATCATGGAAACTAAATGTTGAATAATAGCATATAAACACACAGCAAACCATGACAATTGAATCAGTAACACTTTGTTTTGATGAAGGATTTCACCTCTCTTGGGCTACATCTCCTTGCTCCAGCTTCCATGTCATGGGCCTTTTTAATTGCTCAATTGTGTAAATAATCTTGTTTATAGTCTCTTGTTCCCTCTGCAACCTACTCCAATGTGTCCAAAACATAAAATTCTACCAAGAATGACTCTTCCTGAGCCAAAATTGGTCGAAAATTGGTTCAGTTATGGAAAAAATAAATTTCTCTACAATTTCTCCTCCAAATCTGGAAGGACTCTAGATAAATCCATTGTTTTGGTGAAATCTGTTGAATCTAGCACTGCCACTAAGTCCGCCACCAACTTAATCGCAAGATTAACTAGCAGTTAATGATGGCTTAGTTATGGATAAGCATGACATTAACTGCTCATTTAACTGAATGGAATAAACATGTTTAATTAGTGTAATCCCTATGTATTAATGCATAACACATTGATTAATGTTAATATAATCTTCGTCGTTTCAATCCGCTCCACCATAGTCTTCACTGCACAGTCACATGGGAGGGGGTTGGCCCCCTCCAAACCCCCGTCATTGACTTTGAAAAAACATAAATAATAGTGGTGCCCTTATGGGTTAAGACCCAATGGAGAGTAGAGGTGGTAAGGCTGAAGATTGGCGCAAGGTAGGTCGTGGGTTCAACCCTGAACCCCGAACCAAAGTTTTAGTCCGTGGCACAAATTTCAACCATAAGTTTAAAAATTTTGGATAAGAATTATTTCTTCCAGTTCAAAGATTTGTTCTGTATGTCCGCTTTTCACAGTTTAGACCTTACGGTATAGAAACATATTCGGCCCATATGAATAGTATGTATGTCTGCCAATCTAAGGTTTAAAACCTTAGGTAATATATGTACGCCTATATAATATGACTCTGCCCATACAATGAAAACCTTAGGTTAATAACCATATATATATATATATATATATATATATATATATATATATATATATATATATATATATATATATATATATACATATATACATATACATATACATATACATATACATACATACATACATATATATGTGTGTGTGTGTGTGCCCGAATATAATATGTAAGTCGAAAACTTGATTAAAAAACCATAATTCGAAGTTTCAATAGAATTTGATAAACAATAAATTTAGACTTTCACCACAATCCAAAGGTTGGATGGGTCCATCAGAGGGAGCACGTGGTGACCCCTGGCTACACCATGTGTCCAACTCTTCTTGGACTGTTCCAACTAAAAAAAATCTCCTTCAATCTTAAGATAAATATAGAAAAAATTCACTTCCAAAGTTCACCAGCGAATCTGATTGTGTGTCATTGGGATAAAACTGGAGAATATTCTTTTAATATACCTGGAGTGCTGACTAGGTTACCATGTCATTAGCCTGCCACTATTCTGCAATTTTTTACCTGTTTGAGAAAACAGACAACATGTCATAACTTCTTCATCCGAATTCAGTTTTTGACGAAATGAATTGCATCGGATTCCTGGCGACAAGCTCTACCTAGTCGCTCTAGTTTGGAGAATTTTTTAACACTTTAATTTTTGAGATTAATACTGAGCCTCTGATCAAGAAGCACTAAACACCTTAGTAACATGTCATTAATAATTTCATCATCATGACAACTCCACCAAGCTTCTTTACATGAATGTCAACACAATTGATCCTCAACTAACTTCTCAAGTAGACATCCTAGGTTTTGACGCAAGCCTAGAGCTTGCAATACCCAGGAACTTTTCTCTCTGCTATATAAAAATGCATCATCATTATATGCCCAAATCAATTTCAATATTCAAGGAAGCTCTTCACATATCTTGTTCACAAACTTTTGTAGTTTAGAAAAAAAAACCATGCTTCATATCACTTTCATTGCAATCAACCCAAAACTTCATTTCAACTATATTCATCACATATGCTTCATAAAACCCTCAAGCTTTGTGAACACCCATTCAAAAGACTTATAAAAGAATTTAACCATTCAAGCCAACAATTATCATGACATGAAGGCATTGTGAGATCTACCATATTCAACATGATAGTAGTTCTGTCACGGTGATTACAAATGAGTTTATGTCTACGCAACTCAATGCGCCTTCACCCTATTTATTTCTGCACCATTATAACTCCGCGCAAAGTTTGGTCACAACATTCGACTATAACAATTGACTTTAGCCATAGTCGATTTTCCCAATAATGTGAGAATGTTTCAATTCTTATTTCGAGCTTCAGACTTAACCAAAATGCCGCGCTCATGAAAACTATATCTTATTTTGATTAAAAGAAAATCAAATTCAAATAATCTGCTCAGGCAATTACATACCTTCCGTCCGAATGAAAGAATTTGCCTCTTCATCCACTTGGATTTCTTCAACGCATTCCTCATTCAGCATTTGACACTGCCAATCTTCGACTTTACCCATTCTGTTTGTTACTGTAGCTACCTTCCATTTCACATTAACCCAGTGTTTCAGCAATACAATTCTTCAACACATTTAATTAATCACTGTGACTGTCTTTTTAAAAATATAATTCTTATCGACTGGTTCAAATCTTAATTCTGTACTCTGGCACACGATTTGTTCAGATCTTCAGCCCATCTATCGATTTTTATTGTTGTGAACGCATTCATCATGCACATTTCACATGTTGAGCATGCAGCCCTTCAAACTGTATACATTCTAGAGTTGACATTAAAATTCATACTTTGTAACTATCGAACTCAGTCTTATTATATATATGCCGAGTTAAATTTAGCAGCCCACGCACCTTATACTCAATTCAATTCAAACCCTTTCACTTTTCAATATATATATATGTTCTTTTACCATTCAACGCAACAACTCTTCCTGCAATTACCATTGATTAATAAACAGAGTTTTCAAACCGAGTTCTGCGTTTTAGACTGCTCTTCAATCTGATTTGTACAAGATATATGTACACTCTGCGCTGGATTCAAACAACACCATATGCATAATGCCAGTCACACAGTATTAATAGAACTCACCTCTACGCAGAGATTATAAACTCAATTCCGTGCTCGAAATTGCCATTTAACAATAAAAAAATTACTTTAACTTCCATCACTTCAGCAAACAGAGGTTTAACATTTGATTCATTCATTACTTACCACTGAACTTTAATCACCGCCCTCTCTGTTGTAACATTACGGCATGAACTCAGCATTACCAATTTAAACACTAAAAACTTACCAGATTCGATAACTGGGTATTAATGCCACCTGCGCTCTCGTTGAGAAGACCAATATTCATTGATTCACAAGTTTAAAGCACCTTTCAATATAATTAATACATTTTCAAAGTTCAGAGGTAAGATTACTGCGTTCTTCAGATATCCGTAATTCTTATAAAAGCAGATTCAGCATTAATTTCCTCAAATCGAATTTCAGAATTTCAATAACCTTTCATGCAATGATTTTCATATATATATTTCCAGAATTTAAGAAGGATCGAAATTCCTCACATAAATCCAATCTCACACAAACTCAACACTGGACATACAGTAAAAAAAATCAAAGGCTGTATTGACACACAAAAACACTTACAATACAATTCTTTTCTTGGCCTGTTTTCCAGTCAATTGGCCCTTTATAATTTCCTGAGGCTTACAGCCTTGGCTGTTCAAGCCTGCACTCAACCACTCACACTCTCCAACTATCTCAATCTAAATGTCCTTTTCTCTCAAAACCCATTCCTATTTATACAATTTTAAAAATCACTTTAATTAAATGCTCAATCCCTTAAAATCCTCAACAAACCCCTAAATCTCTCAACATCCCTAAAGGATAGGTTTTTATCCCTAAAATCCTTCAATTTATTAAATTTCCTCATATCCTTTTATTAATAAAAAGATATTTACATAAATCCTCACCTTCTCCTATTTAATTCAAATTAATTAATAAAATATTAAAAATCATCACACCCCATATTTACAAATTAATATTATCACACCCCATATTTACAAATGGAGAAAAAGGTCTTGATGCTCCTGCATCAGACTCCCCATGTAAAAAAATTCATGACCACCTGGTCATAAGTCTGGATATTTCCTCCTGGATCCCAAATTTTGTTTTGTAATCTTTCCTTGCTTGTCGATTGCTTTACTGCTGTTGTCATCTGCTGTTGTCTTCCAGGTTTCCATATTTTGTGTTGTAGTGCTCCACTTGCTTTTCTCTTGCAATCTTTCACTGTCATTCTCTTGTTGTCGTTCCTTTTCTTTCTTTCGGCTGTCTTTCTCTGGGATGTCTTTATCATTAATCTCCTTATCATCTCAATTTATTTGTCCAGTATGTCCTCTGTCCGCTGATTGTTTCCAACATCTTCAATAAAACATGTTGCCCTTGCTGTCACTATGGATGTTGCAGCCTTCCAATCTTCCTTTCCTTCTGCAACATTCCTTTGTTCGTCACCTGCAACTTCTTCTGGATTATCATTTATGACAACTGCTTTGTCATCCTTCTTCAGCAATCTCTCCTTAACATCCTTCAGTAGATGTTCTTCCTCTTCTTCTTTCATTTGACGATCCACCTGTGCCAAATATGTTCTAGCGTCTGCAACAACATCTTCAATCATAAGATAATCATTATAATAAAAAAAATAAGGCCTCTGTACCTCTTTTCCCTTTAGCAACACTTCAGTATGTGGTGTTGATTTCTCTTCTTCTGTCAGCATATCAGTATGCTGATCCAAACTCAAAGAACTCTTGAGACTGTCAGCTAGTCTCCACTTCTCATCAGCTATCTCAATGATGTCTTCCAGCATTTGTCCACTGTAGTGAACTGATTCTCTCCCAGCCTCTGCTTCAAAACATTCATCTTCTGGAAGGTACTCTTCCACATCTTTGTCAGCTTTAAAAGACTGTCTATCTTCTTCCAAACCTGCAATCACACACAAATCATCAGTTTTAAAATCACAAGACCTTACGGTCTTGTTTGATGCTTCAGTCATCAAATCTTCGCGCTGCTTTGAATCATTCATATAATTCAACTCCTCCAACTCTTCATCACTTTCAAAAAGTAATGGTCCACTCTCTGGGTAACATATTGAAACTTCAACATCTTCTTCAGCATCTTCCTTTTGCTGTAGCTCAACTGTTTCGAGCTTCTCTTTCTTCTGTCTGCCATCTATAACCCATTCAAGTTCCCTTAGTTCCTTTATCAATTGCATATTTACCTGATGATTCCACTTCTCTTGTAGCCTCTTCCATCTCAACTTCTTTCTCATGACATAACCATGCTTCTGGTTTTCCTCATTTCTTTGCAACATCTCCATTAACACTTCAAGCTGAACTGCTATTTCATCTTTCTCCCTTTCATATTCCTCTTTGCTTAACTGTCTCTGTATGCCAACTGCCTTGGCATCCTTCTTCTTTTGTCCTCTGCTGTGGTTTATTTCAGAACCTTTGTGACGACTGTCACTAGTCATCATCCTTTCCATCTCTATGAGTTCCTCACTCACTTTACTATGAGTTGTACTAAAGCCTCTTCAGCAGCAAGTCTTGTCTTGCCGCCACTTACCTCACCAAGCCCTCCTCACTCGGTCTTTTGGCAAGCAATTGGTTCTCTATCTCCAGAACCTCCTTTGAGCACTTCCCTTTGCTCTTCCTGGGCTTCAACTCATCTGCCTGTTCAACTGTCTTCCTTATCCAATCTCTATTGGATTTCCTCAAGGTTCTGCCACACCTATGCTTTCACCAGTTTTCTGTTAGCAATTTTAAACATGTCTTCTATGGATTTTCCTTTTGGGAGTTGCAAAAATACTTCTTCTTTAATGCAAAGACTACAATCTTCAAATTCAAATAAACCCAGATCACCTTACCTTCAAGATCTCAGTCTGATCTTGTCTTTTCGTTTGCCTGTACTTTTAAATGGACAGTCCTTCTCACTAGCTGTCAGCTGTGTCTTCAAACTCTTCAACTACCTTCAGAATCTCACCACTCCTGCAAATTTGTTTCAGCAAATATTCATTGCTTCCTCTGCACAATTTCTCAATATTCATCTACTGTTAATCAGATTTTAAAATCTGATTCTCTTCCAATCTTCCGACTTTATCTGCAAACTTTAGCTGCTCAATTCTTCAGCTGTACTCTGGTTTGCTTTGACTGTCAGATTAGAATCTGACCTCCTTTGCCTTCATGCATATCTGCTACTTCATCATTCATCACACATTCAGAAATACATTCTAGTTCAACAAACCTTCTGTCTTCATTCAGAAAAAACAAACATTCTTTTTAACAGAGCCAGGCTCTGATACCAAAATGACGCAAGCCTAGAGCTTGCAATACCCAGGAACTTTTCTCTCTGCTATATACAAATGCATCATCATTATATGCCCAAATCAATTTCAATATTCAAGGAAGCTCTTCACATATCTTGTTCACAAACTTTTGTAGTTTAGAAAAAAAACCATGCTTCATATCACTTTCATTGCAATCAACCCAAAACTTCATTTCAACTATATTCATCACATATGCTTCATAAAACCCTCAAGCTTTGTGAACACCCATTCAAAAGACTTATAAAAGAATTTAACCATTCAAGCCAACAATTATCATGACATGAAGGCATTGTGAGATCTACCATATTCAACATGATAGTAGTTCTATCACGGTGATTACAAATGAGTTTATGTCTACGCAACTCAATGCGCCTTCACCCTATTTATTTCTGCACCATTATAACTCCGCGCAAAGTTTGGTCACAACATTCGACTATAACAGTTGACTTTAGCCATAGTCGATTTTCCCAATAATGTGAGAATGTTTCAATTCTTATTTCGAGCTTCAGACTTAACCAAAATGTCGTGCTCATGAAAACTATATCTTATTTTGATTAAAAGAAAATCAAATTCAAATAATCTGCTCAGGCAATTACATACCTTCCATCCGAATGAAAGAATTTGTCTCTTCATCCACTTGGATTTCTTCAACGCATTCCTCATTCAGCATTTGACACTGCCAATCTTCGACTTTACCCATTCTGTTTGTTACTGTAGCTACCTTCCATTTCACATTAACCCAGTGTTTCAGCAATACAATTCTTCAACACATTTAATTAATCACTGTGACTGTTCTTTTAAAAATATAATTCTTATCGACTGGTTCAAATCTTAATTCTGTACTCTGGCACACGATTTGTTCAGATCTTCAGCCCATCTATCGATTTTTATTGTTGTGAACGCATTCATCATGCACATTTCACACGTTGAGCATGCAGCCCTTCAAACTGTATACATTCTGGAGTTGACATTAAAATTCATACTTTGTAACTATCGAACTCAGTCTTATTATATATATGCCGAGTTAAATTTAGCAGCCCACGCACCTTATACTCACTTCAATTCAAACCCTTTCACTTTTCAATATATATATATGTTCTTTTACCATTCAACGCAACAACTCTTCCTGCAATTACCATTGATTAATAAACAGAGTTTTCAAACCGAGTTCTGCGTTTTAGACTGCTCTTCAATCTGCTTTGTACAAGATATATGTACACTCTGCGCTGGATTCAAACAACACCATATGCATAATGCCAGTCACACAGTATTAATAGAACTCACCTCTACGCAGAGATTATAAACTCAATTCCGTGCTCGAAATTGCCATTTAACAATAAAAAAATTACTTTAACTTCCATCACTTCAGCAAACAGAGGTTTAACATTTGATTCATTCATTACTTACCACTGAACTTTAATCACCGCCCTCTCTACTGTAACATTACGGCATGAACTCAGCATTACCAATTTAAACACTAAAAACTTACCAGATTCGATAACTGGGTATTAATGTCACCTGCGCTCTCGTTGAGAAGACCAATATTCATTGATTCACAAGTTTAAAGCGCCTTTCAATATAATTAATACATTTTCAAAGTTCAGAGGTAAGATTACGCGTTCTTCGGATATCAGTAATTCTTATAACAGTTGACATTAATTTCCTCGGGCTCCAATTCCAAAATTTCAATAACCTTTCATCTCGATGATTTTCATATATCATGTTCGAAATTTAAGAAGGATCGAAATTCCTCACATAAATCGATCTCCACCTGAACTCGACTATTTGGACATACGAAAAAAAATCAAAGAAATTTGTATTGACACACACAAAAACACTTACAATACAATTCTTTTTCAAATATTGTTTTCCGGTCAATTATTGCTTATAATTGCACAAGACTTCTGACCTTGTTCATTCAGCTTTACACTCAACCACTCACATACTCAAGCTTATCTCAATCTCAATGTCCTTTTCTCTCAAAACCCATTCCTATTTATACAATTTTAAAAATCACTTTAATTAAATGCTCAATCCCTTAAAATCCTCAACAAACCCCTAAATCTCTCAACATCCCTAAAGGATAGGTTTTTATCCCTAAAATCCTTCAATTTATTAAATTTCCTCATATCTTTTTATTAATAAAAAGATATTTACATAAATCCTCACCTTCTCCTATTTAATTCAAATTAATTAATAAAATATTAAAAATCATCACACCCCATATTTACAAATTAATATTATCACACCCCATATTTACAAATGGAGAAAAAGGTCTTGATGCTCCTGCATCAGGTTTACATCTTAGGTTGAAATCAATGGAAACACCATGAGACAACATGCCCAACATTTTGATGCTAAGTTAGGCATATAGTTAGCTGATCGAGGATTGATAACTTATTAGTTTCATTTTTTTATATATAAGTAATCATACAAAGTGAAGGAAAGGGGATTAAGTTCCTTTATACATATAAACTTTTAATTAAGTGGTGTACATGTTTCCATAATTATATATAGTGGCTTTGAGGTTATATGGCCAATATCCTTATTTGTGTGTGCATGTCAAATCTTGGAGGGTCCCAAATCTCTTGGCATGTTCAACTATATTTCATGTGTACATACGTTAGTTTCTTGTGCATTGTTTTGCTAGTAAATATTATCTATATTATCTTTAAATTTATGTTATATATGTGTAAATTGTGTCATGTTTATATTGCAACAGGAATTTTCTTTCATTAAGTGTATAATTTTCTCTCAAATAAGGTCATATATTTCTTGTGGGTAATTATTGGAGTGGTATGCAGCATATGGTTGCAAGTCTATTTAACACATGGAAGTAGAATAGTGGAAATACAACATGGTTTCCTACCCATTAGACCTAAATGGATGCTTATTAAGGTAGTTAACCTTGACTCAAGTGCTTTGATTTGATTTGATTTAAGAGTATTATTTGCATTTAGTGCATGTGATTCTAATTCTTTCCCAATCAAAAATATCCATAAGTGAATTGACTATTATTGTGCGAGTCATCTAAGGTGTGATATATCAGAACTTGGTTTTCTCCTTTGGTTCCCTATATTATAAAAAATCATTTCTATAATCTTGAAAGTTACATTGCTATTGTGAAACTTGGCAACCAAGATTCTAAAGGCCTTGGAAACCAATAAAAAAACGCATGTTCCAATATTTTACTCAAAAAAAAATTGTCAGAAATGGAAACAACAATTATTGAACCAGCACCAAAAGAGGCTTCTAATTTAATTTTTCGTTAATTAAATTAGAAGGAAATTGTAATTCCACATCACATGACAGCTTGTACAAGTTAACTGAGTTAGGAATACTTAGTTAGCTCATCCAATTCGAGTTGGAGATAAAACTGGAAGTATGTAGAGTTCTTCCTAAATTTTTAGGGTGTCTGGATACAATTATTTGTGAGTTGTAATTAGTTAACTCAATTATTTGAGTTAAAATCAGTTTAACTAGTTCTAACTAAGGAAGAACTAGTGATAGGTCCAATGAATTAAATATGATTTAATTCACAAGTAGTGGTCAATCAATTAAATGATAATTTGCTATAAATAGTTGTTTCATTTTATTTCTAAGGAAGGCCTAGTTGAGATTGGGGTTAAAGGGAAGATAACTATCATTTGTATAATTATAAAATTGTACAGTTCATGCATGAGGTCATCAGGTTTCCTTGAAGTAATTGTGCAATCAATTCATAGTAATTTCCTTATTAATAGGGCCACAATTCCTCCAAGAATGCGTAAGCAAGGCTAGTTAGACAGAGGTTGATAATTGGTTAAGTGTTGGACTAATTTTGTCGATATCAGAGTGAGACAATAAGCAAAGTGCATGGGTTTCTCAGTGAGGTAAATAGCATTGTATTGTTTCATGAGCTTGAATTTAGGAAATATAAATATAGCGATTTTTTGAGAAGTTTCTTTCCCCAGATACATCTTGTGTTGTGTGATTGATATTTTCTTTCTCTTACTTTTTATGTGATTATGCGATTGAAATCAGTTTACACAATTTGTAGAAGAATTTAGTATTTTGTTTTAGTACATTACAAGATCAATTGAATTCCTTTGGATAATTTCTGCATGGTACCATAGTAGGAAGAACAATAGAAGAGAAGAACTAAATTTTTTTTTGAATAGGTGCATCAAATTTGTAGATTTATTCTTCAAGACCAGTAATAGATCAAGATGTCTTTCAATGTCTTGATACTTGAATAGGCCCTTGAGGGAAATTCAAATTACATAGCATGGAAGGACATGATAGACGCAATTTTAGAGGACAATGAACTAAATGAATGCATAGACAGTGATATTCCCCAATCTGCAGTAGCATATGCTCAACTTTTTGATGCATGGAAGAAGAAGGTAGAAAAGGGGAGAAGGATCTTGTTAGAAGGATTTTGAGATCATATTGTATTGAACCTACATGGAAAGGAAACTCCATATGCTATTTGGGAGGGCTTAAAAAATCTATTTCAGAGTAGCAGTGACCATAGGAAGCTGGTGCAATATAAGAAATATCAATTTTGAGGAGGGAGAGATGATACCAAAATACTTGATGAAGTTCACTCAATGTCGATATGATATTGGAAGTGTTGGTGTGAAAGTAGTCCAGGATGATTTGGTTAGCCTAGCACTTCTAGGCCTTCCCAATATTTTTCATAGCTACCCAGACTCGGTGAATGGGAGGGAGAATTAATCAGAGTGGGAGTGATTATGGTCCGACTTGGTACAAGAAGAGATAAGGTGTAGCACCAGAGACAGGACCTCTTCAAAAAATAAAGAAGAATATTTTCCATTAGTCAGAAAAGGAAAGAAAACCAAGGAAAATAAGTCCCAAGGTGAAGAGGGAAAGAGAGACTTGTCCAAGACTAATTTTTTTCCCTGTCACGAATACAGGAACTATGCCACGAAATCTCCACGGAAGGCAAGCAAGAAGGAGCCTGCAGTTGCAGTAATAGGTGAAGCTCTAGCTTCATAGTTCAAGCTTGATTTTACTCTAATTACATGCATGTCCATCATTGTAATGCAATGAATGTGGTATCTCAATAGTGGTTCCTTATTCCATATGATTGGGAATAGAGATATCTTAAGTGACTTGGAGGATAAGGACCACCAGAAGAACATAGAGTTTGGAGATGACGGGAGGTATAGCGCGACCGATATAGGTACATTTACCTTTCTAAGAGAGTTTGGCTCCCCTCTCAGACCGATAGATTATTTTTTTATTCCAGGAATAAATAAGAATCGTGTTTCCATAGTGGTATTGGAAGACCATGGTTATGATTTCATATTTAGAAAATAATTTTTTTTCCTCAGACACATCACCATAGGATAGCTGAAACAGATCAGTGTGCAATTCAATAACCTGTATGATCTTGAGGTAGAAGATGCATGAAAATCCTTGAGGAGAAAGGAAAAGGTTAGAGAATCGGTGTCTAAGAGGGAGCATAAATTACCTCTCAACATGTAGCCTCAGAAGAAACCTTAGAAATTTGTGGAGTAGCCACAATTGGAGAAGCAAAGAGGAGACTGAGTGGAGGCATCTAGTCATGCAGAGACCTCTAGTAGGGGCAAATTTCGAGCCAGGTGGGGATAGGGAGCACATGCAGTCATACCTCCAAGTGAGAGGTGGGGTGATGTGAAGTCATAATCCCAAGAGAATAAATTTGGGCAGAGTCTATTGAGATGACTTATCTCATGGATCAGTACCTGGCTACAGTGGCCCATAGCACACAGTAGTAGGATGGATCAATGGTGATTGATGGAATAATATTCCAGAGTGAAAAATTTCAGATATTGGAGCACAAATCAGAGATGGTAACAGTGAATATGGTACATATTCAGAGTCAGCAGTAGCGCCGAGTTTTTAGTATACAGTGTAGTAGCTAGAAGGAGACAGAGATTTTGTAGATAGATGCATCATAAAATTTTAGTTTGGATGTTTTTTACATTTTCAAAAGTTGTAGTATCAAAAAACACTATAGAAGAGTTACATGCATGACATTCCAAAGGTACCATATGAGGATAAAGTTGGATTCCTTCCTTGTTGAGAGGAAGTATTTAAAATGGCAATAGGAAATATTGAAAATTGAACCAAAAGAGGCTTCTAGTTTAATTTTCCCTTAATTAAATTAGAAGGAAATTTTAATTCCACATCACATGAAAGTTTGTATGAGTTAACTAAGTTAGGAAGACTTAGACAGCTCATTCAATTCGAGTTGGAGCTCAAACTAGAGGCATGTCTAGTTCTTCCTAAAGTTTTAGGGGGTTGAGTTACAGTTGTTTGTGAGTTGTAATTACTTAACTCAATTTTTTGAGTTAAAATCTGTTTAACTAGTTCTAACTAATAGATGACCTAGTGATAGGCCCAGTTAATTAAATATGATTTAATTCAGAAGTAGTGATCAATCATTTGACTAATAATTCACTATAAATGTTTGTTGCATCTCAGTTCTAAGGAAGGCCTAGTTGAGATTGGGATAAAGGGAAGATAACTATAAGCTGTATAATTAGAAAATTGTACACATCATGCATGAGTTCATTAGGTTTCCTTGAAGGAATTTTTCAATCAATTATTGGCAATTTACTTATTAATAGGGCCAAAATTCCTCCAAGAAAGCATAAGCAAGGCTCCTTAGGCAAACGCTGAGAATTGGTTAAGTATTGGACTAATTTATCCTAGATCAAAGTGAGACAGTCAACAGAGTGCCAAGGTTTCTCAGTGAGGGAAATAACATTTTATTGTTTCATGAGATTAACTTTATGCAATATACAGATAATGAGGTTTTGAGCAGCTTCCTTCTCCAGATACATCTTCTGTTGTTTGATTGATAATTTCTTTCTCTTCCCTGTTATGTGATTGTGCGATCGAAATTGGTTTTCACAATTTTTAGAAGGAGTGAGTATTTTTTTTTAGTAGATTACAAGATTATTTGAATTCCCTTGGATAATTTCTACAATTTTCTCAATATTATAATGAAAATCCTATATAAAACACTTGGAATGCTCCTGTGCCTTAGTAAGCATGACCTGCTCAGTAAGCCTAAAACCAACCTCTTTAGTAGGGTTGGTAAGGACCTACTTATTAACACGAGCCTCCCTATAATCCCCAACAACCATATCATCCCTCATATCCTCAACAACCATATTAACAACACTATTTTCCCTTTCAACAATATCAACTAGAGTATCCATAACAACAACAAGAACCATTTTTTTAATATCATTAGTAACCTCAACAACCATATCATGTACTTCCTCCACCACAAATAACCCAACCACAATAGCTACAAATTCCTTCTAAATAATAGCTAATGTTGATCCTCAATTTTCTCATTAAGAATCCATTTAAAATATCTTTATTTAGACCACATTTACCCCATTTTCCTCATTTAAATTATATTTTAATAAATAGAAATAAATCCATAAAATATATTTGCATTTTTTTATTTTTATTTTTATTTTTCAATGATTTTTAAATGTTCAAAATTATTTTTTACCAGTTTTTACAGGAAATAATTAGATCCGGTAGTTTCTCCTTATTATGATATCTACAAGAAGTTTGGAGGAAATCTAAAACATATGTTATGTTCCCAACCTTCACAAGATGGATATCTTTCTTATGGATCCGAGAGGTTTCACATGCAGAGGGTCAGTCAACACAATATTCAATGCTACACCAGTCAAGAAATCACATTGTAACAACAAGGAAATCCACCCTTGCTTATAGAGCATGACATTTAACATGAATTCAATTGTCATAAATGTCGAATTTATTGAGTTTGGATGCTAAATTAGGCATATATTTATCTGATGGAGGATAAATAACTTTTTATTTTCATTTTTATTTTGTATAAACAATAATAGAGAGTGGAGATGAGGGGATTATGTTCCTTGATATAAATAAAATTTTAATTAGGCATTGTGCTTGTTTCTATCATTTTATATATAGTGGCTCTAGGTTTTACAATCATTATTTTTATTTGTGTTAGTGTGCAATTTAAAGCTTGACATTTTCACCTATCTTTCAATTGTACATATTTTAGTTTCTTCTCCATTATTTTGTTTCTAAATATCTCTATATTCTCATTAATTTTTTGTTACATGAATGGAAATTATCCATTGTGTATATGGCAGTAAACATTTCCTTTGATCAAGTGTAGAATTTTATCTTAAATCAAGTCTAATCTCACTTGTGGGTAAGGATTGGAGTGGTCTATACAGTATTTTTGTAAGCCTATTTCCACCATGGGGGTATAATAGAGACACTACAACCTAATTTCCTACCCATTGAGACCCCAATTAATGCCTTATAAGCTATTTATTCTTGACTCAGTTGATTTTATTTACTTTGACTTATAGTTTTTCCATTTAATACATGAGTGATTTGAATTCTTTCCCAATCAACAATATCCACAAGTGAAAAAATTATTGTTTTGTGAGCCATTTGAAGCATGCTATCTCACAACATCATTTTCTAATTATGAAAGCTTTGGTAGCCTAGATTGGAAAATATTATTTCCAATTTTGTCCTGAAAGCTACATTGCTAGTCTATAACTTCATTTTACATTGCAATAGTTCAAGTGAGGATAATATTTATTTTGATATCTATTTATAACTTTTATTTTTTCCACTTTAGTGACTTGATCCATTTATAGTTTCTTTAATCATAGTTGTTAAACTAAATTCCATTCTTAGTCAAATATTGAATTTCATAATTAGTCAATGCTTTTTAAGTAACTTAATTAGCTTTCATATTTATTTTTTATCATTAATGTTAGTTTGAACTTCATTATTTCCTTAAGCATTTCATTAACATACATAGTTAATCCTTTGAGTCTAATTCTTAAATCTCATTTAGAATGTGATAGAAAATCCATTCTTAGCTAATTTTATTATTCATTAAAGTGACACATTAGGAAACTATTCTAATTCCTTCACATATATGGATTATGATTTACGATTTACAAATGCCATATTGATATAATAAATTCCTTAACTTATGCAGGTAAATTAGACCAAACATGAGGCATTAAAAAATACATTATAGTGAAAATGTCAAGCTCACTTTTTTGAAATTGATTTTAGGACCCTTGACAAACCATAACTTACACATCATATATATCTGAAAGTATAATGAACCATAATCTAATCTTTTTGTCAGATGTACCTTGAGATGGCTTATCAATTTTCTCAAATTTCACTATGTGAAATATACTAGAAGAAATATAGAAAAATTGTCAAGATGACTTGCCTAAAATATATTTTAGAACCATTCACAAACCTTAATTTCCAAAAAGTATATATCATAATTTAAAATGACCCAAAATTGAAAATTTCAACCAACTAATCCCAGATAGATTTCCTCAATACGCTCAAAGTTTTTTCATCTCAAACATTCTAAGAAAATAGATAGAGTGAAAATGCAATGATGACTTGTTTGAAGTGGCCAAACCTTAGCTTTTTGTGCTTTGATACCAAATTTTATGAGCCTTGAACATTGAAAATGATAAAAAAAAAAATCAATAATTACAATCCACTTCAAGGGGAAATTGTCCTTTTATAATGAGTACAATGTACACAACAATATTTTATGATCCTAAGACTAGGTCTTCATAGTATATATATAGGAGGCAAAGGGTACAAGTATAATAAAATGAGACCATGAAAGGTTCTCAATAACCTCCTAATATAATAATTAAACTAGTGTTTAATACTCATTAAAGCCTTAATATAAGGCCCAAGGGCAATAAAATTGCATTAATAAGGACTAATGTCATAAACAAAACAAAAAAAACTCATAATGAAATTCATGTGTTATAAATGATATTTTTGGAATGTCTTCTTATCTTATTTTTGTTTGGAAATATATTGAATTGAGCTCAAACTTAGTAAAAAAAATGATCCTTGCATTTCATCTAATAATTGATCAAAGATAGAATTAGGAAAATTATATTTGATGTTCATTTTGTTGAATTGTCTATAATATAGACATATTCCATAACCCTCCCTTCTTTTTAACCATCACCATTGATGTAGAGAAAGAAATTTGGAAACTTGAATGAAATCATCCTCTAACATTTCTTGAATCACATGCTTGATCTTACTCTTTTCTTATTTTTTGTACACGTAAGGCCTAATGTTAGGTGGTACATTTCTTGGATGCAAATGAATAGAATTGTCATGATTTCAAATAGGTGGAATACCCTTGGTAATTTCTTCATTTTTTTACATCGCTTATTGATAACATTTTGTAGATCCATTAGAGTATAGTTCTATATGTTTGAACATCTAGTGAGCACAATTATGCAATTATACCATAGTTTTCCTTTTGAGTAATTTCTTCATGCTATTATATCTTATCGAATCAAATGGTTTCCCTTGGATGCCTCTAAGTTCAGATTCCTTTCCTTCTAAGGAAAATGCCATGCAAAAATATTGAAGGTTAATTGTCACTAATTCCCAATTATCATAAACATTGGACCTGAATACAACATAAACACCGCCCATTTAGATCGAAACATGGTATTATCCAACAAATACTCCCCCATAGTGAGATTAACACTATGGCAGCTTGCCATGAAATTTATAGTACCTCTATATACAATTATTACTTGATACTTTGGTGCTATATATATATATATATATATATATATATATATATATATATATATATATAAAGTAATAAATTTTGCTACAATGGAATTAAATAATTTATGGGTACTATTAGAGTTAATTGATATTTTTACCTTTTAATTTTATATATATATTTATATCATGAGGGTTTTTGAGTACTTATTCCAATAAATACATGAAAAGATATGGTTGGAGTATTTTCTCCTAATTTTAGATATTGCAATATTGAATATTATTGAATTTTTTCCTCTTAATATTCTAGGTATAATAATTTCTTCTTGGTGCAATTATGCCCTTTCTATACATGTTATCATAATTGAAACATAGTCCCTTTGTTGAGGTGTCATCCTTGTTACGTAAGTGATTTTCTGAGAGGGAACATGGTGCTCACTATAGTTGTTATTTTCCACCCTTCTAGTAACCATATTTTTTCTTTCCACCTTCCTTTCCATACTGAAAACATGCTCTAGGGATTTACATTTATAGAGATACACCTCATTTTGAATTATATCCTTTAAAGTGTCCATAAAGAGATCTCACAAATTATTCTTGAGAATTTTCTTTACTCTAATAATGAATTTCAAAACTGTTGAATTTTCTCTATAATTAGATATTTTTTCAAAATATTTTTCAATCAATTAAAGAATATGTTTCTCTTGATACCATTGTAATGTCCTATCAATTCATCTATAAAAATGGACCAAGAGGTAATAAAGTCTTGTCTATTCACAAAGCCACTAATACCAAAAAAAAATTGATCATATTCTAAACACACATCTACAAGAGTTTTTAAATTTGGCATTTGGTGAAGCCACGATGAAGCTCAAATAATTTCTCCATATGGAATATTCATCTTATATGATATTTTCTATCAAATTTTTTCATATAAATCTTAGGAATTAAGTAGTTCCTTAGTGTCAATTGGAACTATCAATTATGATATTTTTGGAATGTCTTCTTCTCTTATTTTTGTTTGGAAATATATTGAATTGAGCTCAAACTTAGTAAAAAAAATGATCCTTGCATTTCATCTAATAATTGATCAAAGATAGAATTAGGAAAATTATATTTGATGTTCATTTTGTTGAATTGTCTATAATATAGACATATTCCATAACCCTCCCTTCTTTTTAACCATCACCATTGATGTAGAGAAAGAAATTTGGAAACTTGAATGAAATCATCCTCTAACATTTCTTGAATCACATGCTTGATCTTACTCTTTTCTTATTTTTTGTACACGTAAGGCCTAATGTTAGGTGGTACATTTCTTGGATGCAAATGAATAGAATTGTCATGATTTCAAATAGGTGGAATACCCTTGGTAATTTCTTCATTTTTTTACATCGCTTATTGATAACATTTTGTAGATCCATTAGAGTATAGTTCTATATGTTTGAACATCTAGTGAGCACAATTATGCAATTATACCATAGTTTTCCTTTTGAGTAATTTCTTCATGCTATTATATCTTATCGAATCAAATGGTTTCCCTTGGATGCCTCTAAGTTCAGATTCCTTTCCTTCTAAGGAAAATGCCATGCAAAAATATTGAAGGTTAATTGTCACTAATTCCCAATTATCATAAACATTGGACCTGAATACAACATAAACACCGCCCATTTAGATCGAAACATGGTATTATCCAACAAATACTCCCCCATAGTGAGATTAACACTATGGCAGCTTGCCATGAAATTTATAGTACCTCTATATACAATTATTACTTGATACTTTGGTGCTATATATATATATATATATATATATATATATATATATAAAGTAATAAATTTTGCTACAATGGAATTAAATAATTTATGGGTACTATTAGAGTTAATTGATATTTTTACCTTTTAATTTTATATATATATATTTATATCATGAGGGTTTTTGAGTACTTATTCCAATAAATACATGAAAAGATATGGTTGGAGTATTCTCTCCTAATTTTAGATATTGCAATATTGAATATTATTGAATTTTTTCCTCTTAATATTCTAGGTATAATAATTTATTCTGGGTGCAATTATCCCCTTTCTATACATGTTATCATAATTGAAACATAGTCCCTTTGTTGAGGTGTCATCCTTGTTACGTAAGTGATTTTCTGAGAGGGAACATGGTGCTCACTATAGTTGTTATTTTCCACCCTTCTAGTAACCATATTTTTTCTTTCCACCTTCCTTTCCATACTGAAAACATGCTCTAGGGATTTACATTTATAGAGATACACCTCATTTTGAATTATATCCTTTAAAGTGTCCATAAAGAGATCTCACAAATTATTCTTGAGAATTTTCTTTACTCTAATAATGAATTTCAAAACTGTTGAATTTTCTCTATAATTAGATATTTTTTCAAAATATTTTTCAATCAATTAAAGAATATGTTTCTCTTGATACCATTGTAATGTCCTATCAATTCATCTATAAAAATGGACCAAGAGGTAATAAAGTCTTGTCTATTCACAAAGCCACTAATACCAAAAAAAAATTGATCATATTCTAAACACACATCTACAAGAGTTTTTAAATTTGGCATTTGGTGAAGCCACGATGAAGCTCAAATAATTTCTCCATATAGAATATTCATCTTATATGATATTTTCTATCAAATTTTTTCATATAAATCTTAGGAATTAAGTAGTTCCTTAGTGTCAATTGGAACTATCAATTATGAAAATATGGAGATGCTTAATAATCATGATTATGCAAACCAATCTTTATTTCCTTCACATTTTCCTTGCGTCTTAATATCTCATTTAGGGACTCTTTCATATAGGGTATGTAAGAAATATGACGTACATTTATTTTTGTAATTATTCATGTATTTTACCATATATTCCCTATTTGCATCTATTGGTTTTTCCATATGTTCCATATTATCATTAAGAGCATTTCTTATTGGCTTACCACTCAATTTAATTGGTTATCTGATTTGGATATCTAGTGAACCCTTCACTTTCATATTGAATCATGGTTGAGCTCACAAGATTTTTAATTGGTGTAGTAATATTTGTAGCACCATTTTACATGTGGGAAAATAATAATACTACTCGTTCTTTATCTTTATCACAAATCTTGAATCACCAAAAATAGATATTCGAATCAAAATTACGTCAATTGTAAGTTGTGTACTTTTAAATCGTAATTTGGAGAATGTCTAAATGGAACACATTTATCCTCATCTATCTCTGCAATTTGAGCTCTTTTAAGATTTAAATTTTGGCATGTAATAATCTAATATGAATCTTTTACTCCTAAAAAGTTTCACACTTTTAAACTTTATAGAAAAAAATTATAGCAAAAACTTCCCAAAGGAATTATTTGAGACTAATTTTAGGATGAGTAGAAAAGTCTCACTTCGACAACCTATATCACATAATCTATAATGATTCAAAACATGAACATTTTTCTGCGTATAATTTTGTCTCCTTAAGATTCTAAAAATTCAAAAAAAAATTATAATGAAAATTACAAAATGGCTTATTTAGTATTGATTTTATGATTATTCATAAACACTAGTTTCCATAAACTATATCTTAGAAAGTATAATGAACTAAAACCTAAAAATATTACCACGTGTTCTTTGATCTCCTATTTTTTTTTGGGGGGGGGGGGGTGGTGGGGGATTTTCCTAAGGAAAAAAATATAGTGTAAATTACAAGATGTCTTAATTAATGAAATGTAAGTGCATTTCCATCACATCCTTAAGTGTCCTTCGTTTTTTTCTTTTTTGGATTTTGTATATGTGTGATTTTTTTTGGGGGGGCGGGGGTTCCTAGAAAAAAAAATATAGTGTAAATTACAAGATGTCTTAATTAATGAAATGCACATCATTAAGTGTCCTTTGTTTTTTTTTTGGATTTTGTATATGTATGTGTGATTGCAAGGCTGATGGAAAAAGTGACAATATAAGATATCAAAATTGCTCGAATCCAATACTCCCTACCTTTCAAGGAAAAGCCTCCAAAACTTAAGCACACACTTAGATAAGGGTGCCAAAATGGGAAAATTTGAACTCATTATAAGTCCGAAGCACAACACATATCACATTTATCCAATTTCCAAGGATATCAAATGAAATCATGTATACTTTATACACTACTAAATGAAATCGTAGAGAAGAGTTCTCTTATCTCGCAAATAAAATCATTTATATTTTATATATTAACGTGTATAGTGTTTCAATAAAAAAAAAGGAGGCTACGAAGCAGCAAGTCTCGGTCGCTGAGTGGAGAAAAGTACGAGAGCCAGTGACTCTGAAGCCAGAATACCCCACTATTTCCTTACACGCTGCACAAAGCTCATTTGTGTAAGTTAAACACCAGGAATCCTACTTTTCCTGAATTAAGTGGAACACCATAAGCAATCTATAATTGCAGATAGTGTTAATCTAGAATGAGATTGAACCCGTATTGGCTCTACTGTGCAGGTAACACTGTTTGCAGTTCATTGTGCTAGATGCTTTTACTATCTGCTTGCTGCTAGATATCGTAATTCGACCAGGACATGGATTGGTGCTGTAAGTCCATAATTTGTTAAAGAAAGCCTATGGATTCACTATGGTACTGCAATATATTTTTCCATTACCACTCTAACCATTGTTGGGTATGGAGATCTGCATGCTCAGAATACTAGCGAAATAATGTTTGATATCTTCTACATGTTGTTTAATCTAGGCCTGACTGCATATTTGATAGGAAACATGACAAATTTAGTTGTCCATGGCACAAGCAGGACCAGGAGATTTGTAAGTAAAATGTTTCAAATCGGTTTGTGTTTAGGAAAGTTAAATGTACATATTTTCCCTTTTCAATACAAAATTTCCAGCTAATAGTAAAATATGACTTTGATTTCAATTACAGAGGGACACAATTTAGGCAACATCAAGCTTTTCTTTTCGGAATCGGCTGTCACCACAAGTACAGGATCAAATGTTAGCACATTTGTGCCTGAAATTTAGAACAGAGGACTTGCAGGAAGAAAAAACTTTGAATGATCTTCCAAATGAAATCCGTACAAATATTGCAAACTACTTGTTTTTCCCGATTGTTGATAAAGTGTATCTTTTCCTTTTTCAGCTGGGAAATGCCCTGTACTTATGATAAGAAAGCCCTTTGTTGGTTTTTTCTTTGATAGTGGAATTCAATAGAATAACACGGAGAAAGAAATGACCAGATAGTTTCTTATGGTTGGAAAGGTTTCATAGATGAAGGCAGGGTACTTTCCCCCAAGAGAGGATTTCATTTTGAGAAATGAAGCACCCATATATTTTTATTTGTTAGTGTCAGGTGCTGTCGTAGGTATCTTTTTGAACGCTTTTAGAATTTTATCAGTGGTTTGCTTTATTCCCTTTCTTAAATTATCTTCAAATAGTTTTTTGAATGCAAAAGTTTCTGTAAGCAATATGTTATGTGGAACACCTTGTTTTTGTCCTGTTACAAAATATAAACCAGATTTAGTATTTTTCTTGTTGAAAAATTTACTTTGTTTTTCCTCAGACATTTGCGGTCTCTACAGTGTTTTAAAATTACAAAATTAAATAATTCAATTAGTTTAAGTTGTTAATTTATTCCTTCTGTATTCCAGATTCTTGGGCATTCCCAGCCGGGAGATGTTTTTGGGGAAATTGGAGTGCGTTGTTACAAATCACAACCATACACAGTCCGTACAAAGTGGCTTTCTCAATTTTTGAGACTAAACTGCAATTCATTCATGAATATTGTGTAGTCCAATATTACAGACGGAACAATTATCATGAACAACTTTCCTAAAGTATGTAGGCAAGAATTAAAATAAATACGCTGAAGGAACTTACTGTAATAGAATATTTTGTAGGAATAGGCTCCAATCAAATGTATTATTTTAATGACTTCGTCAGTACTGCAGGCATGCTAAACCTCGTGTTGATATTCTAGCAATTTAAGGAGATGAAGGATCCAACTCTTGAAGAACTGTCAAAAGACATTGAAGGCGGGTCGGGCCCAAACCATACATGGGTCAGCTCATTGAAATATGAGAATTGCAATTAGGATGCATAAATTCTTTTATACCTATTTGATGATGGTCACGGCAGTCGTTCCACTGCAGAAGCAATCCAAGATTAGATACAGCGTCAGTTCTTTATCCATCACCTTGAAAGCTCGCAGATGAGATTCCTTCCATGCAGCATGTTGAAATATTAAAGTCACTTGCTAGCCTTTGAGCAGGAATAAAAAGAGTACAGAGGTAGCAACAGCAAAGTATGAGTGCACAGAACTGTGTATTAAAGAGGAATGGGAAGAACCGTAAGGAAGAAATCAATGTTGATGGGCCACAGCCACAATTGCAAAGGAGAATTAAATTTTGTTATGGGCGTGGACGTTTTTACAGAAGGATGAAGACTTTAGTAGTTCAAAACTACGAAAGAACAAAGTTTAATTAAAATCAGTCTTTTCGAGCTTTAAAGCCCTCAACAACCAGAAATGAAGAAAATTGTTTAAACACGCGAAGTTCTTTAATTTTTTGAAAAAGAATGACAAGTGGTCCCTACCACTTAATCGCAAATCAGAATCGCAAGTTTTAACTTTCTGTGTCTTGTTGATGTGAAGATTTGCGATGCGATCACAGTTGCAATTGCAAATCGCAACATATATATTTCAAATCCCAAGTGTCTTGTTGATATGGTAGAGTTCTGAAAGTGGAACATTTTTATATAATACATCGCAACTATTATAATCGCCCTCCACCACAGCCGAGGCCCGCGGGTCCACAGACCACGCAACACATTACAATACAATCACAAAGTTTCAATCGGGAGCCTTTTTGTTTTGGGCCCGATTGCATTTTGAAATAGGCGAACCAGACCATATTATAGGTTGGAGTCTATATGTTCATCACATCCGTTTTTTATCGGAGATCGGAACTCTTTTGTTCAAGGCCTGATCGCACAGTGTTAAAGTCCGGACCCGACAGAGTTTATTCAGTGGAATTAAAAGGAGCCATCGCATCCGATAGTCAATTACAATCAGAGATTTTGTTTTGTTGTTTTTTCTTTGGTTAGTCGCGGACCCGATGCAAGTTTAAATTGGATTTAAATTTGTTTGATTGCGCGATTCAAAGCGCAATTTTTAAAGTGGGCCCGCATGTATTTGTTTTAAATAGACTTTTTTTAAGTTTTAATATAAGTTTTGTAATGTTTTTAATATGCGCGGCATATAAAAACAAAAGGCCCGAGACCCCGTATGGATTATTGAAATTTTTTTTTTGAATTGCACAACAGTGCAGGAAATGAAAAACACAGCAGTGTATATTTTGAGAGAGACAGAGAAGTCTTGGGTGTGCACTGTGTGATAGCAGCAGTCAATATTTTTGGTTATCCCTCTGTTAGAGGAAGACATTGTAATAGTTTTTTTTTAGGAATAGAAGTTTGTTTTCAAAGTTGAAACTCTGTCTCCTGTCAAAAAATTTAATATTTCTTTGTGTTGAAGAGGGGAGTTTAATCTCTCCATTTATTGTTCTGTGATTTTAAATATTCCAACATGGTATCAGAGCTAGTTCAAGCTCTTTGAAGGTTTCAAAGAAGCTGAAAGAAGAAGAAGACTTGTTGCAGCATTTCTCCAGCAGAGTGAAAGCTCAACAGAAGGCAAAGTTCAGGTATTTCTCAAAAGAAAGATAGTTTGTTTAAGTTCATAGTTTAGTTTAAAAGCAATGGCTGGACCAAGTACAGGTATGAGTATTGGAAATTTTCAGCTTCCACAATTTAATGGAAAGAATTATGATTATTGGGCCATTACCATGAGAGCCCTGTTTGTCTCACAAGACTTATGGGAACTTGTAGAAGATGGTTTTGTTGAACCAGCTGATGAGCAGGCTTTTAATGCCTTAACTCAAGAAGAGAAGGATATATTGAAGAGCAATAGGAAGAAAGATTCTAAAGCTCTCTTACTATTGTATCAAGCAGTAAATGAGAGTGTGTTTCCAAGGATAGCAGCAGCTAAGAAATCCAAGGATGCATGGGAAACTCTGAAAGTAGCCTATCAAGGTATGGAAAAAGTGAAGACAGCAAAACTTCAGTTGCTGAGGAGAGACTTTGAAACTCTCTGTATGAAAGAGTCAGATACTATTGACTCATTCTTCACTCATGTGATTGGGATTGTAAATCAGATAAGGTCCCATGGAGAAACTCTTGAAGAAAGAAGGATTGTGGAGAAACTTTTGAGGAGTTTACCCTCAAATTTTGATGTTATAGTTACCACCATAGAAGAGACCAGAGATCTCTCAAAGTTCATGGTAGATGAACTTCATGCCTCACTGATAAATCATGAACAAAGATTGAGTAGAGATGAAAACTCATCTCTAGAGCACGCCTTCAAGACCCAGATGCCTTCAGGAAGAGGAAAAGGTCGAGGCAAAGGAAGAGGAAGAGGCAGAAGCCAAAACAGAGGTGGAAGGGACAGTCCTTCACATTCACATGGAAGGAGCAACAATCAAAATCAGAGCCACGACCAATGCAACAGCCAACAAGGTGGACACCAACACCAACATGCACATGGAAAAAGGTATGACAAATCCAATGTCCAATGTCGTTATTGCAAGAAATATGGGCACTATGCCAATGAATGTAGAAAGAAGCAAAATGACATGAAAAATTGGCAGAATGCTAATGTAGCAAAAGAAGAAAAGAACCCAAGTAATGTGATGTTAACATGCAATGTAGCACAGGATAGAGAAGATGATGTTTGGTTCTTAGATTCTGGATTTAGTAATCACATGACTAGAAATAGAGCAATGTTTTCCAATCTAGATGAAGAGATTAAATCAGAAGTAACCACAGGGACTGATACTAAGATCTTTGTAAAAGGAAAAGGCAGAGTGAGTATTCGAGCAAGAAATGGTGAGCAAAAATTTGTTCCAGATGTGTATTACGTTCCTGGTTTGAAGTGTAATCTTTTTAACTTTGGGAAACTCATAAACAAAGGTTACAATGTAATTTTCAAGGATGATGTGTGCACAATAAAAGATATACCTCCAAGCAAGAAAATCATTGCTGAAATACATATGACCAGCAATAGAATTTTTCCACTTAAGCTCAACACTGACTTGAAAGGAAAAGGAAAGAGCATAGCGGCTGTAACTCAAGAAGCCTTTCAGAAGGAAGCAAAAGATAAAAATTGGTTATGGCACCTGACATTTGGACATCTCAATTTCGAAGGATTAAATTTGTTGCACATAAAAGGAATGGTAAGAGGTTTGCCATTGATTGAGAAGCCTAATAACCTATGTGAAGGTTGCATCTTGGGAAAGCAACACAGAGAAAAGTTTCCATCAGTGAAAAGCATAAGGGCGAAAGCACCCTTAGAGATCATTCACTCAGATTTATGTGGGCCAACGCAAACAGCATCAGTTTTAGGCAGCAACTACATGCTGACCTTCATAGATGATTTCACAAGAAAAGTGTGGGTTTATTTTTTGAAATATAAGAGTGAAGTCTTTCAGAAATTTTGCTATTTTAAATCTCTTGTAGAGAAACGGAGCGGGCTGCACATTAAAGTTCTCAGAACTGATAGAGGAGGAGAATATATATCAAAGAAATTTCTGCGTTTTTGCAAAGAGAACGGCATACACAAGAAGTTTACCACAAGGTACACACCGCAACAGAATGGGGTTACTGAAAGGAAGAATCGAACCATAATGGAAATGGTGAGAAGCATGCTAAAGGAAAAACACTTGCCGAATGAGTATTGGGCAGAAGCAGCAAACCGTGCTGTGTATATTTTGAATAGATTCCCTACAAAAGCTGTGATGAACAAAGTTCCAGAAGAAGCGTGGAGTGGCAGAAAATAGGGAGTCACTCACATGAGATTTTTTGGATGTGTGGCATATTCACACATTCCTGACAAGTTGAGGAAGAAGTTGGATAGTAAGGGGGAGAAGTGCATCTTTCTTGGATATTGTGAAGATTCCAAAGGATACAGATTGTATAACCCATCCACAAAGAAGTTTGTAATAAGCAGAGATGTGCAGTTTATTGAAGAGGAAGCATGGGATGCAAGCATTGAGAAAAAAATCAATGTTAAAAGTTGTTTATCTCATGATGAAGATGAGGAAGATGTGATTGAAATTAACAACTCATCGGTAGCACAACCTCCGCCAACACAAGGACAGCAAGGGACACTTCAAGCAGCAGTGAGAACACCCTTGAGAAGAAATGGGAGTGCATCTCCAAGAACACCACGTGGAGCATATTCAAGTGCTTCTTCAAGCACGACTACGCCAGATGAAAGAGGAACAAAGTTCAGAAGCATTAATGAAATTTATGCACAGGAAGCAGCAAATGAAGGTATGAATTCCTTATTTGCTTTGTATTGTCAAGTTGATGATCCTATTCATTTTGAAGATACTATTAAAGATAGAAAATGGATAGAAGCTATGGATGATGAAATTAGTGCCATAGAAAAGAACAAAACATGGGATTTGGTTGATCTCCCAGAAGGTAAAGAAGTCATTGGAGTTAAATGGGTCTACAAGACCAAGAGTAATGCTAAAGGTAAAATAGAAAGACACAAGGCCAGACTTGTTGTCAAAGGATATAAGTAGAAGCATGGGATAGATTATGAGGAAACTTTCGCACCGGTTGCAAGAATGGAAACCGTGAGAGCAGTGTTGTCCATAGCAGCACAAAACAAGTGGAAAGTTTACCAAATGGACGTGAAGTTAGCATTCCTAAATGGAGTGTTAATGGAAGAGGTTTACATTGAACAACCTCTCGGATATGAAAAGAAAGGCCAAGAGCACAAAGTCTGTAGATTGAAGAAAGCTCTTTATGGGCTAAAACAAGCACCGAGAGCATGGTACAGTAGGATAGACTCCTATCTACTGGAAAATGGATTTGAAAAGTGTGAGGGAGAACCCACCCTCTACATCAAAGAAAAGGATGGTAAAATGTTGATTGTAGTTTTATATGTTGATGATCTAATTTTTACAGGTAATATGATTACCTTATTGAAAATTTTAAAACAGTTATGAAAGATGAATTTGAAATGACTGGCATGGGTTTGTTGAGATAATTCTTAGGAATAGAAGTAGAACAAGATGAAAATGGGATTTTTATCTCACAGGAAAAATATGTTAATGAAGTGCTTGAAAGATTTAATATGCAGGAGTGCAAAGTTGCAATTACTCCCACAGTAATGGGATTGAAGTTAAGTAAAAATGACAACAGCAAGGATTTTGATCCAAGTTTGTATAAAAGCATAGTTAGCAACCTCATGTATTTGACTGCAACTAGGCCGGATATTATGCATGTTGTTAGTTTGATTTCCAGATTTATGGAGAAGCCAAAAGAAACACATTGGAAAGAAGCAAAGAAAATTCTGAGGTATGTTAAAGGAACTAAAAGATTTGGTATTTTATATACTGCTTCAAAAAATTCAGAGTTAGTTGGTTACACTGACAGTGATTGGGCTGAAAGTGTAGATGATCGGAAGAGCACTTTCGGTTATGTTTTTCATATGGGTTTAGGAGCCATTTCATGGGCTTCTAAGAAACAACCAATTGTAGCATTATCTACAGTAGAGGCACAGTATGTGGCAGCTACAGCAGTAGCATGTCAAGCAATTTGGATGAGAAGGATGTTGAGAAGTTTATGCCAAGAATAGGTAAAAGGGACAGTGATTTATTGTGACAATAGCTCAGCTATTGCATTATCAAAGAATTCAGTGTTTCACAAGAGAAAGAAGCACATAGATACAAAGTTTCACTATATCAGAGAATTGGTTAACAATGGAGAAATCATTTTACAGCATTGTAAAATAGAGGAGCAATATGCAGATATTTTAACAAAACCATTGGGGCAGAAGACCTTTGAATTTTTAAGAAAATGCTTGGGTATGACAGATAACCCAGTAGTTGACTTTAAGGGGGAGTGTTGAAATATTAAAGTCACCTGCTAGCCTTTGAGTAGGAAGAAAAAGAGTACATAGGCAGCAGCAGCAGAGTTTGAGTGCACAGCACCGCGTATTAAAGAGGAATGGGAAGAACCGTAAGGAAGAAATCAATGTTGATGGGCCGCAGCCACAATTGCAGAGGAGAATTAAATTTTCTTATGGGCATATCCGTTTTTACAGAAGGATGAAGACTTTAGTAGTTCCAAACTACGGAAGAACAGAGTTTAATTAAAATCAGTCTTTTTGGGCTTTAAAGCCCTCAACAACCAGAAATGAAGAAAACTATTTAAACACATGAAGTTCTTTAATTTTTTGAAAAAGCATGAAAAGTGGTCCCTACCACTTAATCGCAAATTGGAATCGCAAGTTTTAACTTACTGTGTCTTGTTGATGTGAAGATTTGCGATTTGATTGTAGAAATTTGCTGAATAATGATTAATTATTCACCGAGACTATCCTGATCACATACAATTCGGATTTATATGCAACACATAATCTCTTCCACTCAGATCATCAAACATGCGGAAATAAAATCAAGCGATAACACATCAATTCATCATACACATTAACACAGTATGTATGGGGAAAGCTTATAGCTGAAAACCTCGTAGCTATTATGTATATTATAATGGATAAATCATGTAACAAACTCAGTACAATACTCCTCACAAGTACTCAGTACTTTCTCATAAAATTACCCACAATCTAGCTCAGTTTTGAACAGGTTACTGGTTCAAAACTCACCGCCAATTTCCTTGCCTCTATTGTGCAATCCAGGCCTATCTATATAGAGATACAAGGTTCGAATCTCCTTGGCTTGACAGCGCAATCGTCATGGAAAAATCCTCCAAGTGTGGTGCAAATATCATGCACAACTGATGTCGCTACTCATAGCTAACTCCACCCTTTCATCTACCTCTTTCACTGGTCTCCACTGAACTGATCATGCACTGTAGTGAACTGATGTGTTCTTGAGTTGAATAATGAGTTACTAATTAATGAATTAAATAATATTTAATTCACTCCACTCATAACTAATTGATTAGCTAGTTAAATTAATCTCAACTAGTTCAACTAAAATAAACAGAACACAACTCCACTATCTGTCTCATTAACTCCACCAAACTTCTGCCACTGAAGTCCTAACTGAAGTCAACCATGCATGATGCCATCAAACCCTTGGGAATCATGTGATTCCTCTGTCAGATGCATGAGCCACTTCTGTAGCTCGAACTGAAGTGCTCCAAGAGAATAAACTGAAGTTTATAGTCCAAATATTATTAAGGGTAAATAATATTTGACTTCCCTATTTTTAGGAGAGGCAGTTTAAAAATAGACTTTGACCTCTTCGACCTAAAAAATAGAGTCTCATCTATTTTTACCAACATGACCAATTCTCCAAGAATCTTGCTGCATTTTCAACAGTGATCACAGTCGCAATCCCAAATCGCAACATATATATTTCAAAGCCCAAGTGTCTTGTTGATATGGCAAAGTTCCGCAAGCGGAACGTTTTTATATAATACATCGCAACTATTATAATCGCCCTCCACCACAGCCGAGGCCCGTGGGTCCACAGACCATGTGGCACATTACAATACAATCGCAAAGTTCCAATCGGGAGCCTTTTTATTTTGGGCCCGATTGCATTTTGAAATAGGCGGACCCGACCATATTATATGCCGGAGTCTATATGTTCATCGCATCCATTTTTGATCGGAGATTGGAACTCTTTTGTTCGAGGCCCGATCGCACAGTGTTAAAGTCCGGACCCGACGGAGTTTATGCAGTGGAATTAAAAGGAGCCATCGCATTCGATAGTCAATCACAATCGGATATTTTCTTTTGTTGTTTGTTCTTTGGTTAGTCGCGGACCCGATGCAAGTTTAAATTGGATTTAAATTTGTTTGATCGCACGATTCAAAGTGCAATTGTTAAAGTGGGCCCGCATTTATTTGTTTTAAATAGACTTTGTTTAAGTTTTAATATAAGTTTTGTAATGTTTTTAATATGTGCGGCATATAAAAACAAAAGGCCCGAGAACCTGTATGGATTATTGAAATGTTTTGTTTTGAATTGCACAGCAGTGTGGGAAATGAAAAACACAGTAGCATATATTTTGAGAGAGATAGAGAATTCTTGGGTGTGCACTGTGTGATAGAAGCAGTCACTATTTTTGGTTATTCCTCTATTAGAGGAAGACATTGTAATAGTTTTTTTTTAGGAATAGAAGTTTGTTTTCAAAGTTGAAACTCTGTCTCCTGTCAAGAAATTTAATATTTATCTATGTTGAAGAGGGGAGTTTACTCTCTCCATTTATTGTTCTGGAATTTTCAATATTCCAACACAGCAAGCATCTTGGACTCTTCTTTGTGCATATCCCCATCCGAATCATTGAGCAATTTGTTTGGATCATTGGCCTCAAAATTGCCAGTTTCCCTGCCCACTACACTCAATAAACACAAGCACATTATTGTCAAAGCACTGAGATTACCTTAACATTAGATTATATATGTACCATTGCAGCGTCCAAGCATTAAAATTTAAAAAAAAAAAAAATTAAAACCAATCCAAAATAGTAACACACAGTTATGATTTTTAAACAGTTCAATAGGATCGCATGGAGAGGAGCAACCATCTAATGAAAAAATGAACCTCTAACTAATATTTTCCTATGAAACCTTCTCGTTACATCGGGCCATTTGCCCGAGATTTCTATATTATATAATTAAAAATTTTAAAAATAAATAAAACAATACAAAGTTGTGGGTCTTTACCGCGTGACTGCATACAAACCACGTTGCAGTACTGCTGGAGTAAGCCATGGAATTTATTTAACAAGTGGTCTGCTTAGCCCCAAGTTCCATGATTTCCTCCTATGCACCGTTTTTCTTTGTTTTTGTTTCTGTGTTCTTGGAAGGCAACGATCAACTCTAAGCTAATAGTGAGACTCTATGGCTAATACAAAGTATAGGAGTTCGTCTATACAGTAGCTTAAGACTAAAGCAAGTGTACAATGAGGGCTTACTGTACAGACTAGGCTAACACGTCTTAAGGCAGTCAGTTCATAGGGCCACATGCCTATGTATTCCTAATTTTATGAATTTCTAAACTGAATCAACCTTCTTCATTATGCTGATATACATAGCTTTACTTTCAGAGTGGTTGCAGATTATCTTTCTTGTTGGTTGCCTTATAAGCTGTCTGAGGATTATGTTTACCTAACTTGTGGTTGTTCACAAGCTATTGACGTGGCTCTCTCAATTTTGGCTTGTGAAGGTGCAAACATTCTACTACCAAAACCAGGATTTCCACTGTATGAAGCATTACTGGCATCCAAAGGCGTTGAAGCAAGGCATTATGATTTAGATCCAAAAAGGGATTGGGAGGTAGATCTAGATCAACTTGAGGCAATAGCAGATAGCAACATAGTAGCAATGGTTATTATCAATCCAAGCAACCCCTCTGGCACAGTTTTTAGCCATGATCATTTGACTAAGGTATGTTATAATCTAGCTACATAATTAACAGTTTGTATATTGTTGGCTTCTCTTATTCCTTTCAATTAATGGTTTAGATTTCTTCTTCTATTAGGAAAAGTTGACATAAAATTTGCTGCAGTTATATATCCAGTAGAATTTTGTCCATGCCCTATATGAGGAAAACATTTTTCTGATTGCAAGATACTTATTCTATCACAATTTTCTTGATGTTATAAAACCTATCCATAATCTATTAAGAGGATGGGGCTTTTTATAAACCCGTGCATAGGTAAATTGTGGCATTTTTTTTTTCTTTAGTAGGGTTAGGTGGATTCTGAAGTTGTTCCAGAAGTTGTGGCAGGATTTGCAATCCCTATAGATTAACATTCATTGAAATGTCGAAACCAAACGCAGTGCTGTTGAATTTTTGCTTCATAGCTACCATCATAAGAAGCAAGAATCAATTACCCAAAAATCATGTAACTGTTCCTCAGGTAGTTACAGTGAACCCGCTACTCACTCAGGTAGAACTGGAAGTCTGCTACTAAGCATAATACTGGAAGATGCCCACTATACTTTGAATTTTCATAAGCACAAACTATACATTGCATGAATACCCAGTGCATTTATCATACAAACAATTTTATGATACTTGTGAGAATTTCGAGTAACGCAAGGGCAAGGGAGTTGCAGGTGGCCTGGACTCCTCCTGGGAACCGTCTGAGAAATAGCATTAGTAGTAGCTCCATTTGATGAATCAGCGGCAGCCATTGTCAAGCACTCTCTTCTTCTACCTGCATTCAAGTAATAGTGAAATGGCTTTCAGTTTCACAGTGAAGAAGATAGAACAGATGACTAAGCGAGAGTAATAGTGAAAGGGCCGGTTGGCTACTACATGCAGCTGCCATGTGGTCTAGGGGAAACCAACTTAGCCAGCGTTTCTTATGATATACACTATATACAAAAGCTAAAGCTAAACTATAATGCCTGAGCCTAAACTAATGCTAGCATTAGTTTCGCCAGCATTTATTAGTTTCAAATTTATAAACAAAAATTAAATTTAACCTATTTTTTTGCCTCCTCGCCTCGGGAAGAGGCAAAATAAGATGGTGAATTGATCTGCAGCAAAAAAACGTTGGTTATACAGAATTGTAAATTGATTTGCGCGAAACAAATTGGTTAATAAAGGTCGGGACTAATGCTAGCATCGCCGTAGCTGATTACAATAGTCCCAGCCGTGCCTGCGGCCAGGACTAATAATATTTATTACCCATTTAATAAAATACAAAATAATAATAAAAAATAGTTCTTCAAACATGTACTCATACTAAATTAACATGTGTCAACAATTTACATCGCTCAAACTATAATAAATTGTGTACATCATTGAAATAAACCACCATAACAAGTCACTTATCACACACCATTGCAATGTACATCACTTAGAATGCCATGATATGGACAATAAGAAACAACTATGACAAGTAATCAATTTTGTATATAACTCAAATAAACAACCATAATAAGTAACCTATCATACACCATTACAATGCCCCTCAATATTACTAACAATAATAAATAACCATAACACTTGTGATAAATTTTGTAACATAATTACAAAATTTGGTCAAATTAAATCAACGTAATTTCTTATATTTATATAATGATTTTAACGTTTACACAATACTTTGCAATTTTTCCTCATGATTATGTTTTTTTATGTATACATTTTAGAAAATAATTTATGATATTTTTTTGTGTTGAGAGGCACATTTTATAACATAGTATGGCAATGATGTCTAATATTATCTCTATTCAATTTAGAGTTTGATATATATATTTTTTATTTAAAATATATATATATGTGTGTGTGTGTGTGTTGTGGGGGGGGGGGGTGCGGGGGGGTGGGTGTTAACTTTAATTAAAAATATTATAAAACATTATTTCTCACTTGGTCATTTCTTAATATTACAATCCTATATAAAATATGTGTAGAAAAAATAGTTACAAATAAAATATTTAAATGTCTATTTTAAATAATATAATTTTATATCAACTTTAATTAAAATTAAAAATAAATTTTATTTCTCTTATAATTATTTCAATATAGAAGTTGAATAAGTTTTGTAAATATCTATATTGAAAAATACATAGAGAGAGAGAGAAAGGGAGAGGGGGAGTGGGAGGAGGGACGAGAAGGAGAGAATCACATATGTAAAAGCATACTATTAAAATGGAACAAATCAACATTTATACAATTTTGTTTCAATAAAAATTCTTCCCACACCTATTTCATATCGATTTAACGACTATGTCAACTTAAATTAAATTATTAATAATAATTTTGGGATAACTCTAGTTCTATGATTATCTCCTCCATATATTAAATTTGTTTATATATTAAATGATGAAAATTAATATACAAATTAGGATACATGAAAACTTGAAAGAACTTACGACTAAGATAGAAAAAGTCAACAAATGCAGTTTCCTTTCAAAAAAATTCTTCCCACTTCTATTTTATATCAATTTAACGACTACATCGACTTAAATTAAATTATTAGTAATAATTTTGTGATAACTCTAGAAGCCTCGTTTCTTAGTCATCTCCTCCATATATAAACTAGCCCTTCAATTTATTTCTTACAACGTTATTTGATGATTGCTTTTGAAAAGAAGCAACCGAGCTGATCAGAGGCCAACAATACACAGATGTTCCAACATTGTCTCTGTCATTCTATCTGATAAGCACTCTGCACCTAAAATCCATGAAGTTTGGTATGAATAATAAATATGATTTTGATAATTTTTGAATCATCTCTTGTTATTTATCTTGTAATATAGGTTTAATAACAATTAAATTATAAGTTAACATATTTAATATATACTCATGGATATATTATAAATAGCTATAAAAAATTTAGAGGTAAAAATGATTATTGATATTTATATTCTTCATAAATTTAACTTAATTATAATTTTATTAGTATGTTTTAGATTTATGTGATTTGTATTTGTAGATAAAGAGTTGAGATTTTCTATAGCATAGTTCAAAAGTTGTACACATTCAGAATTAATAATAATAAATTGTAAAAAGGATTGAGGAGCTTACATGTGTGTGTGTGTGCGCGCGCGTGCGCGCGCGCGCGTGTGTGTACACCATGGTGAATTGGTAACTCATTATATTCATTTGACCATCACGAGTGTGATGGAGACTGTGAGGGAGGCAATTTTTTTGTGTTTCCCCGTGTATAGTGATGGTGATGCCACGACAAGCCATGATAATACAATGCGCAAAGGGGGAGGTCTCAAGATGGTGGAAACCAAATTATTCTTCCCCCATGTCAACGAACGTAGTGGTATTCGTCTGTTGGAGGTTTGATTTGCATTCAACAAGAGTTTTTTGAGTGAACTTATGTCAAAAATATTGCTCCATTTGGTGTCTTCCTCTTCATTTAGGACTCTAATCTTACAAGGTTTCATGGAGCCAATGTTTCCTGGGAGGCATGTGGCCCATTGGCACACCACATTAAAGGCTACTATTGTCACGGTTGCCAAAGTGGCTGCAGAGCGATTGGTAGGATGTGTACTCTTGTCAATTCAGAGTATCCCTCTCGGTTTGAAATTCAAATTGGTTATGGCACACATGATGAATTCAGATAATGATGAACACTTGTTGTTGGCAATATGATGCTAAATGTTGTCCTTGATGGCAACCCACTTGATGAAGATGATGGCAACCTCTTATTAAAGATGTTCTTGAAGCTTGATGAGTTTATTAATGATGTAACTCTGATGTTCTACAAGTAGCTCAGAAGAACCAGAGAAGGAAATATCAGTGAGGGCCAAAGAAATGATGAAAAATGTGTGTTACAAGGCATACGCGGGTTTGTCAAGGAGAAAGCGCGTATGCACGCGAAAAAGTACGTGCCAAGTCGCGTATGGTCTTTTGCGCTCCAAAATTAGAATACCAAGGGGCATTACCATGGTATTGACCCATTGTATTGAGCGCTGGATTGTCTATTTGATCTCGTCCAGGAAAACCATCGGAATTAATGTGGTTTTGACTCATGGTATTGAAAAAGGCTAAATCTATATAAGGAGAAGAATTTCATTGTGAAAAGTGTGTTCATGTGTCTAGGCTTTAATGAATACTTCACTCTGAAGTATATCTGCATGGTTGAACTCTGCTCTTTAATTGATAGATCTGATTCTATGATGCATCTATGAACATAATGAAGGTTCAAGATCTCCAGATCTTGAAATGGTGAATCTCGTGGATGATCTGAAAAGAAGTGATGAAGACCTGGTGCAAATATGTTGAAGAAGTTGAAGAAATCTGGTAAGTTCATAGATCTGGTCTGATCTGCAAAATTTATCTTTTATAGATCTATACGCAGGTTCGTTTCGTGAAAAGTGCGTGTATACGCGGCTCTATTCAGACAAAAGCGTGTATGGGCTGTTAGGGTTTTTGTAATAATTTTCACAAATGTATATGCAGGTTCTATTTAGTAAAAGCGCGTGTATACGTGGGTCTATTTAAAGAAAAGCGCGTATGGTATTTGAGTTGATGGTTGCTCAAAAGATAATTGAGGTTCTGCATATCTGTTCTGAAGTCTGGGCTATTTCTGATATTCTGGTTACAGTGGTTTCACTATTTTGACTGATGAAATGAAAAGGGATGTTTGTTGATAAGTGAAGAATTGTGTTGAAGCTGTTTGATCCAGTGTGAAAATTAATGAAACGTGGTCTGCAGTGGATCTGAGGGTTGAAGCCTTCAGTCTGATAGTAGAAGCTTTCTGTCAGCAGAGGCTAGTGCTAATATCAGGGGGTAGTAGCTCCCTTCCAGGTGAGGCTGGTAAACGAGAGCAGGGGGTTGTAGCTCCCTTCCAGGTGAGGCTGGTAAACGAGAGCAGGGGGTTGTAGCCTTCTGCAGGTGGGTGCCTGCGTGCTGGTATAAGTCTGCACCATTACATGATTGTAAGAAGTTTTTCTTTATAATAAATATTGAAGACTGAAACGACGGCAGCGGTGGTTTTCTCCCGAATTGGGTTTCCACCTAAAAATCTTGGTGTTCATGTGTGTTGCCTATGTGTGATGATTATTCTGTTCTTTCTGCACCTGTTTACTATTTCTGGAAATATCTGATAAATGAATAATGCAATGATCTGAGTTAAGAATTGAATGCATAATTAGATCTTTGTGCATATGCGAGTTATGTAAAGGATATCCGCGTATATACGCTAGTTGGCTTCTGAAAAGTTGCGTATGGGTTTTTAGAAAGGAAAAGTAAAAAATTTTATTGTCTGCATTAAATACTGATTCACCCCCCCCTCTCAATATTTTCCAACAATTGGTATCAGAGCAGGTCCTTCTAAAAAATCTTAGCCGCTAGAAGGAAGATCAAGCAAGATGAGAAATCATGAGGGAACAGCATCTATCAAGCCCCCGCTCTTCAACGGAAGCAATTTAATATTCTAGAAAATGAGGATGAGATCCTATCTTCAGTCTATGGGAGCTGATGTATGGGCCATTGTTGAACAAGGATATCAATATCTAGCTGCTACACCAACAGATCCAACTAAAAGGAAGAATTATGAATCAAATGCAAAAGCGGTCAATGCTATAACAGGAAGTCTAACTGAATCAGAATTTGTCAAAGTCATGCAGCTGAATACAGCAAAGGAAATATGGGACAAAATCATTCTAAGTTATGAAGGCGATGCAAATGTAAAAAGTGCAAAACTCCAAACTCTCAGAATTGAATATGAAAATTTAAAGATGCATAGTGATGAGAGTATTGCCAGTTTCTTTTTACGTATTGATGATGTTGTAAATCATATGAGAAATCTGGTTGAAACAATATCCAACACTACTTTGGTTGAGAAAATTTTACGATCGCTAATGGCAAAATTTGAATCAAAAGTTTCTGCCCTTGAAGAAAAACAGGATATTCAAAATCTTTCCGTGGTGCAACTTCATGGCATACTGACTGCATATGAAATGAGAAGAGGAGGACCGTCTGAAGTCAAAGAAGTTGTTTTTAGAGCTTCTACAAAAGGGAAAGAAGTGCAACAAGCAGAAGGATCAGGATATATTTCGGAAGAAGATGAGGCAAATTTTGTAAAGAAACTTCAACTTGGTACAGGACGGTTTAGAGGTAAGCTTCCTTTCAAATGTTTTAATTGTGGAGGAGTTGGTCATTATGCTGCTAAGTGTCCTTACAAAGAAACACCTGCAAAAGGAAAGGAAGTAGCTAGAAATAAGAACCGGTCTAGCACTAGAAGAAGTTACTATACTCATGATGACAGTGATGGAGTATCTGATAGTGAGGAAGAATGTGAAAAAGATCTTAGACTTCTCATGGCATTTGAATCTAAAGAAGAAAAGGATACTTTTGTGGATGCTCTAGAGGACAATGATTTTCTTGAAGAGAACAACCAACTCAAAAGACGCTTAGAAGAAAGAAAAATTCTCTTAGAAGAATATAAAATTCTCTTAGAAGAAAGAAAAATAACCATCGAGACTCTGGAAAAGGAGGTTGAAGAAGCAAAGAAACACAATGAGAAATTAGAATGTGAAGTGGTAAGTGTAAGAAAATAATTTGAGAAAGTAAAGACTTTGAATTTTAGATTTGCTAAAGGATCTAAAACCTTAGATGAGATTACCAAGGTTCAACGTTCTCCTCTTATAAAGACAGGTCTTGGATACACTGGAGAGTCCTCTCAAGCTTCAGCACCAAATTATCTAAAAGCAGCTACAACTGGTTTACAAAATTCTGCCACTCAGCCAGGGAATAAAGAATCTTTACAGGTAAAGCATGATCATCCTAATGCAAGGAACACTAACAGGAATATCTCTCAAAAAGGCACCAATCAACAGGTAAATTCAAATAGAAGATTTCATGATCGCAGAAATTTCTTCTTCAATGGACAATGTTTCTCATGTCACAATTTTGGTCATAAATCTGCTCAATGTGTTGCATATAAAACCATCATGACAAGAGAAGCAAGAAAGAAAAGGATTGATGTTGAAACAAAGAAGAATACCTATAACAACTTTTCTCCTCTTCTAAATGAAGTTGAATGTGCTTATTGCAATAACTTTGGCCATGAAGATTCTGAGTGCAGGAGCAAAGTACAGCCAAGAGAGCATCTTCCTTCAAAATCCAAAATATGGAAAAAGAAGGAACCACAGGTTGAAAATTGTGGCATAGAGTTATTTTCAGAAGGTGAAGAAAATCAATGGTACATTGATAGCGGATGCTCAAGACACATGACAGGTGATAAACACAAACTTCGTGCATATAGTGCTCTAGAAAAGGAAAAGAAAGTTACTTTTGGAAATGATACTCCTGCTGTAATTAAAGGAAAAGGGTATATGTTTCTAAAAGAAAAGGTGAAGGCTAATGATGTCATTTATGTGGATGGATTAAGGCATAACCTGTTAAGTGTAAGTCAAATGTGTGATCAAGGAACTAAAGTTTTCTTTAGTTCAAAAGAATGCGTGGTTCGTGATCTTGATACAGGTAAAACAATTATAAAAGGAAAAAGAACTCCAGGAAATCTATATGTATTGAAGAATTGCAAAGAAAAATGTTACTTGAGTAAATCTTCAGAAAACTGGCTATGGCATAGAAGGTTGGGGCATCTAAGCTTCTCTCAAATCAACAAATCTAGCAGACTTAATGCTATTCGTGGTCTTCCCAATATTACTCTGCCTGAAAGTATCATATGCAAATCCTGTCAATTCGGTAAGCAAACCAGAGTGCAATTTAATGCCAAGGAAGGATCATCAAGTAAGCCTCTTGAACTCATTCATACTGACATATTTGGACCTATGAACAAAAAGTCACCACGGGGTGAAGAATACTATATCTTATTTATTGATGATTTCTCTGGAATGTGTTGGATTGGGTTGACCAAACACAAAGATGAAGCATTTGAAAATTTTCAGATCTTCAAAGCACTGGTGGAAAATGAATTAGATCTAAAAATCAAGTGTCTTAGATCTGATCGAGGAGGAGAATATACATCAAATGAATTCTTTGAATTTTGTGAACAACATGGCATAAAAAGACAGTTTTCTGTAGCAGGCACTCCACTACAAAATGGCGTAGCAGAAAGAATGAATAGAACGATTCAACAAATGGCTAGAGCTATGCTTGATGATTCCGGAACACCTGACACTTTCTGGGGAGAAGCAGCTCACACAGCAGCAAATATTCTTAACAAGGCACATGTTCGAGTAAATAGTGATAAAACTCTGTATGAACTATGGTATGGTAATCCTCCTTCTGTGAAGCATTTTAGAGTTTTTGGAAGTAAATGCTTTATCAAAAATAATGATGAAAAGCTTGGCAAGTTTGAACCCAGATCAGATGAAGGAATATTTCTTGGTTACTCATCTACAAGCATAGCATACAAATGTTACAATAAAAGGCTTCGGAAGATTGTTGAATGTATTGATGTTGTTATTAATGAGTTTCCTGCAGCTCCTAAAGAAGAAAAACACACAACAGATGAAGATGATGGTGACTATTGTCCTTCTGCGTCAAATAGAAATGATATAGACAATGGATCCAATGAAGAACCAGAAGATGATTTATCTGGAAAATCTCCATCCAGATATGTTCAAAAGAATCATCCTAAATCTCAAATTTTGGGAAATAAGGAATCAGGAGTACAAACAAGGAGGACTCTTGTGGGATCTTCTAGCTATCTAGCATTTCTATCCACAATTGAACCACACAATGTCAATCAAGCTAGCAAAGATGAATGTTGGATTCAAGCCATGAATGAAGAGCTTGATCAAATTGAAAAGAATCACACTTGGGAATTGGTACCAAGACCACATAAAAAAAATGTCATTGGAACCAAATGGATATTCAAGAACAAGTTAAATGAGAATGGGGGCGTTATAAGAAACAAAGCTAGACTGGTTTGCAAAGGGTATACTCAACAAGAAGGTATAGACTTTGAAGAAACTTTTGCTCCTGTAGCTAGACTTGAAGCCATAAGAATGTTTCTTGCTTTTTCAAGTTTTCAACAAATAAAAGTTTATCAAATGGATGTCAAATCTGCATTCCTCAATGGTGATCTAGAAGAAGAAGTTTATATAGAACAACCAGAGAGATTCATTTTGGGAAATGATAAGAATCTTGTTTGTAAACTTAAAAAGGCTCTATATGGTCTCAAACAAGCTCCAAGGGCATGGTATTATCGTCTTGACAGATATCTTCATCAACAAGGATTTTCAAAGGGGTTTGCTAATAGAAACTTATACACAAAGACTGAAAATAATAAACTATTGATTGTGGTTGTTTATGTTGATGATATCATTTTTGGGAGTAATGAAGAATCTATGAGTCAGAAATTTGCTTCTGTCATGCAGCAAGAATTTGAAATGTCCTTACTAGGTGAACTAACATTCTTTCTTGGCTTACAAGTGCATCAAACTACAGATGGTATATTCCTATCACAAGCAAAATATCTTAAGAAAATTTTGAAGAAGTATGGCGTGGAAGAATGCAAACCTGTAAGTACACCAATGATAACTGGATGCAATCTCAGTTCTCATGATGATTATCCCACGGTGAATCAACCAAAATACAGATCAATGATGGGAAGTCTACTTTATCTCACTGGGACTAGACCAGACATTATGCATGCAGTTGGGATTGTCGGACGATTCCGAGATAATCCAAAAGAGTCTCACCTTCAGGCTGTCAAAAGAATATTCAAATATCTACAAGGAACTCAAGATTTTGGACTATGGTATCCAAAGAACGCTGATCTTACTCTTCATGCTTACACTGATGCAGATTGGGCTGGAAATGTTGATGATCGAAAAAGTACTAGTGGTGGTGCATTCTATATGGGGCCCCGATTAGTATCTTGGTTCAGTAAGAAGAAAAATTCTATTGCTTTATCTACAGCAGAAGTAGAATATGTGGCTGCCGCATCTTGTTGTACTCAACTCCTTTGGATGATGCAAACCTTGCAAGATTTTCAAATCAAATGTACACCTCCTATCTCAATTATGTGTGATAATACAACTGCCATTAGTATCTCAAAGAATATTGTTATGCATTTGAAGACCAAGCACATTCCCATTAAGTATCACTTCCTACGTGAACAAGTGCTTGAAAAAAAGGTGAAGTTGGAGTATGTTCCCTCCAAGGAACAAATTACTGATATATTTACCAAACCTCTGCCTAGGGAAACGTTCGAATATCTCAGGTAGAAGTTGGGTGTTGTCTCTGCCTCTCAGAAGATCAGATCTGAATAAATTCAGAAGATTAAATTGGATACGTGGGTTTCCTGAAAGACAATCACGTATATACACGAGTTTAAACACATAAAGCCACGTATGGTTGGTTGCTGGCAATTTTTGTTTGGGGTCAGCATTTTTTAGCACAACTGTAGTGTTTTTTGGTATCTTTGATGTTGTTTGGAGTCACTGGTGGTATTTCAGCTCGTATATTTCTGTTTCATTCTCTGTTTTGGGTGAAGATGCCTTGATGATTTGCTGTTGAAAGTATTCAGGATGCACAAGCAAAGGGGGAGCTTTTTTCATATAGAAAGGATGCATTGGATGCACAGTTACATGGGGAGCAGTAGTCTTGCTGAGTATAATGCATTGTTGGCATTATGATGGTTCTGAAATGTGATCTCTCTTGAGGTCCTTCTGGTATTGGTCATGAAAAGTCATTTTTGTAATTTGATGAAAAGGTCATGTTGAGACCCATGATGTAAAAATTGTAATATTCAGTCATGTAAGAACTTGTTCAAATTTGTAAACCCACTTGGTTGGGTAGTTGAGTCAAAATGTGTAAACCCACTGGGTTGGGTACTTGAGTCACTTATGTAAATCCACTTGGTTGGATCATTTGATGTAAGTATGAGTCCTTGGTGATAGGAAGGTCATAGAGTCATGTACTTCATTAAAAAAATATGTTTGAACATTTAGCATGAACTCAGGGGGAGCATGATATCTTCAGTGCACATCAGATCTACAACGCTCTTCTTTCTACATAAGGAAAAAAAAACCTTGTGTTGGTTTTGATCCGCCCTTTGCCGTTGATGTCAAAGGGGGAGAGTGACATGGTGTTTGAATAGGCGGTGAATATCATTCTGCTTAATGTATTTATCTGTTTTGGTGATCAAACACCATCATGGTTGCCATCAAGTCCAAAGGGGGAGATTTTTGGCAATATGATGCTAAATGTTGTCCTTGATGGCAACCCACTTGATGAAGATGATGGAAACCTCTTATTAAAGATGTTCTTGATGCTTGATGAGTTTATTAATGATGTAAATATGATGTTCTACAAGTAGCTCAGAAGTACCGGAGAAGGAAATATCAGTGAGGGCCAAAGAAATGATGAAAAATGTGTGTTACAAGGCATACACGGGTTTGTTAAGGAGAAAGCGCGTATGCACGCGGAAAAGTACGTGCCAAGTCACGTATGGTCTTTTGCACTCCAAAATTAGAATACCAAGGAGCATTACCATGTTATTGACCCATTGTATTGAGCGCTAGATTGTCTATTTTGATCTCGTCCAGGAAAACCATCGGAAGTAATGTGGTTTTGACTCACGGTATTGAAAAAGGCTAAATATATATAAGGAGAATAATTTCATTGTGCAAAGGGTGTGCAAGTGTCTGGGCTTTAATGAATACTTCACTCTGAAGTATACCTGCATGGTTGAAATCTGCTCTTTAATTGATAGATCTAATTCTATGATGCATCTATGAACATAATGAAGGTTCAAGATCTCTAGATCTTGAAATGGTGAATCTCGTGGATGATCTGAAAAGAAGTGATGAAGACCTGGCGCAAATCTGTTGAAGAAGTTGAAGAAATATGGTAAGTTCATAGATCTGGTCTGATTTGCAAAATTTATCTTTTATAGATCTATACGCAGGTTCGTTTCGTGAAAAGCGCGTGTATACGTGGCTCTATTCAGAAAAAAACGCGTATGGGCTGTTAGGGGTTTTCTAATAATTTTCACAAATGTATACACGGTTTCTCTTCAGTAAAAGCACATGTATACGCGGTTCTGTTTAAGGAAAAGCGCGTATGGTATTTGATTTGATGGTTGCTCAAAAGATAATTGAGGTTCTGCATATCTGTTCTGAAGTCTGGGCTATTTTTGATATTCTGGTTACAGTGGTTTCACTGTTCTGACTGATGAAATGAAAAGGGATGTTTGTTGATAAGTGAAGAATTGTGTTGAAGCTGTTTGATCCAGTGTGAAAATTAATGAAACGCGGTCTGCAGTGGATCTGAGGGTTGAAGCCTTCAGTTTGATAGTAGAAGCTTTCTATCAGCAGAGGCTGGTGCTAATATAAGCAGGTAGTAGCTCCCTTCCAGGTGAGGCTGGTAAACGAGAGCAGGGGGTTGTAGCTCCCTTCCAGGTGAGGCTGGTAAACGAGAGAAGGTTGTAGCCTTCTGCAGGTGGGTGCCTGGGTGTTGGTATAAGTCTGCACCAGTACATGATTGTAAGAAAGTTTTTCTTTATAATAAATATTGAAGACTGAAACGACGGTAGCGGTGGTTTTCTCCCGAATTGGGTTTCCACCTAAAAATCCTGGTGTTCATGTGTGTTGCCTATGTGTGATGATTATTCTGTTCTTTCTGCACCCGTTTACTGTTTCCTGAAATATCTGATAAATGAATAATGCAATGATCTGAGTTAAGAATTGAATGCATAATTAGATCTTTGTGCATACGCAAGTTATGTAAAGGATATCCGCGTATATACGCTAGTTGGCTTCTGAAAAGTTGCGTATGGGTTTTTAGAAAGGAAAATTAAAAAGTTTTATTGTCTGCATTAAATACTGATTCACCCCCCCCTCTTAGTATTTTCCAACACTTGTGTGGGAAGCTTTCCTGCAAATTGTATTTTAATATGTCTAGCTGAGATTTTCATGAATGGTGTGAGACTGTCGATGAAATTTTTGGCATAATTTTTCATTCATGTTTCCTTCCCAAGATGGATCCTTGGTCTCTATATCCTCAATCCATCCAATTGAATCTTGGCGTTGGGGATTTATTTCTCAAAATATTTTTTTTTTGTTAAAACCTTGCCTGGAAAGTCTCTTTGCATCATTTTCAGTGAAAGGAAAGCTATATCATCACTATTAGTGAAAATTCATAAGCTAACAAGTATCTTTTCGAGGGTAATATGACTCATTTTAAAGGGGAGGCAATTAAATTTGAAAAATGCAGTTAGGGATTATGGCATCATGAAGGATGCATCCATCTCCCTCATTACCTGACTATGAGGTGGGGTAAGAGGAAACAAGGAATATTTGGCCTCAAAACCCTTGTTATTTAAATAATCTCTCAAAACCAGGTTCTAACTCCCAACCCTTAAAGGCTATTTTAGGCCAAGATATTGTCGTGGATCATTCAACGGACACCCCAACGCTTTAGATGAATGAGTTATTTACTAAGATTAAGGTAATTGATTATGGAAGGCATGTGATTATTTTTCGATTCAATGGATTATGGCCCACAAATACTACCCTTAGGTTTTGGGTACATAAATACTTGACTCAAAACTTAGATCTATTATTTTATTCCAAAGGATATGTTCTGGTTGTTTCAAGGATCTTGAAGACTAGAAGAGGATTTTCAATTAGGGGCCCTGATTATGGGGCCATGCTAGACTTTCAATTTACCCATTCTTTCTAGAGTTCAACCCTCTTCCCATGAATTATATGGCTACTCTAGTATGGGTATTATTCCCCAAATTACCCCTCTTGTGGATTTGGCCATATTTCCTAGAAGTTATTGGAAACTTATTTGGATGCTTCATTAAAATAGATAGTGAAATATTGGCTAATGGGTTCATCTCATTCATCGTCATATGTGTTGAATTGGATATAAGTGAAGGAATTCTAAATAAAATCATTCTAAAATGGGACAAAAAATACTACTTTTAGGTGCAAACCTTGTCAGCAACCTAAGCATCTTTAAAATGATTTCCTTTCCTCAAAAGGGGTACCCGGCTCCCAAAAGATGATAAACCCCAATCGTTGATTGTGGGATCTGAAGCATGAAACAAGTGTCAAGAACATGACAAGCCATAAGAAGGACTGCTCTCAGTAGAAAAAGACAACTCCTGTCACCTTGGCTTTGCAAGATCTAGTGGAGACCCATATGGATATGCCTTATCCCTTAGTAGAGGAGAATCCCATGATAAAGGAGAATGAAAGATCATCAAAATTAATCATGGATACAGCCAATGGGTAGAAGTGCTCCCATAAGTATGACCATTTAGATGGTGACAAGGATATCCCATGCTTTGTTGAGCCAGTAGCAATGGAGATTTCTCTAAAAAATGAACTCATGGCATTATCCTCAGTTGTAGCTAATGACTATGTAGGATTGCTACACAGCATTTTGTCACCGTCCCTGCAATCCCTCGTCTAGCATATTGGAGGATCATTCCCATGACCTGTGAATAGTGTCATACTCTGCAAACACCTTCTTTGCATCCTTCTGCATAAGGACAACATTTCTCCTGTTGAAAATTTCCTCAAAAAGCACACAAAAACCTATGTTTTGAACTTGGCGCGGGTAGCAGTTCACCCCTCGTTCCAATGTGGTAAGATTGCACTAGAGCCTGCACCACCTGGTGCTCTGTCTCAATGTTGTGCCCATGCCAGCTATTTTAGGAATGTTTTTTAACAAATAGAGGTAGAAGTTTCCTTTTAACCACCTCATGGATGAGTCACTGCAAGTGGTTAAGTTGATAAGCCATGGATCTCTCTCTTTAGGTAATGGTTTTTTTACCTCCCATGGAACACTCCTTGAAGATAGGACTCCCTTCCATGATTATAGGGATCTTAACATCTCCCTCTCCCTCTATATAAAAAGGCCGTCTCCCTTTTTGAAAGCTAGCTGAAAATGTAGCCAAGAAGCTGAACTTGGAGAAGAGATACTATAGCTAAGTAATTTCTATTGAGAAGGTAGAACCAAGGAGAATTCCATAGAGAGAGCCCCATCTGAATTCCCGACAAGCCTTTGTGATACGCGCTCCGCTGGAACCCTGTTGGAGGAGACCACAATGTCGAAGCTTGGTTGTACTCTTCCTTTCTTTCATTAACATACTCGACTATGGTGTTGGTTCCATCATTGTGATATGTTGATTATTGATGCAATTGATTTAGTCTTCTTTGACTGATTGATAGTTACGAATGTGAAATAGTATGTTGTATATCGTCGTTGTTTCTTATGTGTGTGCAGGTATCCGAGCATGAAAGTGAGCGGATCGTCATTTGTCAAACTAGGAGCAAGAGGCACCCACTCTTTCCGATGACAACAACAGCGTAGGACCTCTAGTAAGTCATCTATTGAATCTCCATCCATTCGTTAACTAGGAATCAATATTATAGCTTGTCTCATTTGTGGCTAGACCCACTCTAGGGCTAGTGGGATCCCCTCTATCTGCAAAGGAGATTTACCTCACCAACAAATTGGCGACTCTGTTGGGGATCAGTGCAAGTTTTTCTTTCATCCATTAGGCCTTCTTCTTGGTCTTTGCTTTCTTATTTTAACTTTTCTGATTATTTTTGCTGAGTCTAAGACCGATGTTCAGCCCCAGAGGATCAGATTTGACCTCTGTCTTTCAAAAAATTTCCTTTTTACCAGGGTTAATTGGCTTGGTGCATTTTCTGGTCTGACAGTCACGCCCACTGGCGCTTTTTGCTAGTTCATCACCCACGCCATCCCCTGTTTGGTGCTGATTATAGCCAAATAGTCGTGCCAATTCCTGTAGGTGTTAGGTTTTTCTTGGTTTTGGAGTTTTTGGTCAGTGCTTGTGCTTCTAGGTTATTTTTTGGCATGTTTTGAGTGCCTTGGGATTGTTTGTGATTGTGAACAACCTCCTTCCTTCAGTTTTTTTTCTGTTTCCTGTCAACATCAGGGCCTTAGGGTTTTAAGTGCTTTGGTATGTTGAGCCTCCTGTAGGGGTTGGAGCCCTTTTGTTTCACAATCAACTTCATTCCTTGTTTGGTTGCATTCATCTCCCTTGATCCATTTGAGTGATTGCATCAGTTGAATGATTCTTGCCTCTTTCGTTCAATTTTGCTTCTTGTCACTCCAAGCATAGTCACACTACTTGTATGAGTCTGTTTCAAAATATTTCTTCGATTTGAGATATTGCAACATTGGTTTCGGTTTTGTTTTCTTTTCTTTTGGGCTGATTGAAAATGTTTCGTTTCGAATCTCGCATTAACATTCTCGAACTAGTGTGTTAGTTTTTTTTTCATGTAATTTAGTGCATTGTTTGCCCTATTTCATTGAAAAAACAAAAAAAAAAATTTGTGCTTGCATTCTTGTTTGCGTTGTGAAATTTAAAGTCTTTCGTATAACTAGCATTGGACAATTCTAGGAAAGATCTCTAATTGTCATTAGCTTTCATCAGATACTGTAGTGGATTTTTCTGCGTGTTCTCATTATTTTCTATCACTTGGAAACTCCTAAAATTTCTTGTAGATAGCTTTTCATCGAACAAAATGGTATCTTTTAGCATCTAGCTTGCATTTAGGGATTTTTAGATCCAACATTCAGTAGGACCTTGGAATTGAAACATAAATACAAGATCAACTTAAAATTTATTCAATTAACATAAGGCAACATTGAAACTTAATGAAACATTTAGTGGTCTAAGTTAGAGACATGTTCCGACGTCTTTAAACCTAGTAACTGTCACTCACCGTCTGGCTTCAGACAACACTAGTACAGACTTGTGCTCCCCGTACCGTCGAGTATATAAAGGGAGACCCCTCTAGGTTGCAATCCTTTTATCTATAGGAAGCCGAGTCTGCCACCTTGTAACCATGATACACTGAACACAACATTCTGGGAGACTACCTACATGTACGTCAAGTCCTTGGTTGATTATTCTTTCATTTTATTACCAAGGTGTATATGGAACTTCACGGAAACTTGGTACATCCTTCTACCTAGACTACCTGAGCAGTCATTTTCGATCTTTACTGACTCCATAAATTTGAAAATATCATCGAGCACTTGTCCTTTCATGCTCGTTTCAACCTGAAAGTGATAGAGTCACCTTTTGCCTATTTCTTGACCCTTAAAAGATGAAACAGTAGAGTTTGGTTTTAGTGTCTAAAAATTAAATGCCCTCAAAACATTCCTGGTTAAAGTTAGTTTCCTTAGTGGGTGAAAATGTGAAGTTGGGAAACACTTTTTGCCCTTTTTTGACGTTGAAAATTGTAATTTTCTATGATTTTCAACTTCAACTCCACTAAACTCATATTTTTATTGTA